>JBAMCL010000578.1:0-465680 GCA_037075165.1 Hirtodrosophila histrioides | reverse complement strand
CAAGATACGCAAGGATACGGCCGAGATATCGCTAATTTTCTGTATACAGAAAAGTCCTTATTTCTCAGCTCCTGTAAGAATATTTGACCTTTGGGTTATATATCTGAATTTAACAGGATAAGTCCTATCTTTTTGCCAGAGGACATCAAAATCGTCCTTGAAATGACCGAGTTACAGGCGATCTTGTGATTGTAGATCCTTTTTGCTGACCTACCCCTTGCAAAAAAATGAAGTGTTTCTTTCGGTGAAATCCTGCAAATCCTTGAATGCCAATCGTTAGTCCTGATTCCTACGAGTACAGAAATGTCTGGGTTCTTGAAATCCTTAAGGATTTGGCCGAGCTATTGCTAAAAGGATGCCGCAAGATTTTGTGGCTTAAGATCAGCAGCCCAAAAGTAAGCAACTAATATTTTTGTCCGAGGGCGAAAGGAATCGTGCTCAAAATGCAAAATACTCAATAACTTGGCAACTACAAGAACGAATTTGATGTCCTTTGGCCAGTTGGTAGCCCTGATAATGCCAAGTTGTCTGACACAGGTCTCGTCAGGATACGCAAGGATACGGCCGAGATATCGCTAATTTTCTGTATACAGAAAAGTCCTTATTTCTCGACTCCTGTAAGGATATTTGACCTTTGGGTTATATATCCGGGCATAACAGGATAAGTCCTATCTTTTTGCCAAAGGACATCAAAATCGTCCTTGAAATGACCGAGTTACAGGCGATCTTGTGATTTTAGATCCTTTTTACTGACCTTGCAAAAAAATGAAGTGTTTTTTCGGTGAAATCCTGGAAATCCTTGAATGCCAATCGTTAGTCCTGATTCCTACGAGTACAGAAATGTCTGGGTTTTTCAAATCCTTAAGGATTTGGCCGAGCTATTGCTAAAAGGATGCCGCAAGATTTTGTGGCTTAAGATCAGCAGCCCAAAAGTAAGCAACAAATATTTTGAATTTATGCACACACATATTTTTTTTTTTTAATTGTTTATTATTTAATTATTCTATTATTAGTTCCAACAACTTAAATTAAACTTATGCGATAAATTCTAAAAACAACTTAGTCAAAGGGTAGGTAATGATAATTATTAAATAAGTTATATAAACATATTTACAATATTAGTATAATTGTCTTCTTGCTAGGTCTATTGGGTGATGTCGCTTTAGTCTTCTGCTGCAAGGCCGTCCCCGTATGGTGCGGCGGTTTAGAAGACGCCGTGCGAGGGGGTTCACGTGATTTTCTAGTCGCTGAACGTACTGCGCAGACTGATTTTGCAGGACATCTCCAATTTTAGGCACTCCCAGATCTTTTTCGATGTTTGCAGTCCTCACGTACCAGGGAGCAGCACAAATTATTCGTAGGGTTTTCGCTTGAAGTATGCGGATTTTTTCCAGGTGGGTTTTCGCAGTTATTCCATATACTTGGAAACCATATCGCCAGGAAGGAGCAATGCAGGTCTTGTACAATTTGACTTTGTTGTCCAGAGACAGGGGCCATCTCATTTTGCTAATTCTGGTCCTTAAAGTCGCTATTGTTGGCAAATGTTAGACGTTTGTCCAAGTGGACTCCCAAGTACTTGTAGCTGCTAAGATGCTTCAACTGCTGACCCTGCAAGTAGACGCCAGGACAGAGACTCACACGCAGAGCATAGGTCACATTAGCGCACTTGCTAGTGTTGATGCCAATATTCCAGTGTTTTGCCCATACTTCAAAGTTCTGAAGGTACTGCTGCAGAATGTCAGCGGCTTCAAAAATGCATCTGCTTCTGGCCAGGATCGCGGTGTCATCTGCATAGGTAGCGATAAGAATGTCATTGCTATCTTCGGTGGGAATAGTTGATCCAGTGGGCATATCGTGTGTGAACAGGGTGTGCAGAGTGGGCCCTAAGACACTACCTTGAGGTACTCCAGCTTGAATATTCCTTACACTGGACTCCGCACCGTCCAACACCACGGTGAACGAACGGTCTGCAAGATAGCTGCGCACTATCCATAGTAGTTGAGGAGGCAAAAGTGGCTTGATCTTTGCAAGAAGTCCATTGTGCCATACCCTATCGAATGCCTGTGCAATATCTAAATACCACATAGATACAGCAACCACATACTCCTTGGCCTCAAAGCCTTCAAGAATGAAGTTTACAACCCTATTCAGCTGCTCAGGTGTTCCATGCGATTTACGGAAACCAAACTGAAAGGGAGGAATTTTGTCCTTGATGGTATCCAGCTGAAGTAGGCGCGTCAAAAGGCATCGTTCAAACAGTTTGGCTATCGTCGGCAAAAGACTGATTGGTCTATATGAATCCAGTGAAGATGGGCTTTTACCTGACTTATGAATCATGCAGATCCTTGCTTTTTTCCAGGTTTTCGGGACATGCCCCAGTCTCAGTACAGCGTTGAATAACATTACGAGAAACATTACCGCTTTAAGAGGCATAGCCTTGAGTGAGAGGTTATCCAGACCATCCTCTCCTGGAGCTTTTCTAGCTTTCAGCTGTTTAATGTGGCCCTTAACTTCTTCAACTGTTATGGGTGTGACCGGAGGACATAACTGCTCAGGACTCTCAAGCGTCAGTTGGACTTGTCTTTGACAACTGGTAGGGCTGGTGTTAAAAGGTTGAAATCTGGCCTCTAAATCCTCTGCAAAAGCCTCTGCTCTTTCTTTTGGTGATCTGGCCCAAGATCCGTCAGACTTTCTAATCGGGAATTTCGGGACTACCTGCTGCTTATATTTATTAGCCAAAGTCCATAGTGAGTGCTTGGGGCTCGAGTCAGCAGAAACATTAGAAAGTAGGCGATCATTTTCCATTTGTTTGTGTAATACCAGCAGTTTTTTCACCCTATTTGATACTCTCTGGTATACCCTGTATACTGCTTGATCACGAGTGCGACAATGCTGCCTCCTTAGCCTCCTTTTGATAAGCAGTAGCATCTTAATAGTTCGAGGGAGACTGCTTTGAGAGTTTTGTAATTGCGTTTGATAGGTTGGAGCAGCGCAGAGGGCAGCTGCATGGACCTTATTTAAAAATATCGCATGCGCATCTTCGATGTCTTCTGGCAGCAGGATTTCTAGGTTAAGATCCAGAGTTTTCTCCAATTCCTGGCGAAAAGCTTCTAAATTCGCTCCCTTGGGAAGTAATCGACCCATTTTCATCGTGGTAATCGGAGCAGAGTCATAAGTAGCTACTATTGGTAGATGATCCGAGGAAAGCTGATATTCTGTCCTTATCTTGAGATGTTCTGGGCGCAGTCCATTGTAAACAAAAAAGTCGATGTGGCTGGGCGTGCGGCTTATATCTGCAGGATAGTGAGTTGCTTGACCAGTTGCCAGAATTTGAACAGAGGATCTATGTACGGCGTCCTGCAGGCAGATGCCCCTAGCGTTGCCTCTAAAACTTCCCCAAAGTCTACTTTTAGCATTCAAATCGCCACCGATAATGAATTTACTTCCCAGATTGCTGAATATTTGACTGAAATCTGCTCCTGACCATGGGATCTTTGGTGGAAGGTAAAGTGAGGAGATTCCCAACTCACCCGAGATTGTGTCAACTTTGATGGAGGCCATTTGTAGTTGTGCCGTCTTCACAGGGTCACAAGGGCAATGTTTTACTAGGATCGCTGCTCCTCCTCTTAGTCTATTACTGGGATGATCTGCTTTGTGAATGGTGTAGCCGGGAAGGTAGATATGGATATTTTCCTGTAGCCAGGACTCAGTGACAAGCATAACATCTATATTATGTTCGGTTAAAAACAACTTTAGCTCCTCAACATGCCCAGAGATTCCCCGAGCATTCCATAATCCAAGGCTAAGTGTATGTGGCATCATTTTTTAGCATTTAAAAGACTGAGGCACATTTGCTTAAGAAATTGGTTCGTCTCCTGAATCTCCTTAAACACGACTTGTAGCACATCAACTTTGGCTGTGAGAGCTTCAATGGCCGCCTCTAGTCTCGAGTTATTGGAGTCTGGCATTTGCTGCCAAGAACCTTTTGGGGCGAGTTGATAAAAGTACCTGCTGCTGAAGTGTTTTTGCTCTGATCTGCGCTGGTGTTCCGGGACGAATAGTTTTGTGGGGCTCTATGAAGGCGAAGCGCTTCAGCATAGGATACGTTGCCTTGCACCAAGGCTGCAGGTACAAATTCTTTCCTATTCGAGGATTTGCTGGTATGTTTTCTAACATTAATTTTTGGACTCCGTTCATCTGCTTTAGCTTTATATATGCGACAATCTCTAGACCAGGCTGCATGTATTCCACCACAATTTATACAAAGGAATTCTTGCTCTGCAGTTACCTTGCATTGCGCTGTTGGATGGTCTTGGGAACATTTTCCGCAGATGAACGGTGTCCAGCAATAATTTTTAGTGTGCCCGAAGCCTTGGCATCTGTGACAGAGGATGGCTGCAAGATTTTTTTTGGGTAACTCTACTAGAACTCTTTGGTGTCCAATGACGTTAATTTTAAGTGCATCCCTGTTACTAGGATCCCGGGCCAGTTCGACGAAGAAGAAATTGTTGGGAATTTGAACTTCCACATCTTTTCCTAGTTCTTTTCGAGTCATCTTGCGGGCCGGAGGGTTGTACAAACGAACGACATTGTGTCCATGCTGGGTGAAGACTTCTTTGATTTTATTTTCAGGGGTTGAGCTTGCCAGATTGCGAACTATAACTTTGAAGGCCTTATCTTCCTTAAGTTGATATGAATAATGATGCGCATTACTTTCCTTTAGAAACTTCACTAGGCGACGATACGCGTCTGAGTCCTCAGCTTGTACTCTAGCTACACCCCTCTTGCTAAAATGGTAAGTGTACTTGCTTGTGCCAAGGACTTTGTCGAGTTCAGCCTCCATCAGGATCAAGTTGCTTACAGCACACACATATGGAACGGTTTTCTAGTAGCTCCCATTCAGCCATATCCTTGCAGATTTTAAAAGGACCTTGTGCGTTAGGATCGTTAGGACCTACTCTATCAACTGGCATTCAAGGATTATGGGGTCATCTAAGAACCATCGACTTGTAAATTTTCAGTCCGAGGGCGAAAGGAATCGTGCTCAAAAAACAAAATACTCAATATCTTGGGAACTACAAGGACGAATTTGATGTCCTTTGTCCAGTTGGTAGCCCTGATAATGCCAAGTTGTCTGACACAGGACTCGTCAGGATACGCAAGGATACGGCCGAGATATCGCTAATTTTCTGTATACAGAAAAGTCCTTATTTCTCAGCTCCTGTGAGGATATTTGACCTTTGGGTTATATATCCGGGCATAACAGGATAAGTCCTATCTTTTTGCCAAAGGACATCAAAATCGTCCTGGAAATGACCGAGTTACAGGCGATCTTGTGATTTTAGATCCTTTTTGCTAACCTACCCCCTTGTAAAAAAATGAAGTGTTTTTTTCGGTGAAATCATGGAAATCCTTGAATGCCAATCGTTAGTCCTGATTCCTACGAGTACAGAAATGTCAAGGTTTTTGAAATCCTTAAGGATTTGGCCAAGCTATTGCTAAAAGGATGCCGCAAGATTTTGTGGCTTAAGATCAGCAGCCCAAAAGTAAGCAACAAATATTTTGAATTTCTGCACACACATATGGAACGGTTTTCTAGTAGCTCCCATTCAGCCATATCCTTGCAGATTTTAAAATGACCTTGTGCGTTAGGATCGTCGTTAGGATCTACTCTATCAATTGGCATTCAAGGATTATGGGGTCATCTAAGGACCATCGACTTGTAAATCTTCAGTCCGAGGGCGAAAGGAATCGTGCTCAAAACACGAAATACTGAATATCTTAGGAACTACAATGACGAATTTGATGTCCTTCGTCCAGTTGGTAGCCCTGATAATTCCAAGTTGTCTGACACAGGACTCGTCAAGATACGCAAGGATACGGCCGAGATATCGCTAATTTTCTGTATACAGAAAAGTCCTTATTTCTCAGCTCCTGTAAGAATATTTGACCTTTGGGTTATATATCTGAATTTAACAGGATAAGTCCTATCTTTTTGCCAGAGGACATCAAAATCGTCCTTGAAATGACCGAGTTACAGGCGATCTTGTGATTGTAGATCCTTTTTGCTGACCTACCCCCTTGCAAAAAAATGAAGTGTTTCTTTCGGTGAAATCCTGGAAATCCTTGAATGCCAATCGTTAGTCCTGATTCCTACGAGTACAGAAATGTCTGGGTTCTTGAAATCCTTAAGGATTTGGCCGAGCTATTGCTAAAAGGATGCCGCAAGATTTTGTGGCTTAAGATCAGCAGCCCAAAAGTAAGCAACTAATATTTTTGTCCGAGGGCGAAAGGAATCGTGCTCAAAATGCAAAATACTCAATAACTTGGCAACTACAAGAACGAATTTGATGTCCTTTGGCCAGTTGGTAGCCCTGATAATGCCAAGTTGTCTGACACAGGTCTCGTCAGGATACGCAAGGATACGGCCGAGATATCGCTAATTTTCTGTATACAGAAAAGTCCTTATTTCTCGACTCCTGTAAGGATATTTGACCTTTGGGTTATATATCCGGGCATAACAGGATAAGTCCTATCTTTTTGCCAAAGGACATCAAAATCGTCCTTGAAATGACCGAGTTACAGGCGATCTTGTGATTTTAGATCCTTTTTACTGACCTTGCAAAAAAATGAAGTGTTTTTTCGGTGAAATCCTGGAAATCCTTGAATGCCAATCGTTAGTCCTGATTCCTACGAGTACAGAAATGTCTGGGTTTTTCAAATCCTTAAGGATTTGGCCGAGCTATTGCTAAAAGGATGCCGCAAGATTTTGTGGCTTAAGATCAGCAGCCCAAAAGTAAGCAACAAATATTTTGAATTTCTGCACACACATATTTTTTTTTTTTTTAATTGTTTATTATTTAATTATTCTATTATTAGTTCCAACAACTTAAATTAAACTTATGCGATAAATTCTAAAAACAACTTAGTCAAAGGGTAGGTAATGATAATTATTAAATAAGTTATATAAACATATTTACAATATTAGTATAATTGTCTTCTTGCTAGGTCTATTGGGTGATGTCGCTTTAGTCTTCTGCTGCAAGGCCGTCCCCGTATGGTGCGGCGGTTTAGAAGACGCCGTGCGAGGGGGTTCACGTGATTTTCTAGTCGCTGAACGTACTGCGCAGACTGATTTTGCAGGACATCTCCAATTTTAGGCACTCCCAGATCTTTTTCGATGTTTGCAGTCCTCACGTACCAGGGAGCAGCACAAATTATTCGTAGGGTTTTCGCTTGAAGTATGCGGATTTTTTCCAGGTGGGTTTTCGCAGTTATTCCATATACTTGGAAACCATATCGCCAGGAAGGAGCAATGCAGGTCTTGTACAATTTGACTTTGTTGTCCAGAGACAGGGGCCATCTCATTTTGCTAATTCTGGTCCTTAAAGTCGCTATTAAGCTGGACACATGCTTGGCAAATGTTAGACGTTTGTCCAAGTGGACTCCCAAGTACTTGTAGCTGCTAAGATGCTTCAACTGCTGACCCTGCAAGTAGACGCCAGGACAGAGACTCACACGCAGAGCATAGGTCACATTAGCGCACTTGCTAGTGTTGATGCCAATATTCCAGTGTTTTGCCCATACTTCAAAGTTCTGAAGGTACTGCTGCAGAATGTCAGCGGCTTCAAAAATGCATCTGCTTCTGGCCAGGATCGCGGTGTCATCTGCATAGGTAGCGATAAGAATGTCATTGCTATCTTCGGTGGGAATAGTTGATCCAGTGGGCATATCGTGTGTGAACAGGGTGTGCAGAGTGGGCCCTAAGACACTACCTTGAGGTACTCCAGCTTGAATATTCCTTACACTGGACTCCGCACCGTCCAACACCACGGTGAACGAACGGTCTGCAAGATAGCTGCGCACTATCCATAGTAGTTGAGGAGGCAAAAGTGGCTTGATCTTTGCAAGAAGTCCATTGTGCCATACCCTATCGAATGCCTGTGCAATATCTAAATACCACATAGATACAGCAACCACATACTCCTTGGCCTCAAAGCCTTCAAGAATGAAGTTTACAACCCTATTCAGCTGCTCAGGTGTTCCATGCGATTTACGGAAACCAAACTGAAAGGGAGGAATTTTGTCCTTGATGGTATCCAGCTGAAGTAGGCGCGTCAAAAGGCATCGTTCAAACAGTTTGGCTATCGTCGGCAAAAGACTGATTGGTCTATATGAATCCAGTGAAGATGGGCTTTTACCTGACTTATGAATCATGCAGATCCTTGCTTTTTTCCAGGTTTTCGGGACATGCCCCAGTCTCAGTACAGCGTTGAATAACATTACGAGAAACATTACCGCTTTAAGAGGCATAGCCTTGAGTGAGAGGTTATCCAGACCATCCTCTCCTGGAGCTTTTCTAGCTTTCAGCTGTTTAATGTGGCCCTTAACTTCTTCAACTGTTATGGGTGTGACCGGAGGACATAACTGCTCAGGACTCTCAAGCGTCAGTTGGACTTGTCTTTGACAACTGGTAGGGCTGGTGTTAAAAGGTTGAAATCTGGCCTCTAAATCCTCTGCAAAAGCCTCTGCTCTTTCTTTTGGTGATCTGGCCCAAGATCCGTCAGACTTTCTAATCGGGAATTTCGGGACTACCTGCTGCTTATATTTATTAGCCAAAGTCCATAGTGAGTGCTTGGGGCTCGAGTCAGCAGAAACATTAGAAAGTAGGCGATCATTTTCCATTTGTTTGTGTAATACCAGCAGTTTTTTCACCCTATTTGATACTCTCTGGTATACCCTGTATACTGCTTGATCACGAGTGCGACAATGCTGCCTCCTTAGCCTCCTTTTGATAAGCAGTAGCATCTTAATAGTTCGAGGGAGACTGCTTTGAGAGTTTTGTAATTGCGTTTGATAGGTTGGAGCAGCGCAGAGGGCAGCTGCATGGACCTTATTTAAAAATATCGCATGCGCATCTTCGATGTCTTCTGGCAGCAGGATTTCTAGGTTAAGATCCAGAGTTTTCTCCAATTCCTGGCGAAAAGCTTCTAAATTCGCTCCCTTGGGAAGTAATCGACCCATTTTCATCGTGGTAATCGGAGCAGAGTCATAAGTAGCTACTATTGGTAGATGATCCGAGGAAAGCTGATATTCTGTCCTTATCTTGAGATGTTCTGGGCGCAGTCCATTGTAAACAAAAAAGTCGATGTGGCTGGGCGTGCGGCTTATATCTGCAGGATAGTGAGTTGCTTGACCAGTTGCCAGAATTTGAACAGAGGATCTATGTACGGCGTCCTGCAGGCAGATGCCCCTAGCGTTGCCTCTAAAACTTCCCCAAAGTCTACTTTTAGCATTCAAATCGCCACCGATAATGAATTTACTTCCCAGATTGCTGAATATTTGACTGAAATCTGCTCCTGACCATGGGATCTTTGGTGGAAGGTAAAGTGAGGAGATTCCCAACTCACCCGAGATTGTGTCAACTTTGATGGAGGCCATTTGTAGTTGTGCCGTCTTCACAGGGTCACAAGGGCAATGTTTTACTAGGATCGCTGCTCCTCCTCTTAGTCTATTACTGGGATGATCTGCTTTGTGAATGGTGTAGCCGGGAAGGTAGATATGGATATTTTCCTGTAGCCAGGACTCAGTGACAAGCATAACATCTATATTATGTTCGGTTAAAAACAACTTTAGCTCCTCAACATGCCCAGAGATTCCCCGAGCATTCGATAATCCAAGGCTAAGTGTATGTGGCATCATTTTTTAGCATTTAAAAGACTGAGGCACATTTGCTTAAGAAATTGGTTCGTCTCCTGAATCTCCTTAAACACGACTTGTAGCACATCAACTTTGGCTGTGAGAGCTTCAATGGCCGCCTCTAGTCTCGAGTTATTGGAGTCTGGCATTTGCTGCCAAGAACCTTTTTGGGGCGAGTTGATAAAAGTACCTGCTGCTGAAGTGTTTTTGCTCTGATCTGCGCTGGTGTTCCGGGACGAATAGTTTTGTGGGGCTCTATGAAGGCGAAGCGCTTCAGCATAGGATACGTTGCCTTGCACCAAGGCTGCAGGTACAAATTCTTTCCTATTCGAGGATTTGCTGGTATGTTTTCTAACATTAATTTTTGGACTCCGTTCATCTGCTTTAGCTTTATATATGCGACAATCTCTAGACCAGGCTGCATGTATTCCACCACAATTTATACAAAGGAATTCTTGCTCTGCAGTTACCTTGCATTGCGCTGTTGGATGGTCTTGGGAACATTTTCCGCAGATGAACGGTGTCCAGCAATAATTTTTAGTGTGCCCGAAGCCTTGGCATCTGTGACAGAGGATGGCTGCAAGATTTTTTTTGGGTAACTCTACTAGAACTCTTTGGTGTCCAATGACGTTAATTTTAAGTGCATCCCTGTTACTAGGATCCCGGGCCAGTTCGACGAAGAAGAAATTGTTGGGAATTTGAACTTCCACATCTTTTCCTAGTTCTTTTCGAGTCATCTTGCGGGCCGGAGGGTTGTACAAACGAACGACATTGTGTCCATGCTGGGTGAAGACTTCTTTGATTTTATTTTCAGGGGTTGAGCTTGCCAGATTGCGAACTATAACTTTGAAGGCCTTATCTTCCTTAAGTTGATATGAATAATGATGCGCATTACTTTCCTTTAGAAACTTCACTAGGCGACGATACGCGTCTGAGTCCTCAGCTTGTACTCTAGCTACACCCCTCTTGCTAAAATGGTAAGTGTACTTGCTTGTGCCAAGGACTTTGTCGAGTTCAGCCTCCATCAGGATCAAGTTGCTTACAGCACACACATATGGAACGGTTTTCTAGTAGCTCCCATTCAGCCATATCCTTGCAGATTTTAAAAGGACCTTGTGCGTTAGGATCGTTAGGACCTACTCTATCAACTGGCATTCAAGGATTATGGGGTCATCTAAGGACCATCGACTTGTAAATTTTCAGTCCGAGGGCGAAAGGAATCGTGCTCAAAAAACAAAATACTCAATATCTTGGGAACTACAAGGACGAATTTGATGTCCTTTGTCCAGTTGGTAGCCCTGATAATGCCAAGTTGTCTGACACAGGACTCGTCAGGATACGCAAGGCTACGGCCGAGATATCGCTAATTTTCTGTATACAGAAAAGTCCTTATTTCTCAGCTCCTGTGAGGATATTTGACCTTTGGGTTATATATCCGGGCATAACAGGATAAGTCCTATCTTTTTGCCAAAGGACATCAAAATCGTCCTGGAAATGACCGAGTTACAGGCGATCTTGTGATTTTAGATCCTTTTTGCTAACCTACCCCCTTGTAAAAAAATGAAGTGTTTTTTTCGGTGAAATCCTGGAAATCCTTAAATGCCAATCGTTAGTCCTGATTCCTACGAGTACAGAAATGTCTGGGTTTTTCAAATCCTTAAGGATTTGGCCGAGCTATTGCTAAAAGGATGCCGCAAGATTTTGTGGCTTAAGATCAGCAGCCCAAAAGTAAGCAACAAATATTTTGAATTTCTGCACACACATATGGAACGGTTTTCTAGTAGCTCCCATTCAGCCATATACTTGCAGATTTTAAAAGGACCTTGTGCGTTAGGATCGTTAGGACCTACTCTATCGATTGGCATTCAAGGATTATGGGGTCATCTAAGGACCATCGACTTGTAAATTTTCAGTCCGAGGGCGAAAGGAATCGTGCTCAAAATACAAAATACCCATTATCTTGGGAACTACAAGGACGAATTTGATGTCCTTTAGCCAGTTGGTAGCCCTGATAATGCCAAGTTGTCTGACACAGGACTCGTCAGGATACGCAAGGATACGGCCGAGATATCGCAAATTTTCTGTATACAGAAAAGTCCTTATTTCTCAGCTCCTGTAAGGATATTTGACCTTTGGGCTATATATCCGGGTTTAACAGGATAAGTCCTATCTTTTTGCCAAAGGACATCAAAATCGTCCTTGAAATGACCGAGTTACAGGCGATCTTGTGATTGTAAATCCTTTTTGCTGACCTACCCCCTTGCAAAAAAATGAAGTTCTCTTTTCAGTGAAATCCTGGAAATCCTTGAATGCCAATCGGTAGTCCTGATTCCCACGAGTACAGAAATGTCTGGGTTTTTGAAATCCTTAAGGATTTGGCTGAGCTATTGCTAAAAGGATGCCGCAAGATTTTGTGGCTTAAGATCAGCAGCCCAAAAGTAAGCAACAAATATTTTTGTCCGAGGGCGAAAGGAATCGTGCTCAAAATGCAAAATACTCAATAACTTGGGAACTACAAGAACGAATTTGATGTCCTTTGGCCAGTTGGTAGCCCTGATAATGCCAAGTTGTCTGACACTGGACTCATCAGGATACGCAAGGATACGGCCGAGATATCGCTAATTTTCTGTATACAGAAAAGTCCTTATTTCTCGGCTCCTGTAAGGATATTTGACCTTTGGATTATATATCCGGGCATAACAGGATAAGTCCTATCTTATTGCCAAAGGACATCAAAATCGTCCTGGAAATGACCGAGTTACAGGCGATCTTGTGATTTTAGATCCTTTTTACTGACCTTGCAAAAAAATGAAGTGTTTTTTCGGTGAAATCCTGGAAATCCTTGAATGCCAATCGTTAGTCCTCATTCCTACGAGTACAGAAATGTCTGGGTTTTTCAAATCCTTAAGGATTTGGCCGAGCTATTGTTAAAAGGATGCCGCAAGATTTTGTGGCTTAAGATCAGCAGCCCAAAAGTAAGCAACAAATATTTTGAATTTCTGCACACACATATTTTTTTTTTTTTTTTAATTGTTTATTATTTAATTTTTCTGTTATTAGTTCCAACAACTTAAATTAAACTTATGCGATAAATTCTAAAAACAACTTAGTCAAAGGGTAGGTAATGATAATTATTAAATAAGTTATATAAACATATTTACAATATTAGTATAATTGTCTTCTTGCTAGGTCTATTGGGTGATGTCGCTTTAGTCTTCTGCTGCAAGGCCGTCCCCGTATGGTGCGGCGGTTTAGAAGACGCCGTGCGAGGGGGTTCACGTGATTTTCTAGTCGCTGAACGTACTGCGCAGACTGATTTTGCAGGACATCTCCAATTTTAGGCACTCCCAGATCTTTTTCGATGTTTGCTGTCCTCACGTACCAGGGAGCAGCACAAATTATTCGTAGGGTTTTCGCTTGAAGTATGCGGATTTTTTCCAGGTGGGTTTTCGCAGTTATTGCATATACTTGGAAACCATATCGCCAGGAAGGAGCAATGCAGGTCTTGTACAATTTGACTTTGTTGTCCAGAGACAGCTTTTTACTAGCCAGGAGCCATCTCATTTTGCTAATTCTGGTCCTTAAAGTCGCTATTATGCTGGACACATGCTTGGCAAATGTTAGACGTTTGTCCAAGTGGACTCCCAAGTACTTGTAGCTGCTAATGTCAGCGGCTTCAGAAATGCATCTGCTTCTGGCCAGGATCGCGGTGTCATCTGCATAGGTAGCGATAAGAATGTCATTGCTATCTTCGGTGGGAATAGTTGATCCAGTGGGCATATCGTGTATGAACAGGGTGTGCAGAGTGGGCCCTAAGACACTACCTTGAGGTACTCCAGCTTGAATATTCCTTACACTGGACTCCGCACCGTCCAACACCACGGTGAACGAACGGTCTGCAAGATAGCTGCGCACTATCCATAGTAGTTGAGGAGGCAAAAGTGGCTTGATCTTTGCAAGAAGTCCATTGTGCCATACCCTATCGAATGCCTGTGCAATATCTAAATACCACATAGATACAGCAACCACATACTCCTTGGCCTCAAAGCCTTCAAGAATGAAGTTTACAACCCTATTCAGCTGCTCAGGTGTTCCATGCGATTTACGGAAACCAAACTGAAAGGGAGGAATTTTGTCCTTGATGGTATCCAGCTGAAGTAGGCGCGTCAAAAGGCATCGTTCAAACAGTTTGGCTATCGTCGGCAAAAGACTGATTGGTCTATATGAATCCAGTGAAGATGGGCTTTTACCTGACTTATGAATCATGCAGATCCTTGCTTTTTTCCAGGTTTTCGGGACATGCCCCAGTCTCAGTATAGCGTTGAATAACAGTACGAGAAACATTACCGCTTTAAGAGGCATAGCCTTGAGTGAGAGGTTATCCAGACCATCCTCTCCTGGAGCTTTTCTAGCTTTCAGCTGTTTAATGTGGCCCTTAACTTCTTCAACTGTTATGTGTGTGACCGGAGGACATAACTGCTCAGGACTCTCAAGCGTCAGTTGGACTTGTCTTTGACAACTGGTAGGACTTGTGTTAAAAGGTTGAAATCTGGCCTCTAAATCCTCTGCAAAAGCCTCTGCTCTTTCTTTTGGTGATCTGGCCCAAGATCCGTCAGACTTTCTAATCGGGAATTTCGGGACTACCTGCTGCTTATATTTATTAGCCAAAGTCCATAGTGAGTGCTTGGGGCTCGAGTCAGCAGAAACATTAGAAAGTAGGCGATCATTTTCCATTTGTTTGTGTAATACCAGCAGTTTTTTCACCCTATTTGATACTCTCTGGTATACCCTGTATACTGCTTGATCACGAGTGCGACAATGCTGCCTCCTTAGCCTCCTTTTGATAAGCAGTAGCATCTTAATAGTTCGAGGGAGACTGCTTTGAGAGTTTTGTAATTGCGTTTGATAGGTTGGAGCAGCGCAGAGGGCAGCTGCATGGACCTTATTTAAAAATATCGCATGCGCATCTTCGATGTCTTCTGGCAGCAGGATTTCTAGGTTAAGATCCAGAGTTTTCTCCAATTCCTGGCGAAAAGCTTCTAAATTCGCTCCCTTGGGAAGTAATCGACCCATTTTCATCGTGGTAATCGGAGCAGAGTCATAAGTAGCTACTATTGGTAGATGATCCGAGGAAAGCTGATATTCTGTCCTTATCTTGAGATGTTCTGGGCGCAGTCCATTGTAAACAAAACAGTCGATGTGGCTGGGCGTGCGGCTTATATCTGCAGGATAGTGAGTTGCTTGACCAGTTGCCAGAATTTGAACAGAGGATCTATGTACGGCGTCCTGCAGGCAGATGCCCCTAGCGTCGCTTCTAAAACTTCCCCAAAGTCTACTTTTAGCATTAAAATCGCCACCGATAATGAATTTACTTCCCAGATTGCTGAATATTTGACTGAAATCTGCTCCTGACCATGGGATCTTTGGTGGAAGGTAAAGTGAGGAGATTCCCAACTCACCCGAGATTGTGTCAACTTTGATGGAGGCCATTTGTAGTTGTGCCGTCTTCACAGGGTCACAAGGGCAATGTTTTACTAGGATCGCTGCTCCTCCTCTTAGTCTATTACTGGGATGATCTGCATTGTGAATGGTGTAGCCGGGAAGGTAGATATGGATATTTTCCTGTAGCCAGGACTCAGTGACAAGCATAACATCTATATTATGTTCGGTTAAAAACAACTTTAGCTCCTCAACATGCCCAGAGATTCCCCGAGCATTCGATAATCCAAGGCTAAGTGTATGTGGCATCATTTTTTGGCATTTAAAAGACTGAGGCACATTTGCTTAAGAAATTGGTTCGTCTCCTGAATCTCCTTAAACACGACTTGTAGCACATCAACTTTGGCTGTGAGAGCTTCAATGGCCGCCTCTAGTCTCGAGTTATTGGAGTCTGGCATTTGCTGCCAAGAACCTTTTTGGGGCGAGTTGATAAAAGTACCTGCTGCTGAAGTGTTTTTGCTCTGATCTGCGCTGGTGTTCCGGGACGAATAGTTTTGTGGGGCTCTATGAAGGCGAAGCGCTTCAGCATAGGATACGTTGCCTTGCACCAAGGCTGCAGGTACAAATTCTTTCCTATTCGAGGATTTGCTGGTATGTTTTCTAACATTAATTTTTGGACTCCGTTCATCTGCTTTAGCTTTATATATGCGACAATCTCTAGACCAGGCTGCATGTATTCCACCACAATTTATACAAAGGAATTCTTGCTCTGCAGTTACCTTGCATTGCGCTGTTGGATGGTCTTGGGAACATTTTCCGCAGATGAACGGTGTCCAGCAATAATTTTTAGTGTGCCCGAAGCCTTGGCATCTGTGACAGAGGATGGCTGCAAGATTTTTTTTGGGTAACTCTACTAGAACTCTTTGGTGTCCAATGACGTTAATTTTAAGTGCATCCCTGTTACTAGGATCCCGGGCCAGTTCGACGAAGAAGAAATTGTTGGGAATTTGAACTTCCACATCTTTTCCTAGTTCTTTTCGAGTCATCTTGCGGGCCGGAGGGTTGTACAAACGAACGACATTGTGTCCATGCTGGGTGAAGACTTCTTTGATTTTATTTTCAGGGGTTGAGCTTGCCAGATTGCGAACTATAACTTTGAAGGCCTTATCTTCCTTAAGTTGATATGAATAATGATGCGCATTACTTTCCTTTAGAAACTTCACTAGGCGACGATACGCGTCTGAGTCCTCAACTTGTACTCTAGCTACACCCCTCTTGCTAAAATGGTAAGTGTACTTGCTTGTGCCAAGGACTTTGTCGAGTTCAGCCTCCATCAGGATCACGTTGCTTACAGCACATACATATGGAACGGTTTTCTAGTAGCTCCCATTCAGCCATATCCTTGCAGATTTTAAAAGGACCTTGTGCGTTAGGATCGTTAGGACCTACTCTATCAACTGGCATTCAAGGATTATGGGGTCATCTAAGGACCATCGACTTGTAAATTTTCAGTCCGAGGGCGAAAGGAATCGTGCTCAAAATACAAAATACTCAATATCTTGGGAACTACAAGGACGAATTTGATGTCCTTTGGCCAGTTGGTAGCCCTGATAATGCAAAGTTGTCTGACACAGGACTCGTCAGGATACGCAAGGATACGGCCGAGATATCGCTAATTTTCTGTATACAAAAAAGTCATTATTTCTCAGCTCCTGTAGGGATATTTGACCTTTGGGTTATATATCCGGGTTTAACAGGATAAGTCATATCTTTTTGCCAAAGGACATCAAAATCATCCTGGAAATGACCGAGTTACAGGCGATCTTGTGATTTTAGATCCTTTTTGCTAACCTACCCCCTTGTAAAAAAATGAAGTGTTTTTTTCGGTGAAATCCTGGAAATCCTTGAATGCCAATCGTTAGTCCTGATTCCTACGAGTACAGAAATGTCTGGGTTTTTCAAATCCTTAAGGATTTGGCCGAGCTATTGCTAAAAGGATGCCGCAAGATTTTGTGGCTTAAGATCAGCAGCCCAAAAGTAAGCAACAAATATTTTGAATTTCTGCACACACATATGGAACGGTTTTCTAGTAGCTCCCATTCAGCCATATACTTGCAGATTTTAAAAGGACCTTGTGCGTTAGGATCGTTAGGACCTACTCTATCGATTGGCATTCAAGGATTATGGGGTCATCTAAGGACCATCGACTTGTAAATTTTCAGTCCGAGGGCGAAAGGAATCGTGCTCAAAATACAAAATACCCATTATCTTGGGAACTACAAGGACGAATTTGATGTCCTTTAGCCAGTTGGTAGCCCTGATAATGCCAAGTTGTCTGACACAGGACTCGTCAGGATACGCAAGGATACGGCCGAGATATCGCAAATTTTCTGTATACAGAAAAGTCCTTATTTCTCAGCTCCTGTAAGGATATTTGACCTTTGGGCTATATATCCGGGTTTAACAGGATAAGTCCTATCTTTTTGCCAAAGGACATCAAAATCGTCCTTGAAATGACCGAGTTACAGGCGATCTTGTGATTGTAAATCCTTTTTGCTGACCTACCCCCTTGCAAAAAAATGAAGTTCTCTTTTCAGTGAAATCCTGGAAATCCTTGAATGCCAATCGGTAGTCCTGATTCCCACGAGTACAGAAATGTCTGGGTTTTTGAAATCCTTAAGGATTTGGCTGAGCTATTGCTAAAAGGATGCCGCAAGATTTTGTGGCTTAAGATCAGCAGCCCAAAAGTAAGCAACAAATATTTTTGTCCGAGGGCGAAAGGAATCGTGCTCAAAATGCAAAATACTCAATAACTTGGGAACTACAAGAACGAATTTGATGTCCTTTGGCCAGTTGGTAGCCCTGATAATGCCAAGTTGTCTGACACTGGACTCATCAGGATACGCAAGGATACGGCCGAGATATCGCTAATTTTCTGTATACAGAAAAGTCCTTATTTCTCGGCTCCTGTAAGGATATTTGACCTTTGGATTATATATCCGGGCATAACAGGATAAGTCCTATCTTATTGCCAAAGGACATCAAAATCGTCCTGGAAATGACCGAGTTACAGGCGATCTTGTGATTTTAGATCCTTTTTACTGACCTTGCAAAAAAATGAAGTGTTTTTTCGGTGAAATCCTGGAAATCCTTGAATGCCAATCGTTAGTCCTCATTCCTACGAGTACAGAAATGTCTGGGTTTTTCAAATCCTTAAGGATTTGGCCGAGCTATTGTTAAAAGGATGCCGCAAGATTTTGTGGCTTAAGATCAGCAGCCCAAAAGTAATCAACAAATATTTTGAATTTCTGCACACACATATTTTTTTTTTTTTTTTAATTGTTTATTATTTAATTTTTCTGTTATTAGTTCCAACAACTTAAATTAAACTTATGCGATAAATTCTAAAAACAACTTAGTCAAAGGGTAGGTAATGATAATTATTAAATAAGTTATATAAACATATTTACAATATTAGTATAATTGTCTTCTTGCTAGGTCTATTGGGTGATGTCGCTTTAGTCTTCTGCTGCAAGGCCGTCCCCGTATGGTGCGGCGGTTTAGAAGACGCCGTGCGAGGGGGTTCACGTGATTTTCTAGTCGCTGAACGTACTGCGCAGACTGATTTTGCAGGACATCTCCAATTTTAGGCACTCCCAGATCTTTTTCGATGTTTGCAGTCCTCACGTACCAGGGAGCAGCACAAATTATTCGTAGGGTTTTCGCTTGAAGTATGCGGATTTTTTCCAGGTGGGTTTTCGCAGTTATTGCATATACTTGGAAACCATATCGCCAGGAAGGAGCAATGCAGGTCTTGTACAATTTGACTTTGTTGTCCAGAGACAGCTTTTTACTAGCCAGGAGCCATCTCATTTTGCTAATTCTGGTCCTTAAAGTCGCTATTATGCTGGACACATGCTTGGCAAATGTTAGACGTTTGTCCAAGTGGACTCCCAAGTACTTGTAGCTGCTAATGTCAGCGGCTTCAGAAATGCATCTGCTTCTGGCCAGGATCGCGGTGTCATCTGCATAGGTAGCGATAAGAATGTCATTGCTATCTTCGGTGGGAATAGTTGATCCAGTGGGCATATCGTGTATGAACAGGGTGTGCAGAGTGGGCCCTAAGACACTACCTTGAGGTACTCCAGCTTGAATATTCCTTACACTGGACTCCGCACCGTCCAACACCACGGTGAACGAACGGTCTGCAAGATAGCTGCGCACTATCCATAGTAGTTGAGGAGGCAAAAGTGGCTTGATCTTTGCAAGAAGTCCATTGTGCCATACCCTATCGAATGCCTGTGCAATATCTAAATACCACATAGATACAGCAACCACATACTCCTTGGCCTCAAAGCCTTCAAGAATGAAGTTTACAACCCTATTCAGCTGCTCAGGTGTTCCATGCGATTTACGGAAACCAAACTGAAAGGGAGGAATTTTGTCCTTGATGGTATCCAGCTGAAGTAGGCGCGTCAAAAGGCATCGTTCAAACAGTTTGGCTATCGTCGGCAAAAGACTGATTGGTCTATATGAATCCAGTGAAGATGGGCTTTTACCTGACTTATGAATCATGCAGATCCTTGCTTTTTTCCAGGTTTTCGGGACATGCCCCAGTCTCAGTACAGCGTTGAATAACAGTACGAGAAACATTACCGCTTTAAGAGGCATAGCCTTGAGTGAGAGGTTATCCAGACCATCCTCTCCTGGAGCTTTTCTAGCTTTCAGCTGTTTAATGTGGCCCTTAACTTCTTCAACTGTTATGTGTGTGACCGGAGGACATAACTGCTCAGGACTCTCAAGCGTCAGTTGGACTTGTCTTTGACAACTGGTAGGACTTGTGTTAAAAGGTTGAAATCTGGCCTCTAAATCCTCTGCAAAAGCCTCTGCTCTTTCTTTTGGTGATCTGGCCCAAGATCCGTCAGACTTTCTAATCGGGAATTTCGGGACTACCTGCTGCTTATATTTATTAGCCAAAGTCCATAGTGAGTGCTTGGGGCTCGAGTCAGCAGAAACATTAGAAAGTAGGCGATCATTTTCCATTTGTTTGTGTAATACCAGCAGTTTTTTCACCCTATTTGATACTCTCTGGTATACCCTGTATACTGCTTGATCACGAGTGCGACAATGCTGCCTCCTTAGCCTCCTTTTGATAAGCAGTAGCATCTTAATAGTTCGAGGGAGACTGCTTTGAGAGTTTTGTAATTGCGTTTGATAGGTTGGAGCAGCGCAGAGGGCAGCTGCATGGACCTTATTTAAAAATATCGCATGCGCATCTTCGATGTCTTCTGGCAGCAGGATTTCTAGGTTAAGATCCAGAGTTTTCTCCAATTCCTGGCGAAAAGCTTCTAAATTCGCTCCCTTGGGAAGTAATCGACCCATTTTCATCGTGGTAATCGGAGCAGAGTCATAAGTAGCTACTATTGGTAGATGATCCGAGGAAAGCTGATATTCTGTCCTTATCTTGAGATGTTCTGGGCGCAGTCCATTGTAAACAAAACAGTCGATGTGGCTGGGCGTGCGGCTTATATCTGCAGGATAGTGAGTTGCTTGACCAGTTGCCAGAATTTGAACAGAGGATCTATGTACGGCGTCCTGCAGGCAGATGCCCCTAGCGTCGCTTCTAAAACTTCCCCAAAGTCTACTTTTAGCATTAAAATCGCCACCGATAATGAATTTACTTCCCAGATTGCTGAATATTTGACTGAAATCTGCTCCTGACCATGGGATCTTTGGTGGAAGGTAAAGTGAGGAGATTCCCAACTCACCCGAGATTGTGTCAACTTTGATGGAGGCCATTTGTAGTTGTGCCGTCTTCACAGGGTCACAAGGGCAATGTTTTACTAGGATCGCTGCTCCTCCTCTTAGTCTATTACTGGGATGATCTGCATTGTGAATGGTGTAGCCGGGAAGGTAGATATGGATATTTTCCTGTAGCCAGGACTCAGTGACAAGCATAACATCTATATTATGTTCGGTTAAAAACAACTTTAGCTCCTCAACATGCCCAGAGATTCCCCGAGCATTCGATAATCCAAGGCTAAGTGTATGTGGCATCATTTTTTAGCATTTAAAAGACTGAGGCACATTTGCTTAAGAAATTGGTTCGTCTCCTGAATCTCCTTAAACACGACTTGTAGCACATCAACTTTGGCTGTGAGAGCTTCAATGGCCGCCTCTAGTCTCGAGTTATTGGAGTCTGGCATTTGCTGCCAAGAACCTTTTTGGGGCGAGTTGATAAAAGTACCTGCTGCTGAAGTGTTTTTGCTCTGATCTGCGCTGGTGTTCCGGGACGAATAGTTTTGTGGGGCTCTATGAAGGCGAAGCGCTTCAGCATAGGATACGTTGCCTTGCACCAAGGCTGCAGGTACAAATTCTTTCCTATTCGAGGATTTGCTGGTATGTTTTCTAACATTAATTTTTGGACTCCGTTCATCTGCTTTAGCTTTATATATGCGACAATCTCTAGACCAGGCTGCATGTATTCCACCACAATTTATACAAAGGAATTCTTGCTCTGCAGTTACCTTGCATTGCGCTGTTGGATGGTCTTGGGAACATTTTCCGCAGATGAACGGTGTCCAGCAATAATTTTTAGTGTGCCCGAAGCCTTGGCATCTGTGACAGAGGATGGCTGCAAGATTTTTTTTGGGTAACTCTACTAGAACTCTTTGGTGTCCAATGACGTTAATTTTAAGTGCATCCCTGTTACTAGGATCCCGGGCCAGTTCGACGAAGAAGAAATTGTTGGGAATTTGAACTTCCACATCTTTTCCTAGTTCTTTTCGAGTCATCTTGCGGGCCGGAGGGTTGTACAAACGAACGACATTGTGTCCATGCTGGGTGAAGACTTCTTTGATTTTATTTTCAGGGGTTGAGCTTGCCAGATTGCGAACTATAACTTTGAAGGCCTTATCTTCCTTAAGTTGATATGAATAATGATGCGCATTACTTTCCTTTAGAAACTTCACTAGGCGACGATACGCGTCTGAGTCCTCAACTTGTACTCTAGCTACACCCCTCTTGCTAAAATGGTAAGTGTACTTGCTTGTGCCAAGGACTTTGTCGAGTTCAGCCTCCATCAGGATCACGTTGCTTACAGCACATACATATGGAACGGTTTTCTAGTAGCTCCCATTCAGCAATATCCTTGCAGATTTTAAAAGGACCTTGTGCGTTAGGATCGTTAGGACCTACTCTATCAACTGGCATTCAAGGATTATGGGGTCATCTAAGGACCATCGACTTGTAAATTTTCAGTCCGAGGGCGAAAGGAATCGTGCTCAAAAAACAAAATACTCAATATCTTGGGAACTACAAGGACGAATTTGATGTCCTTTGTCCAGTTGGTAGCACTGATAATGCCAAGTTGTCTGACACAGGACTCGTCAGGATACGCAAGGATACGGCCGAGATAAAATGGACCTTGTGCGTTAGGATCGTTAGGACCTACTCTATCAACTGGCATTCAAGGATTATGGGGTCATCTAAGGACCATCGACTTTTAAATTTTCAGTCCGAGGGCGAAAGGAATCGTTCTCAAAACACAAAATACTCAATATCTTGGGAACTACAAGGACGAATTTGATGTCCTTCGGCCAGTTGGTAGCCCTGATAATGCCAAGTTGTCTGACACAGGACTCGTCAGGATACGCAAGGATACGGCCGAGATATCACTAATTTTCTGTATACAGAAAAGTCCTTATTTCTCAGCTCCTGTAAGGATATTTGACCTTTGGGTTATATATCCGGGTTTAACAGGATAAGTCCTATCTTTTTGCCAAAGGACATCAAAATCGTCCTTGAAATGACCGAGTTACAGGCGATCTTGTGATTTTAGATCCTTTTTCCTGACTTGCGCAAAAATGAAGTGTTTTTTTTTTGGTGAAATCCTAGAAATCCTTGAATGCCAATAGTTAGTCCTGATTCCTACAAGTACAGAAATGTCTGGGTTTTTGAAATTCTTAAGGATTTGGCCAAGCTATTGCTAAAAGGATGCCGCAAGATTTTGTGGCTTTAGATCAGCAGCCCAAAAGTAAGCAACAAATATTTTTGTCCGAGGGCGAAAGGAATCGTGCTCAAAATGCAAAATACTCAATAACTTGGGAACTACAAGGACGAATTTGATGTCCTTTGGCCAGTTGGTAGCCCTGATAATGCCAAGTTGTCTGATACAGGACTCGTCAAGATACGCAAGGATACGGCCGAGATATCGCTAATTTTCTGTATACAGAAAAGTCCTTATTTCTCAGCTCCTGTAAGGTTATTTGACCTTTTGGTTATATATCCGGGTTTAACAGAATAATTCCTCTCTTTTTGCCAGAGGACATCAAAATCGTCCTTGAAATGACCGAGTTACAGGCGATCTTGTGATTTTAGATCCTTTTGCTGACCTACCCCCTTGCAAACAAATTAAGTGTTTTTTTCGGTGAAATCCTGGAAATCCTTGAATGTCAATCGTTAGTCCTGATTCCTTCGAGTACAGAAATGACTGGGTTTTTGAAATTCTTAAGGATTTGGCCAAGCTATTGCTAAAAGGATGCCGCAAGATTTTGTGGCTTAAGATCAGCAGCCCAAAAGTAAGCAACAAATATTTTGAATTTCTGCACGCACATATGTAAAGGTTTTCTAGTAGCTCCCATTCAGCCATATCCTTGCAGATTTTAAAAGGACCTTGTGCGTTAGAATCGTTAGGACCTACTCTATCAATTGGCATTCAAGGATTATGGGGTCATTTAAGGACCATCGACTTGTAAATTTTCAGTCCGAGGGCGAAAGGAATCGTGCTCAAAATACAAAATACTCAATATCTTGGGAACTACAAGAACGAATTTGATGTCCTTTGGCCAGTTGGTAGCCCTGATAATGCAAAGTTGTCTGACACAGGACTCGTCAGGATACGCAAGGATACGGCCGAGATATCGCTAATTGTCTGTATACAAAAAAGTCATTATTTCTCAGCTCCTGTAGGGATATTTGACCTTTGGGTTATATATCCGGGTTTAACAGGATAAGTCATATCTTTTTGCCAAAGGACATCAAAATCATCCTGGAAATGACCGAGTTACAGGCGATCTTGTGATTTTAGATCCTTTTTGCTGACTTGCAAAAAAATGAAGTGTTTTTTTTTTTGGTGAAATCCTGGAAATCCTTGAATGCCAATCGTTAGTCCTGATTCCTACGAGTACAGAAATGTCTGGGTTTTTGAAATTCTTAAGGATTTGGCCAAGCTATTGCTAAAAGGATGCCGCAAGATTTTGTGGCTTAAGATCAGCAGCCCAAAAGTAAGCAACAAATATTTTTGTCCGAGGGCGAAAGGAATCGTGCTCAAAATGCAAAATACTCAATAACTTGGGAACTACAAGGACGAATTTGATGTCCTTTGTCCAGTTGGTAGCCCTGATAATGCCAAGCTGTCTGACACAGGACTCGTCAGGATACGCAAGGATACGGCCGAGATATCGCTAATTTTCTGTATACAGAAAAGTCCTTATTTCTCGGCTCCTGTAAGGATATTTGACCTTTGGGTTATATATCCGGGCATAACAGGATAAGTCATATCTTTTTGCCAAAGGACATCAAAATCGTCCTTGAATTGACCGAGTTACAGGCGATCTTGTGATTGTAAATCCTTTTTGCTGACCTACCCCCTTGCAACAAAATGAAGTGCTCTTTTCAGTGAAATCCTGGAAATCCTTGAATGCCAATCGGTAGTCCTGATTCCCACGAGTACAGAAATTTCTGGGTTTTTGAAATCCTTAAGGATTTGGCTGAGCTATTGCTAAAAGGATGCCGCAAGATTTTGTGGCTTAAGATCAGCAGCCCAAAAGTAAGCA
Source organism: Hirtodrosophila histrioides (assembly GCA_037075165.1). Classification (NCBI taxonomy): domain Eukaryota; kingdom Metazoa; phylum Arthropoda; class Insecta; order Diptera; family Drosophilidae; genus Hirtodrosophila; species Hirtodrosophila histrioides. The sequence continues at coordinate 440,706 of JBAMCL010000578.1, read as the reverse complement.
ACAAATATTTTTGTCCGAGGGCGAAAGGAATCGTGCTCAAAATGCAAAATACTCAATAACTTGGGAACTACAAGAACGAATTTGATGTCCTTTGTCCAGTTGGTAGCCCTGATAATGCCAAGCTGTCTGACACAGGACTCGTCAGGATACGCAAGGATACGGCCGAGATATCGCTAATTTTCTGTATACAGAAAAGTCCTTATTTCTCGGCTCCTGTAAGGATATTTGACCTTTGGATTATATATCCGGGCATAACAGGATTAGTCCTATCTTATTGCCAAAGGACATCAAAATCGTCCTGGAAATGACCGAGTTACAGGCGATCTTGTGATTTTAGATCCTTTTTACTGACCTTGCAAAAAAATTAAGTGTTTTTTCGGTGAAATCCTGGAAATCCTTGAATGCCAATCGTTAGTCCTCATTCCTACGAGTACAGAAATGTCTGGGTTTTTCAAATCCTTAAGGATTTGGCCGAGCTATTGTTAAAAGGATGCCGCAAGATTTTGTGGCTTAAGATCAGCAGCCCAAAAGTAAGCAACAAATATTTTGAATTTCTGCACACACATATTTTTTTTTTTAATTGTTTATTATTTAGTTTTTCTGTTATTAGTTCCAACAACTTAAATTAAACTTATGCGATAAATTCTAAAAACAACTTAGTCAAAGGGTAGGTAATGATAATTATTAAATAAGTTATATAAACATATTTACAATATTAGTATAATTGTCTTCTTGCTAGGTCTATTGGGTGATGTCGCGTTAGTCTTCTGCTGCAAGGCCGTCCCCGTATGGTGCGGCGGTTTAGAAGACGCCGTGCGAGGGGGTTCACGTGATTTTCTAGTCGCTGAACGTACTGCGCAGACTGATTTTGCAGGACATCTCCAATTTTAGGCACTCCCAGATCTTTTTCGATGTTTGCTGTCCTCACGTACCAGGGAGCAGCACAAATTATTCGTAGGGTTTTCGCTTGAAGTATGCGGATTTTTTCCAGGTGGGTTTTCGCAGTTATTGCATATACTTGGAAACCATATCGCCAGGAAGGAGCAATGCAGGTCTTGTACAATTTGACTTTGTTGTCCAGAGACAGCTTTTTACTAGCCAGGAGCCATCTCATTTTGCTAATTCTGGTCCTTAAAGTCGCTACACATGCTTGGCAAATGTTAGACGTTTGTCCAAGTGGACTCCCAAGTACTTGTAGCTGCTAATGTCAGCGGCTTCAGAAATGCATCTGCTTCTGGCCAGGATCGCGGTGTCATCTGCATAGGTAGCGATAAGAATGTCATTGCTATCTTCGGTGGGAATAGTTGATCCAGTGGGCATATCGTGTATGAACAGGGTGTGCAGAGTGGGCCCTAAGACACTACCTTGAGGTACTCCAGCTTGAATATTCCTTACACTGGACTCCGCACCGTCCAACACCACGGTGAACGAACGGTCTGCAAGATAGCTGCGCACTATCCATAGTAGTTGAGGAGGCAAAAGTGGCTTGATCTTTGCAAGAAGTCCATTGTGCCATACCCTATCGAATGCCTGTGCAATATCTAAATACCACATAGATACAGCAACCACATACTCCTTGGCCTCAAAGCCTTCAAGAATGAAGTTTACAACCCTATTCAGCTGCTCAGGTGTTCCATGCGATTTACGGAAACCAAACTGAAAGGGAGGAATTTTGTCCTTGATGGTATCCAGCTGAAGTAGGCGCGTCAAAAGGCATCGTTCAAACATTTTGGCTATCGTCGGCAAAAGACTGATTGGTCTATATGAATCCAGTGAAGATGGGCTTTTACCTGACTTATGAATCATGCAGATCCTTGCTTTTTTCCAGGTTTTCGGGACATGCCCCAGTCTCAGTACAGCGTTGAATAACAGTACGAGAAACATTACCGCTTTAAGAGGCATAGCCTTGAGTGAGAGGTTATCCAGACCATCCTCTCCTGGAGCTTTTCTAGCTTTCAGCTGTTTAATGTGGCCCTTAACTTCTTCAACTGTTATGTGTGTGACCGGAGGACATAACTGCTCAGGACTCTCAAGCGTCAGTTGGACTTGTCTTTGACAACTGGTAGGACTTGTGTTAAAAGGTTGAAATCTGGCCTCTAAATCCTCTGCAAAAGCCTCTGGCCATTTGTAGTTGTGCCGTCTTCACAGGGTCACAAGGGCAATGTTTTACTAGGATCGCTGCTCCTCCTCTTAGTCTATTACTGGGATGATCTGCATTGTGAATGGTGTAGCCGGGAAGGTAGATATGGATATTTTCCTGTAGCCAGGACTCAGTGACAAGCATAACATCTATATTATGTTCGGTTAAAAACAACTTTAGCTCCTCAACATGCCCAGAGATTCCCCGAGCATTCGATAATCCAAGGCTAAGTGTATGTGGCATCATTTTTTGGCATTTAAAAGACTGAGGCACATTTGCTTAAGAAATTGGTTCGTCTCCTGAATCTCCTTAAACACGACTTGTAGCACATCAACTTTGGCTGTGAGAGCTTCAATGGCCGCCTCTAGTCTCGAGTTATTGGAGTCTGGCATTTGCTGCCAAGAACCTTTTTGGGGCGAGTTGATAAAAGTACCTGCTGCTGAAGTGTTTTTGCTCTGATCTGCGCTGGTGTTCCGGGACGAATAGTTTTGTGGGGCTCTATGAAGGCGAAGCGCTTCAGCATAGGATACGTTGCCTTGCACCAAGGCTGCAGGTACAAATTCTTTCCTATTCGAGGATTTGCTGGTATGTTTTCTAACATTAATTTTTGGACTCCGTTCATCTGCTTTAGCTTTATATATGCGACAATCTCTAGACCAGGCTGCATGTATTCCACCACAATTTATACAAAGGAATTCTTGCTCTGCAGTTACCTTGCATTGCGCTGTTGGATGGTCTTGGGAACATTTTCCGCAGATGAACGGTGTCCAGCAATAATTTTTAGTGTGCCCGAAGCCTTGGCATCTGTGACAGAGGATGGCTGCAAGATTTTTTTTGGGTAACTCTACTAGAACTCTTTGGTGTCCAATGACGTTAATTTTAAGTGCATCCCTGTTACTAGGATCCCGGGCCAGTTCGACGAAGAAGAAATTGTTGGGAATTTGAACTTCCACATCTTTTCCTAGTTCTTTTCGAGTCATCTTGCGGGCCGGAGGGTTGTACAAACGAACGACATTGTGTCCATGCTGGGTGAAGACTTCTTTGATTTTATTTTCAGGGGTTGAGCTTGCCAGATTGCGAACTATAACTTTGAAGGCCTTATCTTCCTTAAGTTGATATGAATAATGATGCGCATTACTTTCCTTTAGAAACTTCACTAGGCGACGATACGCGTCTGAGTCCTCAGCTTGTACTCTAGCTACACCCCTCTTGCTAAAATGATAAGTGTACTTGCTTGTGCCAAGGACTTTGTCGAGTTCAGCCTCCATCAGGATCAAGTTGCTTACAGCACATACATATGGAACGGTTTTCTAGTAGCTCCCATTCAGCCATATCCTTGCAGATTTTAAAAGGACCTTGTGCGTTAGGATCGTTAGGACCTACTCTATCAACTGGCATTCAAGGATTATGGGGTCATCTAAGGACCATCGACTTGTAAATTTTCAGTCCGAGGGCGAAAGGAATCGTGCTCAAATCACAAAAAACTCAATATCTTGGGAACTACAAGGACGAATTTGACGTCCTTTGGCCAGTTGGTAGCCCTGATAATGCCAAGTTGTCTGACACAGGACTCGTCAGGATACGCAAGGATACGGCCGAGATATCGCTAATTTTCTGTATACAGAAAAGTCCTTATTTCTCAGCTCCTGTAAGGATATTTGACCTTTGGGTTATATATCCGGGTTTAACAGGATAAGTCCTATCTTTTTGCCAAAGGACATCAAAATCGTCCTTGAAATGACCGAGTTACAGGCGATCTTGTGATTTTAGATCCTTTTTGCTGACCTACCCCCTTGCAAAAAAATGAAGTGTTTTTTCGGTGAAATCCTGGAAATCCTTGAATGCCAATCGGTAGTCCTGATTCCCACGAGTACAGAAATGTCTGAGTTTTTGAAATCCTTAAGGATTTGGCCGAGCTATTGCTAAATGGATGCCGCAAGATTTTGTGGCTTAAGATCAGCAGCCCAAAAGTAAGCAACAAATATTTTGAATTTCTGCACACACATATGGAACGGTTTTCTAGTAGCTCCCATTCAGCCATATCCTTGCAGGTTTTAAAAGGACCTTGTGCGTTAGGATCGTAAGGACCTACTCTATCGATTGGCATTCAAGGATTATGGGGTCATCTAAGGACCATCGACTTGTAAATTTTCAGTCCGAGGGCGAAAGGAATCGTGCTCAAAACACAAAATACTCAATATCTTGGGAACTACAAGGACGAATTTGATGTCCTTCGGCCAGTTGGTAGCCCTGATAATGCCAAGTTGTCTGACACAGTACTCGTCAGGATACGCAAGGATACGGCCGAGATACCGCTAATTTTCTGTATACAGAAAAGTCCTTATTTCTCAGCTCCTGTAAGGATATTTGACCTTTGGGTTATATATCCGGGTTTAACAGGATAAGTCCTATCTTATTGCCAAAGGACATCAAAATCGTCCTGGAAATGACCGAGTTACAGGCGATCTTGTGATTTTAGATCCTTTTTGCTGACCTACCCCCTTGCAAAAAAATGAAGTGTTTTTTCAGTGAAATCCTGGAAATCCTTGAGTGCCAATCGTTAGTCCTGATTCCTAATTCCTACGAGTACATAAATGTCTGGATTTTTGAAATTCTTAAGGATTTGGCCGAGCTATTGCTAAAAGGATGCCGCAAGATTTTGTGCCTTAAGATCAGCAGCCCAAAAGTAAGCAACAAATTCTTTGAATTTCTGCACAGACATATGAAACGGTTTTCTAGTAGCTCCCATTCAGCCATATCCTCGCAGATTTTAAAAGGACCATGTGCGATAGGATCGTAAGGACCTACTCTATCGATTGGCATTGAAGGATAATGGGGTCATCTAAGGCCCATCGACTTGTAAATTTTCAGTCCGAGGGCGAAAGGAATCGTGCTCAAAATACAAAATAGTCAATATCTTGGGAACTACAAGGACGAATTTGATGTCCTTTAGCCAGTTGGTAGCCCTGATAATGCCAAGTTGTCTGACACAGGACTCGTCAGGATACGCAAGGATACGGCCGAGATATCGCAAATTTTCTGTATACAGAAAAGTCCTTATTTCTCAGCTCCTGTAAGGATATTTGACCTTTGGGCTATATATCCGGGTTTAACAGGATAAGTCCTATCTTTTTGCCAAAGGACATCAAAATCGTCCTTGAAATGACCGAGTTACAGGCGATCTTGTCATTTTAGATCCTTTTGCTGACCTACCCCCATGCAAAAAAATTAATTGTTTTTTCGGAGAGGTCCTGGAAATCCTTGAATGCCAATCGAGAATGTCAGTCCTTTTGATTCTAAGACAATGAGTCCTCGAAGAATTTGAAAGGGTATGGCCGAACCAGGATTCGCTGAGATGAATGGCTAGTATTCTATAATTTAAAGAATTAGGATCGAAAGATATCAGAAGTTTTTGAAAATTCTGAAGAACATTTATATTTAGTAGCCCTTAAGAGACACACATACACAAAGATGCACACACACAAGCGACAGCAAAGCGGCAGCGCAAGCGATGCATTTTAAGCCTTGGCTGTGCTGCTTCTTCCCCCCCTCGCTGCAGTACTAAATCTTGTTTGTTGAATAACTTCCGTGTTTATTATCCGATCCGATAACCAACACTCCCACACATAAAACAGGTGCAGGGGTAAACTCCTTGCCAAATGTATACACGACAACAACTACTCAATACTGAACAACGGGAGACCAACACATTTCTCCACTCACAACACATTTAGCCACATCGATCTAGCTTTCTGCTCCCCCGCCCTTACCACATACTGCTCTTTCAAAATATACGACACTCCTCAAGGTAGCGATCACATACCAATCATGCTGGAAATGTTCCCACACTAAAATAAAAGACTCCCTTAACCATGATGAAAGATTTAACACAAAGAAAGCAAACTGGGAAAAATATGAAAATTACACGTACAGCCTCAGCGCTCTAATTACGACATCTACAAATATCAATCAAGACAGCAGCAACATTAACGAAATAATAATCCAAAGCGCATACAAGTGCATACCCCTCTGCCAACCCTCAAATAAACAAAGAAAAGTCCCATAGTGGACATACACAAAGACACATATGTACATACGACAGCGCAAGCGAGGCATTTGAAGTGGCGGCTGTGCTGCTTCTTCCCCCTGCCCAGCAGAACTGAATCTTGTTTGTTGAAAAGCTTCCGTGCTTATTATACAGCCAACTTGAAATTTGAACAGTAGATTAAGAGTGACTGAAGTATTGTACATGCCAAATCCCAAAGCTATATCTTGAATATTGTTACTGCAAAACGGTTTTCATCGAATTTCGGAGGAATTTCGGGGGAATATCTCGGATCCAAATTAAACTTGAGCTGCGCCTGCTATACACACAATTACATTCCAAATTTGTTGTCTCTAGCTCTTATAGTTGCTGAGATCGACGCGTTCATACATACGGACAGACAGCAGGACATGGCCAAATCGAAATCCCTGTTTAGATTAATAATTTTTAAAGGGTCGGAGATGTCTCCTTCTGCTTTTTACATACATTTACACAGATCCAATACCCCATTTTTACCCATTTTATGGGTACAGGGAGTAAAAATATTATATCGCCATCCTTAACAGTGTCCTGCTTTCCATACTGAAGTATTGTACATGCCAAATCCCAAAGCTATATCTTGAATATTGTTACTGCAAAACGGTTTTCATCGAATTTCGGGGGAATATCTCGGATCCAAATTAAACTTGAGCTGCGCCTGCTATACACACAATTACATTCCAAATTTGGTGTCTCTGGCTCTTATAGTTGCTGAGATCGACGCGTTCATACATACGGACAGACAGACGGACATGGCCAAATCGAAATTTTTTTGATACTGATCAAGAATATATGTACTTTATAGGATCGGAGATGTCTCCTTCTGCCTGTTACATTCATTTGCACAGATTTAGTACCCCCTTTTACCCATTTTATGGGTACAGGGAGTGTACAAAGATGCGATCGGAAATTTTCGACCTGGGTACAGGGATTTTTGTAGTCGGGTATACTCGACTATAGCATTCTTACTTGTTTTCAGAAGCAGAAGCAGAAGCAACAGCACATATTGAACAGCTGCAAACAGTCAAAGCAGTGAAAAGTCGAAAATTTGTAACTTTTGTTTAGCGGTTTAATCTGTAACAAAGAAAGATGATTTTAACGGTGTCTAAAATTTACGGCTCACTTACATCATGTGCATTCCAGTCCTCAAATCGCAAGTGGCGCTCTTGGTCAATCAATGTCCTTGATGGTTAAAGCTTATTGTTGCCACCGGGGGCAAATATCTTTTCCAGCTTGTCGAGCTGAGCAGCAGTTTCTCCTCATCCTTGAGACGCAACTTCTCTGAAATAATATCCAAATCGCGCACAGGCGCGACACAAATGAAAAATTGTATCACAAACGCTGATGTGTGAAAGAGTCATTGCCCAAACCGTGTCCCTCGGCGGAGCCCTTAACCAGACCGGCAATATCAACCACATTGATATATAGCGGCACAATGCGTGAAACCAACAGACGAATAGTTAACAATCTGATTTTGCACTCAATACACGGAATATTCACATGGCTGGGTTATGAACCTCCACGAGGTAGTCAAAACGCTGATCGGGCACAAGCACGCAACGTGTTGGTAACTCAAGTTGTTGGTAGACATAGAGAGCGAGAGAGAGAAAGAAGGAGACAAGAAGCAAGTTATGTGGTTGCCCCGAATTGGTATTGGAACCGGCTATTTCTTGTCCACATTACCAATCATTGCAATTTTCTATAATTTTGTACAATCAGTGATCCCGCAAGCCACAACCGCGTACTCGATTCCAGTGAAAATGAAGTCGCTCAAATTAAACGGGCCGTAATTTGCATATGAAACAACTGCTGGCCTCGCTGCTTTGCCTGCAAGCCTAAGACACGCCTATGCGACAACCACTAAGTTACAAGCGACGCTTAGGTCCTGTGTTGGTCGATCGTACAAAATCAAAAAAAAAAAAAAACAAGAAAGAACAGCACGCCGAAGATATATACCTCCAGAAATGTTTTTTAAATAGAAATTCAATTTTCGTCCGATTGTTCCCATAGAAGCTACATATGCACTAATGTGGTCCGATTTTGTAATATAGGAAACCATATGCAGTATTAAACAAGTAAGAATGCTCTAGTCGAGTATACCCAACTACGAGACTCCCTGTACCCAGATCTACAACTTCCTAACACATCTTTGTACACTTAGACATACACACACACACGTACACAAATACAAGCGACGACGAAAGCGAGGCATTTTAAATCGTGGCTGCGCTTAATTCTCCCTGCTCTGCAGTACTGAATTTTGTTTGTTGAATAACTTACACGCTTATTATCCGATTGAAATTTTGACAGTTGAGTTAGAAGTGACTAAAGCAGGGGTGCCCAAACGCTGCTTATGGAAGAGCAAACTTCAATACATATACAAGAAAACACTAACACATCTAAGGCAAACAATTTTTTTCATTTTATTGTGTGCACCGAAAAAAAGTAGATACAATTTCTATTATTTCGTTGCAAATATTGCATTGTTTTCACACCTAAAAATTTTGTCCAAAAAAAGTACGGCGTCCAGCTATTCATCTTTTCACCACCACTATTTTGCACTTAAAATGGTTTGCAGAAAAATATCGTGTCCAGCGTTCAATCAAATAGCATTTTTTTAAAGTGCAGGCCTCAACGAAGAGCAACAACAAAATTACACCGAAATTCAGTAGTGCAACAACAAAGTAATGAAGTGTTGTTGCTTTGCTCATGAGCCCAGCCATCGAAAAGAGATAAGAAAGGGAACACGCAATATTGTTTTTGTATTATGCATTGGCTTATGACTAGAGCCGTGCATGTATACGCGCATTGCTGCCTATGCCTAAGAGCAATTACAATAACAAAATGAGCCAGATGAGCAATGGGCTGGGCACCCCTGGACTAAAGTATTGTACACGTCAAGTCCCAAAGCTGTATCTTTAAAAGTGTGGCTGTAAAACGTTTTGGTTGAATTGTGGTGGAAAGGTGGATGGGGGGGATGGGGAGATGTCTGAAATCGGAAACAAACTTGCTCTACGTATGTTCCACAGGAACCTACATTCCAAAATTGTGTGTCTCTAGCTCTTATAGTTGCTGAGATCGACGCATTCATACCGTCCGTCTGGACATGGCCAAATCGATATCTCTTTTGATACTGATCAATAATATATATACTTAATAGAGTCGGAGATGTCTCCTTCTTTTTGTTGCATGCATTTGCACAGATTTAGTATGCCTTTTACCCATTTTATGGGTACAGGCAGTAAAGAAGACTTGCAATTATTGGGCTGGGTTTTAATATTTGCATACAGAAACTTTTCTTATACAAAAACTCATTTTGTTATAGTGGTTCGATCCGGTCGGTTCCGACACATGTATGTATGTACTGCTTGCAGCAAAAAGTCGCTCTAAAACTGAGAGACTAGTTTTCATAGAAATAGACGGACTCGGCTATTGATGCTGATTAAAAATATATATACTTTGTTGGGTCGAAAACGTCTCCTTCAGTACGTTACACATGTCGTGAAAAAATTATAATATCCTCTGCAAGGGTATAACAATGTTCAAATGCCAATGATTACAATTATCATGAAAATCAACGTAATTGCGATTGCAACAGCCAGCGGCAGCTGATGGTAATTGGAATACTTATTCTCATTGAGCTTAATGGTGGAGAAGGGGAAATTTTCGGCTGGCGCGGCGCTCTGGGTCAGAACATTGAAGAACGTTGACTTGCCCACATTGGGCACGCCCACGATGCCAATGCGCAGATTGTTGACAATGCGTCCGGTCAGGGACTTGCGCTCGGGTTCTTGCTTCTTAGGTGGCATATTGACTTACTGCAAAATATAAAAGCGTATGTATGTATGTATGTACATAGTATGTAAATGTGGCATATTACCGTTTTTGGCTAAACCAGTGTTCGACATAACTTCAATGTCGCTTGATTGATGCAGTTTTGCCTTACCTGTGACCTCTGCACTACTTTGAAGTCTGACTCCAAAGTTACTTGGAAAATGCAATTTTTTTGTAATAAACGCTTATTTTGAATTCACATATGTATGTCAGCAGTTTTGGTCAAAATAAAGTAAGGCATTGCACGGCTGAGGATGCGACCACCTCGTTGAAAGAAAAAACGACGGAGAAGGCGAGTAATCAGCTGTCAGCAAAGCGCTACCTGCGGTTGGGCGGTAAACCATAAATAGTTCACATAGCAGTGAGCTTTGTGTTAGCCTACACTCTCTCTTAGTTTACTCCACGGGCAATAGATGGAGATATATGGCGCGCATTTTAAAAGCTAAGCATGTTGAATACGCAGTGCATACTACCAAAGGTCTTAAGCTAGACAAATTATATTTATATTTTACATTTAGCTATTTTTGAGAGCTTTATATTGTAGGTCAATCCCTTATATTGTAAGTTAGTATAAGCAACGCACTCGAATTAAGACCAAATCGGAAGAGCTGAACAGCTATGGCAAAGTGTCGCTGAATTTCACAGCACTTGATATGAAAAAATCGATCGATGCGAACGCTAAGATTACGTGCAGCAGCCTCAAATTACACTAGTTTACAGCCATTTTGCAAAGTAAATCTTAGTGTGATTTTCTTAAGGACTTTGGCCCACTGAACACGAAAATGGCACTTAAAATTTTTTTTATGGAAGCGTTTTCGAAATATTAATTTTTTTTCGAATTTTCGATGTTGCTCCATCATTTTTGAATATATTTCCATTTCTACTCAACCGATTTGGGCAAACAAGCACTCAATTTAAAGGTAAGTAAACCCTCTACAACTTTCTTTCGTACACTTTTAAGATCGGTTCAGTAGTTGAGATGCTAGCGATTCCAAAGGGTTCACAAATAAGGTTATTTTTGTGATTTTTGAGTTCGAAAGCTCACATTTCGGCCTGGTAAAAATAGAAATCATAAAAATAAAATTTTTTTTTATGTTTTAAGTAAAATTGATTCTCTTTTGAAGAAAATAAGCTATTATTGATGCAAATCTAACAATAAATGGCGAAGTAATGCATCTTTCGGTGAAAGAACAAAAATCAGCTGTTTTAAGATTTTCACGTTTTTTTCTTTCTTTATGTTAACAATTAATAATATGAATGTAAAAAAAAGATGGTGGCTCTTCCTTTGCTTTTTATTACTTTTGCACTCCGTTTCTCGTATGAGAGACCAAATGTAGTCGCCCATCATGGCTTCATCCCATAAGCCGTGATACCGCCGCTCCACAACATGAATTTTTCCATAGCATTGGCGTGTCGAATGTCAACTATCGGCTAAAGTAAAAATACATGACTCCTTATGCATATTGAATAAATATAGAAAAATTACAAATTCAAACCTTTGATCAATAGCCCAGTAGCTGAGAATACAATGACACTGAGCACATAGAAACTTTGGTGTCAATGGATCGGTGAGTTTTGGTAACATAACAAAATATTTGAGATATATTTGTTGTATGTGATCGGTAAATTTCCATATGTTATTTTCGACCATGAACTTACCGCACACATTGCAGAAATCGTGTGAGTTGTTTATGCACTCAAACACTCGACTTATTTTCACGAGTTTTATTAACTTAATAAAACGAAGCCAAGAAGTCCAGGTTACAAGGACTCGTAAAGACCATAAAGTCACATTCACTTACTATTGTAAACACTTTTTAATATAAGGCACAGTAGTTAAATTACAATTTTTTCGTCTTATCTGACAAAAACGTACTTATTACAAGTGCGAGTTGTCGCCTCATGCGGATACCGAAAAAATGCATTACTTCGCTATTTACTGTTGGATTTGCATCAATAATAGCTTATTTTCTTCGAAAGAGAATCAATTTTACTTAAAACAAAAAAAAATTTTATTTTTACGATTTTTATTGTTTCCAGGACGGTATGTGAGCTTTCGAACTCAAAAAATCACAAAAAAAACCTCATTTTTGAACATTTTGGAATCGCTAGCATCTTAACTACTGAACCGATCTTAATAGTGTACGAAAGAAAGTTGTAGAGGGTTTACTTACCTTTAATTTGAGTGCCTGTTTGCCCAAATCGGTTAAGTAGAAATGGAAATATATTCAAAATTGTTGGAGCAACTTCGAAAGTTCGAGAAAAAATTAATATTTCGAAAACGCTTCCATGAAAAAAATTTTAAGTGCCATTTTCGTGTTCAGTGGGCCAAAGTCCTTAAGAAAATCACACTAAGATTTACTTTGCAAAATGGCTGTAAACTAGTGTAATTTGGGTTGCTTATGAACTTGTGGTTGCCAAGTGGTATGTGGTTGCTAAGCGTGTGAGTGATGGGAGATGGTTATATTACCATATGTATGTACATTATATACATTTCAAAGTACGTAAATAAAGTTATTTGGAATCTAAGTACATCAACTGTGCTGGTGGGTGTTTTTTTCGCGTCTCTTTCCGAACCCACACATAACCAAATTATACAGGACTGGGAACAGAGTATTCTGCAGTCGTGTGCGTCCCACTGCAACGTACATACTTGTTTTTTTCAAGAACTGTTAGTTCTCAAGAAACATTCTTATTAGTTTTACTTTACTTTTACGCTAATTTTAGCTTGAGTCGAAACAGGGCATTATCTTTTTTGTATTTTATGAGGTTTGCTGTGTTAATGAATTAACAGGGCCTGTGGCTGAGTTGATAAAGTAGCAGCATTGACTAGGGAATATACATAGACGAGTCAAACAAGCATTTTTCTGAGGCCAGATGCTTTGGTTGCATTGGAACCCCAGCAGTTCGGCACAAAAGCCGAACTCGACAGAACCCCATTCGTGGTTTGCCAGCTCGGCAAAAAAAAAAAACCGAGTTGCTAACGCCGCTGCTCAGAACGAATATTTAGTCTTGGATCGACACCAGAACGATGAGCACGGCTTATGTCGCTTGCGCTCTCATTTCGTTTCTATGTGTGGGTCCAAGTACGCACATGCGCTTGCTTCTTAGTATGCGTGAGAAATGCAGAAAGGCAACAGCGCATGGCACTATGAAATTTCAATTTAGAAATGGAAATGGAAGCAGCGACGAACAAGACATGGCCGTGTTATATGCACATAGCTTGATTTTGCCAGCGGCATCATTCACTATGCGGTGGCCGTGTAGATAGAGTGCTTGTTTGTTAACCGGCTTTTTGCAGGTTCGATCCCCAGTTCATCCATTTCTTTTAATAATGGGAAACAATATTTATTTTTTATTTTCTTTTAATTTTATAATATTTTTTAAATGTTATTATTATTATTTTTATGTTAATTATTATCTAATAAACTACACTGGCTAATTATAATTAAAATTACATACGTCTCACATACTTTCGGTCAGCTGTGTGCTGCCACCGAAGACGATAAATTTATTATTAGACGAGTCAAACAAGCATTTTTCTGAGGCCAGATGCTTTGGTTGCATTGGAACCCCAGCAGTTCGGCACAAAAGCCGAACTCGACAGCACCCCATTCGTGGTTTGCCAGCTCGGCAAAAAAAAAAAAACCGAGTTGCTAACGCCGCTGCTCAGAACGAATATTTAGTCTTGGATCGACACCAGAACGATGAGCACGGCTTATGTCGCTTGCGCTCTCATTTCGTTTCTATGTGTGGGTCCAAGTACGCACATGCGCTTGCTTCTTAGTATGCGTGAGAAATGCAGAAAGGCAACAGCGCATGGCACTATGAAATTTCAATTTAGAAATGGAAATGGAAGCAGCGACGAACAAGACATGGCCGTGTTATATGCACATAGCTTGATTTTGCCAGCGGCATCATTCACTATGCGGTGGCCGTGTAGATAGAGTGCTTGTTTGTTAACTGGCTTTTTGCAGGTTCGATCCCCAGTTCATCCATTTCTTTTAATAATGGGAAACAATATTTATTATACTATGTTCCCGAAGGGAAAAATAGTATATTGGGTTTGCGCAATGTCCGTCTGTCCGTCTGTCCGTATGAACGCAATTTTTTTGCCTTTATCTTTGAGCTAGAGCAACCAAATTTGGCACACATGTTGGTGTATATCGTCAGTTTATAAAGTGTCAAGATCAGCCCCCCACCCCCACCCCCTCCCCCAAAATTTGGGGAAAACCTGTATCTTCCACATTTTTAAAGCTAGAGTTACCAAATTTGGCATACACACTAAAGTTGAGATTCCTGACAGATCTGCATCAAAAATTTTTGGACCCCCCCACCCCCACCCCCCCAATGGAGCAAAACCTATATCTCCCACACCAGTAGAGCTAGAGTCACCAAATTTGGCAGACAGACTAATGTTGACCCCCTGGATAAAACTGCATCAAAAATTTTTGGACCCACCCCCCCCAACCCCCCCATTGGAGCAAAACCTATATCTCCCACACCAGTAGAGCTAGAGTCACCAAATTTGGCAGACAGACTAATGTTGGCCCTCTAGATAAAACTGCATCAAAAATTTTTGGACCCCCCCACCCCCACGCACCCAAAGGAGCAAAATCGCGTTTCTTTCTGAACTCACAAATAACCATATTATATACATAGGACTGGGAACATAGTATTCTGCAGTCGGGTGCGTCCGCCGTCGGACGCCACCGCCGACTGCAACGTTCTTACTTGTTTTTTATTTCCTTTTAATTTTATAATATTTTTTAAATATTATTATTATTATTTTTATGTTAATTATTATCTAATAAACTACACTGGCTAATTATAATTAAAATTACATACGTCTCACATACTTTCGGTCAGCTGTGTGCTGCCACCGAAGACGATAAATTTATTATAATTAGCCAGTGTAGTTTATTAGATAATAATTAACATAAAAATAATAATAATAACATTTAAAAAATATTATAAAATTAAAAGAAAATAAAAAATAAATATTGTTTCCCATTATTAAAAAAAATGGATGAACTGGGGATCGAACCTGCAAAAAGCCAGTTAACAAACAAGCACTCTATCTACACGGCCACCGCATAGTGAATGATGCCGCTGGCAAAATCAAGCTATGTGCATATAACACGGCCATGTCTTGTTCGTCGCTGCTTCCATTTCCATTTCTAAATTGAAATTTCATAGTGCCATGCGCTGTTGCCTTTCTGCATTTCTCACGCATACTAAGAAGCAAGCGCATGTGCGTACTTGGACCCACACATAGAAACGAAATGAGAGCGCAAGCGACATAAGCCGTGCTCATCGTTCTGGTGTCGATCCAAGACTAAATATTCGTTCTGAGCAGCGGCGTTAGCAACTCGGTTTTTTTTTTTTTTGCCGAGCTGGCAAACCACAAATGGGGTTCTGTCGAGTTCGGCTTTTGTGCCGAACTGCTGGGGTTCCAATGCAACCAAAGCATCTGGCCTCAGAAAAATGCTTGTTTGACTCGTCTATGTATATTCCCTAGTCAATGGTAGTAATTTTAACTCCCTGTACCCATAAAATGGGTAAGAAGGGGGTACTAAATCTGTGAAAATATATGAAACAGGCAGAAGGAGACATCTTCGACCATATAAAGTATATATATTCTTGATCAGTATTAAAATAGATTTCGATTTGGCCTTGCCCGTTTGACCCGATGAACACGTGGATCTCAGCAACTTAAAAAGCTAGAGACACCAAATTTGAAATGTAGGCTCCTGTATACCTTGCGCAGATCAAATTTGTTCCCAATTTCAGATATCTCCTCCCCTTTCCGCGCAATTCGATAAAACGTTGTATACCAACAATTGTAATTATATATTTTTGGAAATTGCCTTGTATAATACGTTGGTCACTCTTAATCTACTGTCCAAATTTCAAGTCGTTTGGGTAATAAACACGGAAGTTATTCAACAAACAAGATTCAATGCAACGCAGGGGGAAGAAGTAGCACAGCCACCACTTAAAATGCCTCGCTTGCTTGAACTGGATACAAGGAGTTTTGTAGTCCGGTATACTCGACAATAGCATTCCTACTTGTGTAGCTAACACTTGCAGCTGATCATGGCTATTTACGTAGCCGTGACAGTTCCATTGAATTAGATTGATTATTGTAATAGGAGTTTTGTGGGTGTGTGTTTTGAGTTGGGAGTTGTTTTGTGAGAGAGTCAACTGCAAGTTATCGCCACAACGTCGAAGTAACCAATGCCTTTATGACACGACATTAATAAAGTGAGTTGTATTAATACTATTAATTTTAAAGCAATAGGCTTTTTCGTTAGTGTAAGCAAGACAACAACATAGGGTTCTAAGCAGCTGAATAAGTAATTAAATTGTGAGAATCGATAGATCTAATAGAAAAATGCTGACAGGAAAAAATCCCTAAATGTATTTTGTCAAGTGATTGCCAACATTTCGATAAGAGGCGGATTAATATATTCGCTTGTTCGCTTGTGAAAGAGCAAACAAAAAACTTTTATATATGCACGCTGGAGCTCTGCAAATATGTATATGCAGCTAAAATAAAAAAATAAAAAATTCTGCTCTTGGCTGATACGTCACGTTAAGAAGAATAATATATTTTTTTATTGACGTCCTCAGCTAAATTTTCCCAAATATAATTTTTTTGTGCCTTATCTTGTATAATTGGGTCCTGTGGTCCCACATATAAACGGCTACATGCACCGAATCAAGTAAAAAGCCACACATCTCTTCATCATATCAATTTATTTTCTCTTTGTTGAACTATTTCCGCGCGCTTTGACAATAAGTGTGACCATGCAATTTTAGCCTACAAATTCATCTAGAACATACATAGCTGGATGCACTTTTCACACACATCAGGCTCTCTAATAGGCTTTTCACACTGAGTCAACATCCAACATCCGCCATCATCTGTCATAGTGTGCCCATAGTTGTACCCGTGCCGAAATTTGACCATCCGTCCCAACATCTCTTTTGGATGTTACTATCCCACACGTTCCCTTACAATACTTTGGCAATAGTTTTCGAATGCAACACGAAAATGTAAACAATGTCAACAAAAATAAACACAAATAAGAAATGGCGTAATAGAGTAAGTAAATAAAAACTTTCACATTGTTTTAGCTATTGCTTAATAGATTTTTAATTAATAGCTTCCAAGAATTCCCAAACCAGGGTGACATGGTCAGCAGAGCTGGAGAACATGCTCATAGATTTGTCGGGTGAACAAATAATGACCTGCGCGGCAGTAGGAAAAACTCGCTGTACATATATATGGAGATGGCATCGGCGTTGAGAGAAGCCGGTTTCAATGGAGTGTGGACTGATGTGCGCACTAAAGTTGATAATTTGACCAGAAAGTACAGGTAATACTGATAATGACTGCATAAAATAAGTTGTAATTAATATTCTATGTATTTTCAGGGCAAAGAAAAAAAAGTTGGCCTGAGTAGTGGCGCGCCCTCTTCCTGGGCCCTTTATGAAAAGGTGCATTTCATTTTGGGCGGCTTGAGGGTGCACGATGTGGATTTGCCGACCTTGGACAACAGCAGTAAGTTTTGTATTCTTGTACTTATTTGTTGATCATTAATAAACATTCAACGCCCTAATTACAGATTATATGGAATACATGGACGACATTATAGAATTCGATCCAGAGGTGCCGTCGTGCAGCAGCAATACCGATAATGTAGAGTCTCCTCCTGCAAAACGCAGCAAGCAGGATACCCAGACAGAGATGCTGCTGGTAGCCCGGCAGAGGTTAGATCACTAAAAGGAAGATGCGAAGATAAGAAACGATATGCTAAACAGACAAGAAGCAATTTTAGAGCGAATTGCAGAGGAGTCAGCAGCATTTCAGAATAAGATACTTGATCTTCTCGAAGCAAATAAATAATAATAATATAATATGTATATATATTAATACGTATGTTTATTTATCAAGCAAATATTGTCCCATTGCAGAACGCACTTCCTCGGCTGTTCTGGTGAAGTCAGCGGAAGTGTTGTCCTGGTTCGGCTGTTCCCTTTCGCCCTCAATAAGTGCTGCTCTCCAGGTGTCATCAATGGCGCTGTTGTTTACATTTTAAATGTTGTGCAACATATATTAAGCCATGATGAGCACCGCGTTGTTTTTATAGTGGCTGTCAAGCCCTTTGCCAACGCGTCGGAACCTCGCTTTTAAATGACCAAAAGCATTTTCAACAACTCGCCTTGCTTCCGACAAGTTGTAATTGAAAGTTTTTTTGGCCGAAGGAACTTCTGTCGAGAATGGGTAGTGCTTCATAAGTCTCCGGAAAAAACTGAAGGCAGAGTCTCCAGAGTCTCTCTCACATATGTCCTTCGACTTCGCCTGCAGCAACGGGCACGAATCCAGCTTGCTGGTAAGGGTCGACCTTTGGAATATATGGGTGTCATTCCAATGACCCGGGGAACCGATATTCACATACATAAATCTGTAACTAAAAATTTTAATTGAATTAGAACTTACTTTTAATATAATCAAAAAATCGTATTTACTAACTTACCGGAGATCTACCAGAGCAAAGAGTACAACCGAATACCATCCTTTGTAATTTAGTGGTCGATTGCTTCTGCTGCTGGTGGCTTTATTTCATTATGAATTCCATCTAAATAAAATAATAATATTATTAAACATTAAAATTGAAATGTTTTGTTTTATTCTTACTAATTGCGCCAAGACACTGAGGAAACCCGATAGCTTCAAAGCCCTGTACACACTCGTCGATCTTAGACTCGGTCAGAAAGTTTGGCGTCATGTACTCTTCCGTAAACTCCGCAACGACAACCTTGCAAAATTCGTGCAGAATATTGCAGACGGTGTTGGGAGCAACGCCAAACAGTCTGCCAATTGTGCGATACTCCGAGGCCGAACACATTGTGTACAGGGCTATAGCTATCCGCTTCTCCAGTGGAATGCCGTTTCTAAGATTGGTATCCTTTTTTGCCATCATTGGCAGACGGCTCACCAGCAACTAAAAAGTGGACCTTTCCATACGGTAGCTCTCCTTAAAAAATTGCTCATCGTTTTGGGGAACGTCCGTCTCCCAAAACGTGCCAAACCGCTTCTAAAATAATTTAATAATGCATATAATACAAATTTTCAAATGTTTATTATAAAATATTTGCACTTACCAGCATCCAAACGCTCCGTGGCATATTTAAATTGGTAGCCAACATAAAACAAGTAAGAATGTTCTAGTCGAGTATACCCGACTACGAAACACCCTGTACCCAAGTCTAAAACTTCCAATCATATGTTCGTCTCTTACACATGCACGCACACATACACAATGCATACACACACACACGCGAGCCACAGCGTACGCGAGGCATTTTAAGTCGTGGCTGTGCTTCTTATACCCCCCCTCGCTACAGTACTGAATATTGTTCGTTGAATAACTTCCGTGTTTATTATCCGATCGACTTGAAATTTGCACAGTAGATTAAGAGTGACCGAAGTAGTGTACATGCCAAATCCCAAAGCGATATCTTTAAAACTGTGGCTGTAAAACGTTTTGATCGATTTGCGGGGGAACGGGGAGAGATATCTGAGATCGGAAACAAACTTGATCTGCGTATGGTATACAGGAACATACATTCCAAATTTGGTGTCTCTAGCTCTTATAGTTGCTGAGATCGACGCGTTCATCCGGACAGACAGACAGACAGACAGACGGACAGACGGACAGACAGACGGACATGGCCAAATCGAAATCTCTTTTGATACTGATCAAGAATATATATATTTTATAGGGTCGGAGATGTCTCCTTCTACCTGTTACATACTTTTGCACAAATCCAATACCCCCTTTTTACCCATTTTATGGGTACAGGGAGTAAAAATCGTCGTCGTCGTCTGTCTGCTGCTCAGCAATCAGGATTTCGTTTGTTTTGTTGATTACCGTCAATACATTTATTATAACCTCATTTTTACTTCCTGTACCCATAAAATGGGTAAAAAGGGGGTATTGGATTTGTGCAAAAGTATGTAACAGGCAGAAGGAGACATCTCCGACCCTATAAAGTATATATATTCTTGATCAGTATCAAAAGAGATTTCGATTTGGCCATGTCCGTCTGTCTGTCCGTCTGTCTGTCTGTCCGGATGAACGCGTCTATCTCAGCAACTATAAGAGCTAGAGACACCAAATTTGGAATGTAGCTTCATGTATACCATACGCAGATCAAGTTTGTTTCCGATCTCAGATATCTCCCCCCGTTCCCCCGCAAATCGATCAAAACGTTTTACAGCCACACTTTTGAAGATATTGCTTTGGGATTTGGCACGTACACTACTTTGGTCATTCTTAATCTACTGTGCAAATTTCAAGTCGATCGGATAATAAACACGGAAGTTATTCAACGAACAAGATTCAGTACTGGAGCGAGGGGGGAAGAAGAAGCACAGCCACGACTTAAAATGCCTTGCGTACGCTGTGGCTCGCGTGTGTGCGGCTTTGTGTATGTATGTGTGCGTGCATGTGTAAGAGACGAACATATGATTGGAAGTTTTACACTTGGGTACAGGGAGTTTCGTAGTCGGGTATACTCGACTAGAACATTTTTACTTGTTTTTTTTTTTATACTGCACAACAGCAGAAACAATAGCCACCTTCTTCTTAAAATCCATTTTATTACAATTTTTTAACAATTTGAAAAATTTTGCTCTCTGCTGACGCCATAAAATTCTTTGAATTTTAATGTAACCGGGACCATACATGGGGCAATTTTTGCACAATCGGTTGCGGCAACAAGTTGTCACTCAAATTAGGTCTTTGTCTCGCACGCTGCAATCAGATCAGCCAACTTCGTAGCAAAACTCGAGAAATGACGTCGGCAAGTGTATAATTGATAAACAATCGATAAACTAAATATTGCAATTAATTGGTTTATTCAAATATATTTATAAAACAAAAATACAAAAATTAAGAAAAAATTTTTAAAATTTCGAAAACGTGAAAGTTAGTATTCAATTCAATTCAATGAATAGAAAATATTGGTGTGTACTCATATGTATGAAATTTGCATGCCTTTAAAAATTGTCCGTATTTGCAGTCTGGAAACAGGAAAAATTGGACCGTCTGGAGTATGGCCCAGATTTTGGGAGCCTAAATTAAATTTACGAGAGCTCAGTGTTACGCAGTAATTTTTTACCTATTCATTTACATAATTTATTCCTATAATACTATTTAGTTTAATAGACTACAATTCCTCTGGTGTTCTTTCACGTGACAGTGCGTCCAGTTCCGTCGATCTCGACTCATCTACGGCTGAGCCTTCAGTTAGAAGAAGAAAAATAACTTCGAGTCATTGCAGGACATCCAACATTGATGTACGTATTTCGATATCTAGACTATATGTTTTTAGTTGAATATGAAATAGGTGGTTTTAAGTTTACCTATAATTTATAAGAGCCAACAGGATAATAGAATACCATCCCTTGTAATTTTAATAATCAATGGCATCATCCCTTGGTGGCTTTATTTCTAGATGGCAACCAGCTAAGAAATTCGCATGAATTTTAGACATTATTAACATTTACCTACCAAAGTATTGCGGAAACCCAAAGGCCTCAAACTCTTTCACGCTGTCTTCCAGCTTCTCTTGTGTCAGGAAGTTTGGAGACAAGTAACCGGAGACAGAGTGCGCCATGCTTCCTAGCGCAATTCGTGCAGAATGGTGCACACGGTGGCTTCCGACACTCCATACAACCGGAATGAGTTTGAAAAAAAAACAAACCTGAAAAAATACCTAGAAATTCGGGAAAATTTTTGACATACTTTTTACTCCCTGTACCCATAAAATGGGTAAAAAGGGGGTATTGGATTTGTGCAAAAGTATGTAACAGGCAGAAGGAGACATCTCCGACCCTATAAAGTATATATATTCTTGATCAGTATCAAAAGAGATTTCGATTTGGCCATGTCCGTCTGTCTGTCCGTCTGTCCGGATGAACGCGTCGATCTCAGCAACTATAAGAGCTAGAGACACCAAATTTGGAATGTAGGTTCCTGTATACCATACGCAGATCAAGTTTGTTTCCAATCTCAGATATCTTACCCCGTTCCCCCGCAAATCGATCAAAACGTTTTACAGCCACAGTTTTAAAGATATAGCTTTGGGATTTGGCATGTACACTTCTTTGGTCACTCTTAATCTACTGCCCAAATTTCAAGTTGATCGGATAATAAACACGGAAGTTATTCAACGAACAAGATTCAGTACTGGAGCGAGGGGGGAAGAAGAAGCACAGCCACGACTTAAAATGCTTTGCGTACGCTGCGGCTCGCATGTGTGTGTGTATGCTTTGTGTATGTGTGCGTGCATGTGTAAGAGACGAACATATGATTGGAAGTTTTAGAACTGGGTACAGGGAGTTTCGTAGTCGGGTATACTCGACTAGAACATTTTTACTTGTTTTTTTTTTTATACTGCACAACAGCAGAAACAATAGCCACCTTCTTCTTAAAATCCATTTTATTACAATTTTTTAACAATTTGAAAAATTTTGCTCTCTGCTGACGCCATAAAATTCTTTGAATTTTAATGTAACCGGGACCATACATGGGGCAATTTTTGCACAATCGGTTGCGGCAACAAGTTGTCACTCAAATTAGGTCTTTGTCTCGCACGCTGCAATCAGATCAGCCAACTTCGTAGCAAAACTCGAGAAATGACGTCGGCAAGTGTATAATTGATAAACAATCGATAAACTAAATATTGCAATTAATTGGTTTATTCAAATATATTTATAAAACAAAAATACAAAAATTAAGAAAAAATTTTTAAAATTTCGAAAACGTGAAAGTTAGTATTCAATTCAATTCAATGAATAGAAAATATTGGTGTGTACTCATATGTATGAAATTTGCATGCCTTTAAAAATTGTCCGTATTTGCAGTCTGGAAACAGGAAAAATTGGACCGTCTGGAGTATGGCCCAGATTTTGGGAGCCTAAATTAAATTTACGAGAGCTCAGTGTTACGCAGTAATTTTTTACCTATTCATTTACATAATTTATTCCTATAATACTATTTAGTTTAATAGACTACAATTCCTCTGGTGTTCTTTCACGTGACAGTGCGTCCAGTTCCGTCGATCTCGACTCATCTACGGCTGAGCCTTCAGTTAGAAGAAGAAAAATAACTTCGAGTCATTGCAGGACATCCAACATTGATGTACGTATTTCGATATCTAGACTATATGTTTTTAGTTGAATATGAAATAGGTGGTTTTAAGTTTACCTATAATTTATAAGAGCCAACAGGATAATAGAATACCATCCCTTGTAATTTTAATAATCAATGGCATCATCCCTTGGTGGCTTTATTTCTAGATGGCAACCAGCTAAGAAATTCGCATGAATTTTAGACATTATTAACATTTACCTACCAAAGTATTGCGGAAACCCAAAGGCCTCAAACTCTTTCACGCTGTCTTCCAGCTTCTCTTGTGTCAGGAAGTTTGGAGACAAGTAACCGGAGACAGAGTGCGCCATGCTTCCTAGCGCAATTCGTGCAGAATGGTGCACACGGTGGCTTCCGACACTCCATACAACCGGAATGAGTTTGAAAAAAAAACAAACCTGAAAAAATACCTAGAAATTCGGGAAAATTTTTGACATACTTTTTACTCCCTGTACCCATAAAATGGGTAAAAAGGGGGTATTGGATTTGTGCAAAAGTATGTAACAGGCAGAAGGAGACATCTCCGACCCTATAAAGTATATATATTCTTGATCAGTATCAAAAGAGATTTCGATTTGGCCATGTCCGTCTGTCTGTCCGTCTGTCCGGATGAACGCGTCGATCTCAGCAACTATAAGAGCTAGAGACACCAAATTTGGAATGTAGGTTCCTGTATACCATACGCAGATCAAGTTTGTTTCCAATCTCAGATATCTTACCCCGTTCCCCCGCAAATCGATCAAAACGTTTTACAGCCACAGTTTTAAAGATATAGCTTTGGGATTTGGCATGTACACTTCTTTGGTCACTCTTAATCTACTGTCCAAATTTCAAGTTGATCGGATAATAAACACGGAAGTTATTCAACGAACAAGATTCAGTACTGGAGCGAGGGGGGAAGAAGAAGCACAGCCACGACTTAAAATGCTTTGCGTACGCTGCGGCTCGCATGTGTGTGTGTATGCTTTGTGTATGTGTGCGTGCATGTGTAAGAGACGAACATATGATTGGAAGTTTTAGAACTGGGTACAGGGAGTTTCGTAGTCGGGTATACTCGACTAGAGCATTCTTACTTGTTTATTTATTATAAAAATTGAAAATAAAAATTGAATGTAAATATCTTTAAAACCAAGTGGTATATTACAAAAATGTAAAAATATTCTTGATCTATAATATTTTTACAGGCCTGTTTCATGAAGTGTCTTGTTTTTTTTTTTGTTTTTTTCATTATTTTTCTGACTTCGGTGACATTTTGATATTTGAGTTCATGCACAAATTCGCTTTTTGTGACTTCGCTGAAGTTGTTGCAGTAGATGACTCCCTTAGTTAAGTTGCGTGTGTTATGTTCAGAACGACCTCGACCTTTGTTTGGTTGTCTAGTGATATTAGTTGGGCTAGTTTGACTGCTTGTTGTATTGCATTATGGTGAATTTGGCCATTTTTATGCTATGTTCCCGATGTGAAACTAGGATATTGGGCTTGCGAAATGTCCGTCTGTCCGTATGAACGCAATTTTTTTCTACACCCTTGAAGCTAGAGCAACCAGACTTGGTACACATGTTAGTGTATATCCTCAATTTATAAAGTGTCAAGATCGCCCAATTTTGGACCGTTGGAACGTGACCCCCTTGACAAATCTGCATCAAAAATGTTTGGATTTGACTACTTTCGTCAACCGCAAGAAATACACATATATAGCGTATCACAGTATTCCCTCCCGTGGGGGTAGGAAACTAAATAGTTGAGCCACGTGACTAATGTTTCTTGTGTAGGGCTTTGAAAATGTCTTTGAAGCCGATCTAACTAATCAAATAATCCAACTCATTTGACTTTGACTTCCATTTTCCGCCCGTGGCATATGAATGGATTTTTAACAAGTAAGAATGTTCTAGTCGAGTATACCCGACTACGAAACTCCCTGTACCCAAGTCTAAAACTTCCAAACATATGTTCGTCTCTTACCAAAGAATATAAAGTCATGACCTTATATTCTTTGCTCTTACACATGCACGCACACATACACAAAGCATACACACACACACGCGAGCCACAACACACTATAGGTAATTTCGACACTTTTTCGGATATAAAACCCTTTTTTTAAAGTATTTAAATTAACTAACTCTTGTTGGTAATCTATTAAGAATAATTCAAACCACAATGTTGCATACCAGAAATGTTAACATTGCATTCTGCTGTTAAGATAACAGCTGCTCCAAACGAAAACCAAGTGCTCATAAATTTTGCAACAAATTTGGTGAAGTTTGAGTGGCTCAAGTTCTTTCAAATTGATATTAGTGAATGCAATTTATAATGAATAGTGATCAGTGTGGTTTGTACTTTATGTTGGTTAATCTGACCTGTTGGTATTGTACGTTTTGTCTACTGTAAGTGTCAATAAAGAGACGTCCCAAAAATATATTTTGGACCGTTGGAACGTGACCCCCTTGACAAATCTGCATCAAAAATGTTTGGATTTGACTACTTTCGTCAACCGCAAGAAATACACATATATAGCGTATCACAGTATTCCCTCCCGTGGGGGTAGGAAACTAAATAGTTGAGCCACATGACTAATGTTTCTTGTGTAGGGCTTTGAAAATGTCTTTGAAGCCGATCTAACTAATCAAATAATCCAACTCATTTGACTTTGACTTCCATTTTCCGCCCGTGGCGTATGAATGGATTTTTAACAAGTAAGAATGTTCTAGTCGAGTATACCCGACTACGAAACTTCCTGTACCCAAGTCTAAAACTTCCAAACATATGTTCGTCTCTTACCAAAGAATAAAAGTCATGACTTTATATTCTTTGCTCTTACACATGCACGCACACATACACAAAGCATACACACACACACGCGAGACACAACACACTATAGGTAATTTCGACACTTTTTCGGATATAAAGTCATTTTTTCAAAGTATTTAAATTAACTAACTCTTGTTGGTAATCTATTAAGAATACCTCAAACCACAATGTTGCATACCAGAAATGTTAACATTGCATTCTGCTGTTAAGATAACAGCTGCTCCAAACGAAAACCAAGTGCTCATAAATTTTGCAACAAATTTGGTGAAGTTTGAGTGGCTCAAGTTCTTTCAAATTGATATTAGTGAATGCAATTTATAATGAATAGTGATCAGTGTGGCTTGTACTTTATGTTGGTTAATCTGACCTGTTGGTATTGTACGTTTTGTCTACTGTAAGTGTCAATAAAGAGACGTCCCAAAAATATTTTTTTTTTTTCAAAACTTTATCTTTGGGAAGAGTTTTAAAAGTTTGTCCATACTTGTCCACCAAGTGACTATATACATGTTGTAGAGTAATTAATTGTGAACACGTAACAGTTAATTTTAGATCCTACTTTTTCCGATTCTTTCCAAAATTTAACTTTCTAGCACATAACCTGTATCTAAGCAATGACAGTCAGCTTTATGAATTTATGCCAGAAAACTTGCAATTTTACTGATTGTTCCTATAAGATCTATACGATATAGTATTCCCATGATGACTTATTGTCAGAAGCCGAATTTCAATCATATCTGGTGAGTTTGGCTCCGATGTATTGAAAACAACATGATTTTCATACAAAATTTGTTTTCGACCGATAATTCCTATTATTTCTATATGATGCAGTTGTCCGATTTGGATCATATTTTACCAGAAATTTAGTAGCACAACAACACTCCAAACCTTAAAATTTGGAATAGATTACTCGAAAAACAAAAAATTTGCATATCGTGAAATTAACAATAAAGGCGGTGCCAGGATACAAATACAGGAACCTACATTCCAAATTTGGTGTCTCTAGCTCTTATAGTTGCTGAGATCGACGCGTTCATACAGACGGACAGACAGACGGACATTGCCAAATCGAAATATCTTTTGATACTGATCAAGAATATATATACTTTATAAGGTCGGAGATGTCTCCTTCTGCCTGTTACATACTTTTGCACAAATCCAATACCCCCTTTTTACCCATTTTATGGGTACAGGGAGTAAAAATCATTTGTCATTTGAAACGAATTCCAAGAATAATACTAAGAATCCAGACTAAATCTTTCCAACAATTTTGCGCCCGTTGTATTGCATGCAAGGTAACGAGAATTTTTTTATAATATTTAGTAATTAGTATGAAGCCATTCGTATCAAAAACGAAAATGCTAAATTCCAGACTTCATCCCTTTTCCGTGGGCATGCATATTTAAAAATCGGTAGCACATGTGTCGAATTGTTTAATGTGAGTTGCTTTGAAAATTAGGTTTAAAATAAATGGATGATTAACAGAAAACTCTTTGAATGAGTTTGAAGTCAATCGGACGATAATCAAAAAAGTTTCATACAACAGTTTTCCACGAATTTTCCGACTTTGGGGGTAGATTTTCCAAAATCTTTGACCACCGCGCCTATTATTTTTTCCCATAGAACCTTGAAAATGATTTTGAAGCCAATCGCATGAAAACTAAAAATGTCGAATGTCAGAGTCTTCCACCAATTTTCCTACCATGTGGTTGAAATTCCCAAAGTCACTTATACACGTGTCGAATTAGCGAGCTTTGAAAATGAATTAGAAGGTGATCGGACTAAAATTAGACTTTCGCCCATTCAACCTTGAGACCCCCATTTTCCGCCCATGGGTGGTTTTCAAGAATCGGTGAAATATGTGTCAAATTAAATTTTGAAAATGAGTTTGAAGCCGATTCAATGGGAAGCAAAAAAGTTTTAAGCAACAGTTTTCCGCGATTTTCTTCGCTTGTGGGTGGAATTTTCAAAAATCAAAAGATTGAAGCTTCAGTGAAAATTTCAGCGTCCTATCTCTTATGGTTTAGGCTGTGCGATGATTGCCATTCAGTCAGTCAGTCAGTCAGCACGAACTCTTTTATATATATAGATACTTGATTTGCTGTGTGGGGCTTTGGCAATGGGCATAAAGCCAATCTAACTAAACAAATAATCTCACTCATATGACTTTGGCCCCTATTTCCCGCCCGTGCCGACGAATGGGCGTAGTCCTTAAAAAAAGTTTATGGTGAAGTTGGAAAAAACTATACTAACATCAACTAACATGGTGCGAAAAGTCTGTTTTTAATTCAAGTCGATATTTTTTTCCAAAAATTCAAAAGTCTCAAATTTCGCGAAAAAGTTATGACATGTTTTTGTACTGTGAAATATCAACCGACCGCCACATGTATCGATAACCTTTCATTATACATATCTGTGCGAATGTGAATGTGTGTGTATGCTGCTGGGCCGACTTACTACATAATAAAAATAATGCTAATTTGTACTAAATCTGCCCAACAGCATTCACATTCTATTAACTATAAATGTACATAATAAATTAATAAATTTAATTGATAAAAAAACCCAATTGCTAAGAGACAAAAGCAATATGTCAATTTCAGTCCCACTTTTAAGTTTTAGAGCCGAGAGAGTGATAAATCGAGACATTTATAGTAACGGGCTATTCACATTTTATTTTAAGGCCAAAGTCAATCATTTTGACGCAGTCTTTATATGGGGGCGCTATACTAAGGAATAACCCGACAAAACACATGTCGAGCAGCAGCGCGCCATCTACTATAGATCAATAGCATTGAATAACTGAAAGGAAAATTAAAATTTTGAAGAAAACTTTTTTTATTATTCCGCCAGATCAAGCAAATCGACCACTATAGAGCGGAGGGAAAGAAGCAGCACAGACACCATTTTGCCGTATTTGTGTGTGTATATGTAAGCGTGCGAAGGTATGTAAGATTTATACCTGGGTACAGGGAGTCTCGACTATAGCATGTTTACTTTTTTAGAAATTAACTTCAATACTTTTAAGTAAAATGCCCTAAAGCTTATAAATACATTTTATCTTATTCGGAAGTAATTTCTATATTTAAAAAATAAAAACAACACTAAGACTAGAACTAACCATTCTGAATTGTAGTATCAATATCTACATTCAATTATAAAATTCAGTAAAAATGCCTAATAATTAGAAAAAAAATTCTATTTAAAAATGATGACCTTAGTTTTTGAAAAGCGAATCCATGTTATTTAGAAATTGCCGCAAATTTGGCATACAGAGTATTGTTCCTCCTTGGCAGATTTTCAGAAATGTTTGGTACTCTAACCTTCTCCCCCGCAAATGTAGCCAACTTATCACTCAAACATCTGTCCAGGTAGAATCATCAAGTTTGAAATACAGATACCTGTGTTTTTCACGTCTCTTTTCCATCCCTCATATAACGAAAGTGTACCGGCCTTGAAGCCAAGTATTCTGCTTTCGGGTACGTCCGACTGCAACTTACTTACTTCTTACTTGTTTTTACTCCCTGTACCCATAAAATGGGTAAGAAGGGGGTATAGAGGCACCAAATTAGGAATGTAGGTTCCTGTATACCATACGCAGATAAAGTTTATTTCCAATATTAGATATTTTATGCCTCGCTTGCGCTGTCGCTCGTGCTGTCGCTTGTGTGTGTGCGTCTTTGTGTATGAGTGTGTATATATAAGTGTACGAAGATGCGATCGAAAATTTTTGACCTGGGTACAGGGAGTTTTGTAGCTGGGTACTCGACTATAGCATTCTTACTTGTTTAATTTTCCGCCAAAAGACCCGAGGTTTTTGTGTTCAGCTTTGGAAATTTGTATGAATTTGTATTCGCAAGAAAAACAATGATGCTGAATTGCAAACTTCACGCCTTTCCGACCGTAGGCGTGCATTTTTCAAAATTGGATGGTTACATACATACATCACTAGCAGTGACCTCACGGCCATGTAAGCCAAATATGAATATTCATACGACTACACAACTCACTGTACCCAGGTCGAAAATTTTTGATCGCATTTTTACTCCCTGTACCCATAAAATGGGTAAAAAGGGGGTATTGGATTTGTGCAAAAGTATGTAACAGGCAGAAGGAGACATCTCCGACCCTATAAAGTATATATATTTTTGATCAGTATCAAAAGAGATTTCGATTTGGCCATGTCCGTCTGTCTGTCCGTCTGTCCGTCCGTCCGTCTGTCCGTCTGTCTGTCCGTCTGTCTGTCCGTATGTATGAACGCAAGGATCTCAGCAACTATAAGAGCTAGAGACACCAAATTTGGAATGTAGGTTCGTGTATAGCGGGAGCAGGTCAAGTTTGTTTCTGATCTTAGATATCTTATCCCGTTCCCCCGCAAATCGATCAAAACGTTTTAAAGCCACAGTTTTAAAGATATCGTTTTGGGATTTGGCATGTACACTACTTCAATCACTCTTAATCTACTGTGCAAATTTCAAGTCGATCGGATAATAAACACGGAAGTTATCCAACGAACAAGATTCAGTACTGGAGCGAGGGGGGGAAGAAGAAGCACAGCCACGACTTAAAATGCCTTGCGTACGCTGTGGCTCGCGTGTGTGCGGCTTTGTGTATGTGTGCGTGCATGTGTAAGAGACGAACATATGATTGGAAGTTTTAGACCTGGGTACGGGGAATTTCGTAGTCGGGTATACTCGACTAGAGCATTCTTACTTGTTTATACTTTATTTTTGTGTATTTTTTACGGTTGACGAATGTAGTCAAATTCAACATAATGCACTTTCATCTAAATATTTCACCGGGCAAGGCCGGGGTATTTCCAGGTAGTATACATATGTATATAGATGTAGATATAGATATATCTAGAAAGGGTCGGAGATGTGTCCTTCGGCGTGTTACATACATTTGCACAGATCTTAACTCAATTTTTAGCCATCTTATGGGTTCAGGAGCAAAAACACTGTCGAAGATAGCCGTTTTATCTGGGCTTAGCGCTAACTTGTGTTTGCTTGTATGATAACTACTCAGCAACAACAAAAGAGCAGCACTGATGGCAAGGTCATTTTCAGACGCACGAACACGCAATTTGCCGGCTTAGTGAAAAATCGGCATAAATCAGTAATAACGGATAATTAGTGAACCGATCGTGAGCTTTATGGCACATTGAAACGCAACCGGATTCTCAAATGCAGCAGAGCGCATCAATGAAAGACTAGCAGAAACAGGAACAAAGGTAATGAGAAGGATTGCTGAAACCATCTGATCCAGTGATTTGATTTATTTTTATTGATTCCTGACGCGCGCTTATAGTTCAAATTAAATGCGGCGTTATGCGTGAGTGCTAATTTCTTAGTTTGTGTACATATGTACATATATGTATATAAAGGAGTTCAACCTGACTGACTAATTGGTGACATTTGGGCAGCCTAAACGGTAGGAGCTAGAAGTCTGCAATTTTTAACAGTACCTTCTTGTTATGAAATTAGGTGGAACTGCCGAAAATGGTTAAATATATATCGGCAAGTATAAGAAAATAGTATTTGAAAATTGTATGAAAATCCCGGTATGAGCCAGCTGCTACATAACAATGTAAAGTGCAAAAGAGATAAAAAATCTCTCTCTTAAATCCCTGCTCGGCATTAAAACCTATAAATGTGACTGAAATCGCAAAATTGCTTATGTCTCTCAGACTTTTGGCTCTCACTGCGTATGTACGTCGGTTGACATGTGTATGAGAATCTTTTTTGTTTATAAAGACACCCTAACCAAACTCACCAACTTTAAGTTTCATTATGTTCTATACATGTTGACCAAATTTGATAAAAATTGGACTTACATATCTCATACCTGCCGTAAAAGCGATCGGAGTTGTTGTATGAATAACACTGCAAAATGTAGGGAAAGATAGTTGTCAACCGATTATTGCTATGGGAGCTATGTGATATAGTGATCTGATCCGGCTGGTTTTCACATATGATCTGCCAACAGCAAAAGGAAGTATATGTGACAAGTCTGATAATCATACCTTTAAAATTGAGTGATAACTTTGAATGCAATCAGACGGACTGGCAACATTTTTTCACTTTGAATGCCTATTATTTAATATGTATTGCACCTACATGGCACCAAGGCCTATCAATCGATGCGTCTTGAAATTCCCTATAAGATCCTGAAGTGGATTTAACATCTGATTTTATTTACAGTCATACAATAAGGTTTTCTGAAAAAGGTCGCTAAATTTCATAAATTTTTTAAACGCGTGGAGTCATGTGACGTATCTACATGCGCAGAGAGCCAAAAGTTGCAATCGTCTTGTCGTAGCCTATAGCTCCCTCAATCATGGTCGTAACCTATGAACTCTCTTAATCGTGGGCTGAGTCTGAGAGACATAAGCAATTTGACGATTTCAGTCGCACTTATAAGTTTTAATGCCGAGAGAGCGATAAGTCGCGCGTATTATTTTAAGAGGTCTATTCACATTTTATTTCAAACGATAATTAACAAATTCATATTTGTGCGTGGTAAATTTTTGATGTTTTCCAACACCAAGACAAACAACTATCTTGTCGATATACGCATATCGGTCAACGTTAATTTGCATTCAATTTATTATTTCGACAATAAAGTCTTGTTCTGCCGACAGAATTTGCTTTCTAATTTTGAGACGCGTCGTTTAAGACCAAAGTCAGTCATTTTGACGTAGTTTTCATATGGGGGCACTATACTAAAGAATTACCCGCCAAACAAATGTCGAGCAGCAGCGCGCCATCTGCCGTATATCTATTGGCAGACTCTGAGGGACATAAGCAATATGTCGATTTCAGTCGCACTCAAAAGTTTTAAGGCTCTTTTGCACTTTCACGTTGTTATGTAGCAGCTGGCGCATCCCGAGATTTTCATACAATTTTCAAATACAATTTTCAAATACAATTTTCTTTTCCAAATGTCACCAATCAGTCGGTTAGGTTGAACTCTTTTATATATATAAAAATAATCTTTAGTAATCTTTCGTTTAAATAAAATAAAGTCAAAAATAAAATTATTTTGTATTTTTATTTTGTTCCTTATGGTTTGCGTACATTCTTAAGACTAAATGCTCTAAATTATTCTTGTGCTCCAATAGCCACAACTTCTATTGTTTACATTCAGTGGTGGCTAGTGCTTATATTAGTATTTGATGCCTACGTGACTTCTGTTGCGCTGGGCTCTTTCTGTGGGAACGGAAATATGCTGTCGATGCAATTTAAGTGTTAACAATTTGCATTTGACTTATGTGTGCAGAGTCTGTTGGCTCTGGGTTCTGTTTGATTCTTATTTCTATTGCTGGAGAGGGTACCTAGTTCTATAACTATGTTACTCCCCCTTTCCTTGACCGAAGTATGTCCTCGAATTCGAAAGTATATGTATAAGGCGGTTATTAATATACCTATAATGATTATAGTGTATAAAATAATTTCTTGTCTATGTGATCTTTTTATATAATAAGTAATTTCTTTACTCATGTGGCTTATTTCATTTAAAGGATCAGAAGTAGTGGTTTTGTTAAACAATATTTCTATCTTCCATGGATATATTTCTTCTACTGTAATTGTTACGTTATTTATTTGTATGCCACATTGGTTAACTTGAATTATTTGATTACCTGTAACCGAAAATGGTGAGCTTATGCAATTGGAGAATATCTGTGTTTGATTTATCTTATAACTAATTAAAATATTAGGATAAATATATTGGATTGAGGGTGTTTGCCCTTGTTTTAACTTACATAATACATTATTATTTTTTTTTATAATTGACTGGATACATTTATCCGTTATATAGGTTTTGGTTTTAAAGTCCATTAAATTTTCATTGAAAGCATATGCTTTTACAGAATTTGTTGTATAAGTGTGTTCGATTACATTTTCATTATTATCTGGGTATGGTACCACTGTGTACACGGGGGCTTCAATATATTCAAATGGACTTTGTAAAATTATTTATAAATTATTGTCTGATGATGACCATACAGACGTTTCGATATGCAGAAGTTGATCCTGATTAAATTGTACTACCGTTTCATGGTTCAGAAGAGTTGGATCGAACAAACCGTGCCTAGCCAATTCCATACCCATTTGTAAATCATCAATATATTCTAGCAATCTTTTGCTGCGTATAAATTGCTGTTGGTTTTATAAATATTTTTAAATGCAAGATTAACTTGGTCAATTACTTTATTAAATTGGTCATTACCTATCATATTTTATCTAATGTCATTTATATTTTCATTTAGATCTTGGCTAAAGGGGGGTATTGGATTTGTGCAAATGTCCGTCTGTCCGGATGAACGCGTCGATCTCAGCAACTATAAAAGCTAGTACACAACAATTTTGGAATGTAGGTTCCTGTATACCATACGCAGATCAAGTATGTTTCCGATCTCAGATATCTCCCCCCGTTCTCCCGCAATTCGATCAAAACGTTTTACAGCCATACTTTTAAAAATATAGCTTAAATATTTGGCATGGACAATACTTAAGTCACTCTTAATATACTGTCAAAATTCAAATCGATCGGATTATAAAAACGGAAGTTATTCAACGAACAAGATTCAGTACTGGAGCGAGGGGTGGGAAGAAGAAGCACAGCCACGACATAAAGTGCCTTGTTTGCGCTGTCGCTTGTGTGTCTGTGCGTCTTTGTGTATGTGTGTGTATGCGTAAATGTACGAAGAAGCGATCGGAAATTTTTGCTCTGGGTAAAGGGAGTTTTATAGTCGGGTATACTCGACTATAGCATTCTTACTTGTTCTGAATGGATTCTGTGATTTTTTGTTTTTTGTAAATTTTTTGATATTTGAGGGTCAATCTCATGTTCCTTTATATTCTTATTAATTTTTTCAATCTTTTTTTATTTTCTTGCATGTTTTTAATTGGCTCTTTGTTGTATACAAATATTTCAGCGGGTCTTCTACCAGTGGTGCCATGTATTATTTTATGATTGTAAGTAAATAATATTTCCTACATTTCGATCCCTACTTGTTCAACATTGTTAATTGTTATCTTGTCATTAATTGTCTTGTGGAATCTTTTAATATCTGCTACTCCTGTTTTATTTGTGTTATATTCGATGACCACCCTTTCGCTTTTGAGCCAGTCACGAAGGCTTCTACTATTCATGCCTGTATTTCTAACTGATTTTAGTAATTTTGGCTTGCCCATTGTGTTAATCATTGTGAGTAATGCCCCTTTTACATAAAGCCATGTTCTTGATTCTGTTTCTACTGCCATGGCGAATTTAGAATATACATCAATACAAGTTTTCTATTGTTCAAGTAGAAATCGATCATATATTTTTCTCTGATTTGATTTAATTTAGGTGTTATTTCTAAATGTAAATTGGTAGATCTATGCTCTGATTTGGCTAGTTAGCAAATTTTGCACTAATAGATTATATTTTGTATTAAGTTTTGAAAACCGGGGCACTATGGTCCCGGCGACCACTTTTGTTGGCCAAAATTAATAACTCGCGCACGGAATAACCGATGTATATAACCTATAGGAAGTGGATTTACACAAAAAGTGGGTGTGGCACCGCCTTTTTTTAAATAACGCATATTTAAATTATTACTAATAGTGATTAGCAAGTATTGAGCATATTTTAAACATTTTTATGAAGAAACAAGATCGTGGCACGCCTATATAAAATACATGAATAATTATTTTAATTAAAAAAAAGTTGAATTAAACAAATAATTAAATTGAAGTTTCCTCCTTGGGATACTGCAAGGTCTGCAGCCTGCCTTCTTCGTGCTATACGACCCATATTTATATACGACAATGCAGGGTGTCCCACTGACTTTAAAGTGTTTGGAACGGGTTCACATGTTTGTGAATTTTGCCAATCCACTTATTTCCGTTTAAACACCTTTGCATTTGAATTGCATTTCTTCCATTTCTCTGCCAATCGGTAACAAACTTTCTTACAAGAGTCTTTAAAGGCATTATTAATTTTCTCCGAAACGTCGCCATTAACTCTCTTTTTCATATAATATATTCCCTGCTTGTTTTTGTCTTCACTAATTTCCACAAGGCAAACAGCTTTGCATTGTTGAGTTTGAGGTTATGATCTATGAATGCGAATTCCAAGAAATGTGGTGAAAAGTGGCATTTCCCTCTATATACATTTCAACAAGAATTTATTACTCTACGACACACAAAAGGTTTCAGTGTGGGCCTAGGTTGGACTCATTTTGTATGCCTCTTCAAAGATTAGTTTTAATCACAAATTGGCACATGTTGGACGACTCACTTTAACATAAAATTACGAAGACATCACAACTATTAGGTACTGTTCACATTTCAAAATACGAAGTAAGAACCTGTCTGATTAAAATTCATCAGAAAAATTAATTCAGATAAGCGTATTTTTAAATTTTTGAGATATTTTGTTATATACAAACTTGCAGAAAACCTGGGATACCCTATTCGCTCAGAGAATGAGTTATCTCGCATCGAAGGGCAGTCCCAAGAATCCTGCAACCATTCACCAATAAGCCCCAGCAACCGTGTTTAGCTACTCCTATTCTCAGACGCTCAGTCCGGTTGCATTCGCTGGTGAGTGGGTCACTGTTCGGATCCTCTCGTTCTTTCTGAGTCCCAATGACATCAGATGACATTAATGTACATTGCAGAAATATTTCAAAAGGGTTCAAAACAACGACGACTGTGAGCTATTATGATATGGGAACTCGTCTGGTAGGGACTAAATAATCGACCAGCAAACAGTCTTTGGGGGGGTTCGTTGACTCAGTTCGCCGCATCATACTCACATTATACAAAAAAATAATAGAGTCCCTAATGCTCCTATAATTGTCGGAATCAATAAAGCGATAAAAAAAAATCACTACAGGAAATAAGAAAAAAAAGAGATAGAGTAGGAGTTTAGAGGGTATATTTTTACACCTGACTTATGCTACGAGATGTAATTGTAGCTTCGCGTCTTCACCCACCCTTCCTATGATTTTCCATTGGCAAATACGATTTGAAAAATCCCAAAATTGATTACGACATCTTTTCACCCTTTACATTACTTACAAGGAAAAAGCAATTTATTTAGCAATTCATAATCCCGTAAAAGTTATTTATTTCAACATAAAGTCCCTTCATAATGAGATTGATCTGGGTTTCCTTTCATATCATGTTTACTTCATATTTAAATTTACAATATCATCGTGTCTTATTTAGATTCAATTAGATCACACAAATGTACTAACATAGGTATCTTAGGTTCATCCTAATATGTATTTATATTATAGGTGTTTAAAATTATTAATTTCCACTATTTAACATTACAAGTGAATTACTTTCCTGCTTACGCCCAAAACTTTGATAATTTTAGGTTCTTTTACAAATTGGCTGATCTTGTTCTCAATTTATTCACAAATATTTCAAAGTATTATACGAGTGCAAAATATACTGATTTTAAATGTGGTGGGGTAGATGTGTACTGAATTCTATGCATAGGGATATGTGGATAAGTTTTAAAATAGATGATAGGTTTTAGGGTTGATGGATAATCATAAGAGATAAGTATACATTTGTAAGTTTTAAGTAAGATAAGTAAGTAAATTTACTTTAAGTCGCGAATTAATATGTACTGTATTTTGTTTGTAAACATTTCTAGTGCTGCATATGCAAGTACGAGAATTTCTTATTGCCGGGCAAGTTCAGTGCCTAGAATCGAAAATTAACGGAGTGTTTATTGGTCTACTAGCAATCATTTGCGATCGGCGATCAAAACAAAAACTTCAATAATATTTGTCCTTGTTGATAACATTTACGCCGATTGAGTTTAAAAACAGAAAAGTGTATCAGCTTTATCATAGCGTTGGCATTGCTAAGGCCATAAACTTCGCGTTTGCTTTTCTTGTACCTTCTTTAGTTTATGGTGCAATAAAATCAATCACAGTTATACACTCACCCATCTGCAGACTCCGCCGAAGGCCTTCGAGGTTCCACCGATGTTGTTGTTTTTGTTGCTAAAGTTTATTAAATTTTTGTTAAGATTTTTATATGTGATGTTTTGATATTTTGCACCAATACAAGAGAACTTATGCCCTTTATACTGTATTAACTTTTTTGATTTCTACATTATTGTCATCAGCACTATGTTGTTGCTATTTGCATTATGTACACATATACCCCGCACATCTGTTTTCAAATTACATATACCCAAGAATAAAAGATTAAATTATGAACAATGGAGATACTCTTAACAACAAAAACAAAAGCATTTGATTTAACTTTTGATCTTGCTGATCTAAGCCAGCCAATTCATTTTTTTTTCTCTGGCCCTGATTGCCGTATTCTCTGTTCACACTAAGTAAGCACAATTTCAATGACTTATTTTTTTTTTTTTTTCGAATTCTTAAACCGTGTCACACTCTGCTATAGTCACATTTCATGTTTACTTTGTTGGGGAGCTGTACTCCTTTTACTCTGGATTGGATTGTTATATATATTGTATTCGTTGTATAAAACGTTGGCAAGGGGTCGTAGCTCTTTGAGCAGTCGCACAGAAACACACGATCGCGTTTTGGACAGCACTGGTTCGAACACTCTAGAATCACTTAGCCACGCTGGACCCGCTGAACACTTCGGCTGTTTCTCGACAATCACCCTGCTCTACTGCTGCTGTGGGGTCGACTGCTCAGGCCTGCTGCAATTTTGGGGCCGATTGCTGATCGAGCCGAATTTGTTTTTGTGTGTTCTGGTGCTCCCTTTTGTCATGCCCTTCGTACAATTGCTTTCGCCGACTTGTCTCTGCGTAAAACGGTGGTAAGTAATTTTTGCTGAGCTAATTGGTACAGAGGTACCTATAGGTCGCAGATTTAGTTACCTTTCCAACGATGTGGATATGAAGCGAATACAATCCACTATTCCAAGAGATCTTTTTTCTCAGAGCAAATGAGGCCGATGCTATTTAAGAATTTTTTGTTAATAGCATTTTCCCAAAATGTTGCGAAAAAAGGGCAGCTTACGTGATAATATTCAGCGAAATTCCCAGGGAAACTATAAACGGGTCTTTTGCCCTTAAAATTTTTGGCATTTAGCCTATGATGCTATCAATTTTTTCCGATTAGAGTCACGTTTAAAAGGAGTTAATGGCACAATAGGACATCCACCTGGTTTGGCTGCTCGAGAGAAAAGAACTTGGATAGGAAATAAGGCAAGCTGGTGAGCTCGACAGCCTCTACTAGAGTTGCTATTGACTAATGTCATTGTGACAGATGCGTCTGCAGTCTGTCAAAAGCTCAAAGATATGCTTGGCCATACATTGGTTCTTTGAAACTAGTTTAAATTAATTTCCCTTTCTTTTAAATTAATTTCCGTTACGTTTACTCGTTACGTTGTACCTCACAAGCACAGGATAATTCTGGAGTCGTGACTCAGAGGATTAACCTGAAGAACAATTAGAATTTTATTGGCGAATATCTTTGCCGTGATAGGTTCCTTGCAGACGACCTTGTAGATCCTCGAGTACATAATAGCTGCTTCCAAGTTTTTCTCTCACTCGGGATTTTATCCACTGAGGATTGAATTTGGCGCTTTTCTGCTGCTGAAAGTTACTTTGGCTGAAATTTCGCCGGTACACCTCTTGGCCAACTTTAAATGTTACGG
The DNA here is from genome assembly GCA_037075165.1 of Hirtodrosophila histrioides. NCBI lineage: Eukaryota > Metazoa > Arthropoda > Insecta > Diptera > Drosophilidae > Hirtodrosophila > Hirtodrosophila histrioides. The sequence continues at coordinate 400,950 of JBAMCL010000578.1, read as the reverse complement.
TACGAGCTCTAAGGTTATACTGATTTGCTGCTTGTACAGCCGCATGAGCAATGTTTTGACGCAATTGCGTGCGAAGTACTTGCAATTGATCATCACGAAGAAGAACATTGTTTGGCTCTCCAAGAAGATGAAGTTTAGCCAACAGTGCAAAATGAGAACCATGGGTTGCCATGTCAAAACCAAATAATGCGTGGAATGGAGAGCAACCTATGCTTTGATGGTGTGAGTTGCGTAAGGCACAGCTGATGGCGTGTATATGCGCATCCCACTCTCGATGATCGTCTTTTAAGTATGCCCGAATGGCTGAAATGATCGAGCGGTTTACTCGTTCCGAAGCATTTGCTTGTGGCGAATATAAAGCCGTATATACATGCTTAACTCCTAGCGAAGTCAACCATGCATTAAATTCCACAGCTTTAAACTGCGAACCATTATCGCTTACTATCGTATCTGGAACTCCATATCTAAGGAACACCTGATCTTGCAAAAATTCTTTGATCAACAGGGCTGTAAATTTCTTTAACGGACATAGCCAGTGATACTTTGACAAGTGGTCCACAACTATCAATAATCCAATGTACCCGCGTTTGCTGCGTGGATAGGGTCCTAAAATGTCCACATAAAGGCGCTGAAATGGACGAAAGGATACAGCTGGTTGTCCCATCGGAGGTTTTAAAACATAATTTGGGGCTTTGGTGGTTTTGCATACTTCGCAATCACGGACAAAATCCCGAACTTGCGCAACCATGCCTGGCCAGAAGAAATTTCTGCGAATAAGCTCCAAAGTTTTTGCCATACCTCCATGCGCAGCAATGATGTCTTCATGCGCTCTCTTAATAATTGAATTGGTCAGACTAATAGGAATCCACAGCTTCCAGTTAGTTTGCCTGCTCGCCTCTGTACCATCATCATGCGCCTTTCGGATATACACAAATCTCTCGATAAGCTTTAAATCTGGATACTGGGCCTCGTTGGCTCGTATTCTAATTTTTAATTGCTCATATTCTTCGTCGTCAAAACTTGGAGAGTTTAGATCTACTTCTGGATTAACTTTTTCAAGCACGCTTACTTCGTCGCCATACATACGAGACAATGCGTCTGGAACCACATTTTCCCGCCCTCGACGATGACTGACGGTAAATTTATAACCTTGCAATTTCATCGCCCACCTAGCAAGCCTGCCTTTTAAGTTTGGCTGCTTCATGAGCCACACCAGACTTGCATGGTCGGTTATAACTTCAAATTCTAGAAGCTCAATATAACACCTAAACCTCTCTATTGCCTCCAAGGCTGCCAAGGACTCGCGTTCTGTAACGCTGTAGTTGCGTTGGGCCGTATTTAATTTTTTCGACATGAAGGCCACTGGTTGCTCTACTCCATCATCAGATACTTGTACTAAGACCGCACCAATGCCAAAATCACTGGCATCGCAATGGATGTAGAATTTCTTTTCAAAATTTGGATTTTGTAATACGGGAGCGGAGGTCAACAGCTCTTTGAGTTTCTCAAAAGCACTTTGAGCTTCCTCAGTCCACACAAACTTTTTTTTCGTCGACAGGAGTTCTGTAATCGGAAATGTGACATCTGAGAAATTATTGATAAATCTTCGGTACCAACTAACAACTCCCATAAATCCACGAGTTTGCTTTAGCGTTTTTGGAGCCGGCCAAGAACGAACTGAATGCAACTTATTGGGATCAGTTGAAATACCCCCGCTACCGATTATATATCCCAAATAGGGCACCTCCGTCACACAAAATTTCGTTTTTTCAATATTTAAGGTCAAGTTTGCCTTACGAAATTGCTCGGATAACCGTATTAAAATTGACAAATGGGTATTGAAATCTTCGGATACAACAACTAGGTCGTCTAAGTATCCAAATACACAGTATTTCAGTTCCGCCGGAATGAGTTCGTCCATGAGGCGACTCATCGTTTGCGGAGCGTTACAGAGTCCAAATGGCATGACAGTAAACTGGTATAAGGGCCGACCAGGTACTGTGAATGCTGTGATAGCCTTTGACTTTTCTGTAAGCGCGATTTGCCAATAGGCGTCCTTTAAATCGATCTTGGTGATTATATTGGCCTTAGGCAGCCTCGCAAATATACCATCAATGCTGGGAAGCGGATAAGCGTCTTTCTTTGTGCAATCGTTTATCTTACGGGCATCTAGGCACAGACGTACTTTTCCCGGTTTAACGACAAGGCGCATAGGGGAGCTCCACGAACTGCTGGAAGGTTCAATAACCCCAAGCTCGAGCATTCTATCGATCTCCTGGAACATCAATTTTTCAACCGCCGGGGACACGGGATAGAAACGCTGCTTAATTGGCATTGCATTTTCGATATTGATATCGTGTTGAATCAGGGAGGTTTTACCAAGACCCTGACGTTCGAAATTTGGAAATAACGTAATCACTGCTTCAAGTTGTCTCTTCTGTTCCGTACTCAGCGGAAATTTCTTTGCGTCTGAGGTCCTATCTAGATATTTTTCGCTGTTAGGCGACTCTATTGCGGAAATTAGACCAGGAGCCAATTGAAACTCCTTCCAAAAATCTATTCCGAGTATTACTCGCTTATCTATAGACGGAATAATGTAAAATGTGATGAATTTCTTGGTCTCATGGTACTCTACCTCAGTGCGGATTAAACCTTGTACAGGGTGGCCCCTGCCATCTGCAGTCCTAACGCTGGATATCACTTTACGGTACTGGGGATAGCCAGACCAATCAAGTGTAGCTAAATCAGCACCGATGCAGCTAATATTTGCACCCGAATCTAGCAAGCCATTTTCAGAGTAGTTGAGCAACGATATGGGCACATAGATACGACCATCTGATGCTTCATTCACTATAGAGGAAACAAGTAGCTTTCGAGTGCAGTGTACTTTCTGCCAAAAATCCCGTATACGACGTGAAGAGCGTTTGCGTATAAAACTAACCCCAGCAACAGAATTTCCAAAAATTCGGTTTCGCGCTGCAAGGTAGTCTACGAATCTTTCATGGTAAGGCCGTGTTGGACTTAATCTAGGTAAATTGTTATTTTTCTGATCATTGTTGGTAGCTTCAATCCTCTGCTGCGAAGATCTCAGCTCGGTTGGCGTGGAGGCCAACAAAATAGGAGGTTTATCTGAAACCTTTAGTTTGGGGCCATACGATTGTTGGCAATCGATGGTCCCGGCTTGAAGTTTTCCGCACGCTTTTGGCAAACTTCACATTGCGGCTTGTAAACTTTCTTTGCCCCGCATCCATAACAAAAAATGTTTCTATCTTGTAGACACAGGTCCCAGGGATGTCCGGCTTGGTCACAGTTCCAACAGATGAGAGTTTTAGAACTCCTCTGGACTGCGTTGATCTCTGGATTGATACCCTCGGCCCCTGAACCATCGGAATGCTGTTCTACGGTGGCAACCGTTCGCCTGAATGAACTAGTGCTCGGCTTTTCGGATCTTTTGAATGCATCCTCGCCTAACAAGTGCTCACGTTTCTGTACTAATTGTCGTAAATGTGCCACGGAAGAAATAGAAACATATAATAACGCCTCTCTTACTTCTGGCAACATGTTACGTTGTAACTGCTGCACGAGACGATACTCCTCTATTGGAAATGACAATCGAGAAGCAAGCATCATGACGTCATCATAGAAAACGTCGAAAGATTCTCCTTTTTTCTGTTTTCGGGCCCGTATGTCCTCATAGATGAGATCATCATCCTTATAGTCTGCATACTGACTTTTAAAAGCTTCGCAAAAATCGTTCCACTCTACGAGTGGACAATCCTTGCGGTATCGCCAATACCAATCTCTGGCTCTTCCCACTAACAAAATATGCAAGTTCTTGCAAAGAAGTGAGAAGTCATTTTGCAAGCTATCCACTGTGAGTGCTCTGACTCTATATAGGAATTCTTGCACTGTTAGCCCTTTTGGTAACCCATCGTATCGAATTCCCCAACTTTGAATTAACTGCGTTGCTTTTTCGGGCCTTAAAGGTGGAAGTCCATTCGACCCAGATCTAGGGGAAGACATAACACTAGTTGAAAATACTTGCGGTCTTGGTTGCTGATTATGGACACTTGACGCTTGACTTTGCAAGTGTAAGCTACCCAACTTGCGCTCAATTAATGATTCCATTCGCTCAAAAATAAGATTATAATCGATCTGAACTGGGGTAGAAACTCTACTAGTGGCGTTGCGTGGTTGTGGATTGTGAAGCTGCTGCGCAAGCCTGTCTTGTCGGTGCCGTGAGCCAGCTGGCTTTGGTGGTCGACCTATACGCTTTAATCTAGGTGCAACTTCACTTGCTTCGTGAGGCTCATCTATAATCTCCGTAGTATTTACGCTGGCCCCTTGTTCGTCTTCTTTACCTGAGCGAGTCATACTACGGGTATGATGCTGTTTTGCTATCGCGCCTCCCGGTTCCGTACTACTTAAGGAGGTTATAACCGTACGTAAATCTTTTACATGATTCAGCTGTTTACAAATTGGACATTCCTTAACAGATTCTAGATATGGAGTGATACAAGCTCGATGGAAATTATGTAAACACTTCGTGGCTACTACCTCCTGGCATTGTAATAAATCTTTTGAGCATATTGTACATTTAGCACTCTGCCCTGGATCTACCAGATTAAAATCCAGCAAGTTTTCATTGCTACGAGTAATAGGCATATTGCTTTAATGTCTAAAAAAAATATCGAATATAGATTTGGTATTTATTTATAAATTAAAAAAACTGTTTTCTTTATGTATCATAAAATATGTTTTCCTTGTGTCGTAAGTAAGGGTGAAAAGAGGAAGGGTGTAAAAATATACAGTAGAGAATAAGAGTGAGACTTCGCACTTAGCATCTCAACCGAGCTGCGTGGCATCGAAGAATATTCTATGGTGGGGGGGTTATATATCCTGCTATAACTTTTCCTGGGGGCCGATTTGTCGGTCTGAGGCCAACAATCTCGTAATTCCGGACCCAGCGAATTTTAAGTAGGCAATTAATCCCTGACACCTGTATGAAAGTTGGGCTGCATAGATTTTCTGTAATTACCCATGTCTGCCTACCTTGCGGCTGAAATTTCGGTCTCCGCCAAAACTTATACTTCCTGCTAAGGGACAGACAATGGTTAGACTTTGAACTAAACAGTGGCTATGGATAAATGAAAAAAATTTTTCTTTAATGGTATTATTTATCTTTGATTTCCTTTCCGTTTTGTGCAGTAAGCAACAGGGTCTTAAAGTGGTCGTACACTCGGACTTGCCAAGTGTCGAAATTCCAAAACAATAAGCTGTTACGCAAGCACAAATAAGTTAGGATGTGTAATGATTCAACGGAAGTTCTCACCTCAAACCTAAATCTACAGTAAGCGGTCAAAATTTTGTTGATCAATCCCACAAAATTGCAATTCCAGCCTACTAAAGTAAGTAGAGAATAGTAAGAACCTTCTTGAGAACCGAAAGTTATGAACTCGAAAGGATTGTATAAGAGTCGGTACTCTTAGAGAATATAGAACTGATTTAAAACAAACAAAAGAAAATAATCTGCTTTAATCAGCCCCACGTTGGGCGCCAATTTGTTATATACAAACTTGCAGAAAACCTGGGATACCCTATTCGCTCAGAGAATGAGTTATCTCGCATCGAAGGGCAGTCCCAAGAATCCTGCAACCATTCACCAATAAGCCCCAGCAACCGTGTTTAGCTACTCCTATTCTCAGACGCTCAGTCCGGTTGCATTCGCTGGTGAGTGGGTCACTGTTCGGATCCTCTCGTTCTTTCTGAGTCCCAATGACATCAGATGACATTAATGTACATTGCAGAAATATTTCAAAAGGGTTCAAAACAACGACGACTGTGAGCTATTATGATATGGGAACTCGTCTGGTAGGGACTAAATAATCGACCAGCAAACAGTCTTTGGGGGGGTTCGTTGACTCAGTTCGCCGCATCATACTCACATTATACAAAAAAATAATAGAGTCCCTAATGCTCCTATAATTGTCGGAATCAATAAAGCGATAAAAAAAATCACTACAGGAAATAAGAAAAAAAAGAGATAGAGTAGGAGTTTAGAGGGTATATTTTTACACCTGACTTATGCTACGAGATGTAATTGTAGCTTCGCGTCTTCACCCACCCTTCCTATGATTTTCCAGTGGCAAATACGATTTGAAAAATCCCAAAATTGATTACGACATCTTTTCACCCTTTACATTACTTACAAGGAAAAAGCAATTTATTTAGCAATTCATAATCCCGTAAAAGTTATTTATTTCAACATAAAGTCCCTTCATAATGAGATTGATCTGGGTTTCCTTTCATATCATGTTTACTTCATATTTAAATTTACAATATCATCGTGTCTTATTTAGATTCAATTAGATCACACAAATGTACTAACATAGGTATCTTAGGTTCATCCTAATATGTATTTATATTATAGGTGTTTAAAATTATTAATTTCCACTATTTAACATTACAAGTGAATTACTTTCCTGCTTACGCCCAAAACTTTGATAATTTTAGGTTCTTTTACAAATTGGCTGATCTTGTTCTCAATTTATTCACAAATATTTCAAAGTATTATACGAGTGCAAAATATACTGATTTTAAATGTGGTGGGGTAGATGTGTACTGAATTCTATGCATAGGGATATGTGGATAAGTTTTAAAATAGATGATAGGTTTTAGGGTTGATGGATAATCATAAGAGATAAGTATACATTTGTAAGTTTTAAGTAAGATAAGTAAGTAAATTTACTTTAAGTCGCGAATTAATATGTACTGTATTTTGTTTGTAAACATTTCTAGTGCTGCATATGCAAGTACGAGAATTTCTTATTGCCGGGCAAGTTCAGTGCCTAGAATCGAAAATTAACGGAGTGTTTATTGGTCTACTAGCAATCATTTGCGATCGGCGATCAAAACAAAAACTTCAATAATATTTGTCCTTGTTGATAACATTTACGCCGATTGAGTTTAAAAACAGAAAAGTGTATCAGCTTTATCATAGCGTTGGCATTGCTAAGGCCATAAACTTCGCGTTTGCTTTTCTTGTACCTTCTTTAGTTTATGGTGCAATAAAATCAATCACAGTTATACACTCACCCATCTGCAGACTCCGCCGAAGGCCTTCGAGGTTCCACCGATGTTGTTGTTTTTGTTGCTAAAGTTTATTAAATTTTTGTTAAGATTTTTATATGTGATGTTTTGATATTTTGCACCAATACAAGAGAACTTATGCACTTTATACTGTATTAACTTTTTTGATTTCTACATTATTGTCATCAGCACTATGTTGTTGCTATTTGCATTATGTACACATATACCCCGCACATCTGTTTTCAAATTATACCCAAGAATAAAAGATTAAATTATGAACAATGGAGATACTCTTAACAACAAAAAAAAAGCATTTGATTTAACTTTTGATCTTGCTGATCTAAGCCAGCCAATTCATTTTTTTTTCTCTGGCCCTGATTGCCGTATTCTCTGTTCACACTAAGTAAGCACAATTTCAATGACTTATTTTTTTTTTTTTTCGAATTCTTAAACCGTGTCACACTCTGCTATAGTCACATTTCATGTTTAATTTGTTGGGGAGCTGTACTCCTTTTACTCTGGATTGGATTGTTATATATATTGTATTCGTTGTATAAAACGTTGGCAAGGGGTCGTAGCTCTTTGAGCAGTCGCACAGAAACACACGATCGCGTTTTGGACAGCACTGGTTCGAACACTCTAGAATCACTTAGCCACGCTGGACCCGCAGAACACTTCGGCTGTTTCTCGACAATCACCCTGCTCTACTGCTGCTGTGGGGTCGACTGCTCAGGCCTGCTGCAATTTTTGGGCCGATTGCTGATCGAGCCGAATTTGTTTTTGTGTATTCTGTCCCTTTTGATGTGCCGTTCGTGCAATTGATTTCGCCGACTTGTCTCTGCGTAAAACGGTAGTAAGTAATTTTTGCTGAGCTAGTTGGTACAGAGGTACCTATAGGTCGCAGATTTAGTTACCTTTCCAACGATGAGGATATGAAGCGAATACAATCCACTATTCCAAGAGATCTTTTTCCTCAGAGTAAATGAGGCCGATGCTATTTAAGAATTTTTTGTTAATAGCATTTTCCCAAAATGTTGCGAAAAAAGGGCAGCTTACGTGATAATATTCAGCGAAATTCCCAGGGAAACTATAAACGGGTCTTTTGCCCTTAAAATTTTTGGCATTTCGCCTAGGATGCTATCAATTTTTTCAGATTAGAGTCACGTTTAAAAGGAGTTAATGGCACAATAGGACATCCACCTGGTTTGGCTGCTCGAGAGAAAAGAACTTGGATAGGAAATAAGGCAAGCTGGTGAGCTCGACAGCCTCTACTAGAGTTGCTATTGACTAATGTCATTGTGACAGATGCGTCTGCAGTCGGTCAAAAGCTCAAAGATATGCTTGGCCATACATTGGTTCTTTGAAACTAGTTTAAATTAATTTCCGTTACGTTTACTCGTTACGTTGTACCTCACAATTTTAAATTGCAATTAAATGGGCGCATTTTCACTGCACGTGCTTTTCAATAACAACAGCTGGGTTGAACAGCTGATTTCGCAAATGTGGGACCATCTATGGAAATTTCTGGTACGTAACTTTGGTGGTCACTCTTTTTCTGATGCAGAGCGATCAAAAGCGCGTTATTTTTTTAACTTTTAAAAATGAGGTTTTGGCCAACAAAAGTGGTTGCTGGGACCATAGTGCGGGGTAGTAAAATTCTGAGGCTTTAAATTCGCTTGCAACTTTTTCGATTCCTTGATGTAATTTTTCTTCGTGTAATTATAAGATCATTTCTTTAAATTCTGCATAATTTTTTACTCCCTGTACCCATAAAATGGGTAAAAGGGGGTATTGGATTTGTGCAAATGTCCGTCCGTCAGTCTGTCCGTCTGTCCGGATGAACGCGTCGATCTCAGCAACTATAAGAGCTAGAGACACCAAATTTGGAATTTAGGTTTCTGTATACCATACGCAGATCAAGTTTGTTTCTGATCTCAGATATTTCCCCCCGTTCCCCCGCAATTCGATCAAAACGTTTTACAGTCACACTTTTAAAGATACAGCTTTAAGATTTGGCGTGTACAATACTTACAATACTCTTGATCCACTGTCCAAATTTCAAGTCGATCGGATTATAAACACGGAAGTTATTCAACGAACAAAATTCAGTACTGGAGCGAGGGGGTAAGAAGCAGCACAGCCACGACTTAAAATGTTAAGCTTGCGCTGTTGCCTTCTTGTTGATTGTGCGTAAATGTACGAAGAAGCGATCGGAAATTTACAGGGAATTTTGTAGTCGGGTATACTCGACAATAGCATTCTTACGTGTTATATTTTCTTTAAGTTCTATAGATTTGGTTAATTTTCCTCTTACTCTCGGATTTAACAAGTAAGAATGCTATAGTCAAGTATACCCGACAACAACAAACAAGATTTAGTACTGCTGAGTGGGGGGGGGGGGGGGGGAAGAAGCAGCACAGCCACGGCTTAAAATGCATCGCTTGCGCTGCCGCTTTACTGTCGTTTGTGTGTGTGCATCTTTGTGTATGTGTGTGTCTTAAGGAATACTAAATATAAATGTTCTTCAGAATTTTCAAAAATTTCTTTCGATCTTTCGATCCTAATTCTTTAAATTATAGAATACTAGCCATTTATCTCAGCGAGCCCTGGTTCGGCCATACCCTTTCAAATTCTTCGAGGACTCATTGCCTTAGAATCAAAAGGACTGACTTTCTCGATTGGCATTTAAGGATTTCCACGATTTCACCGAAAAAAACACTTCATTTTTTTGCAAGGGGGAAGGTCAGCAAAAAGGATCTAAAATTACAAGATCGCCTGTAAGTCGATCATTTCAAGGACGATTTTGATGTCCTTTGGCAAAAAGATAGGACTTATCCTGTTAAGCCCGGATATATAACCCAAAGGTCAAATATCCTTACAGGAGCTGAGAAATAAGGACTTTTCTGTATACAGAAAATTAGCGATATCTCGGCCGTATCCTTGCGTATCCTGACGAGTCCTGTGTCAGACAACTTGGCATTATCAGGGCTACCAACTGGCCAAAGGACATCAAATTCGTCCTTGTAGTTCCCAAGATATTGAGTATTTTGTATTTTTAGCACGATTCCTTTCGCCCTCGGACTGAAAATTTACAAGTCGATGGTCCTTAGATGATACATAATCCTTAATCCATAATCCTTGAATGCCAATCGATAGAGTAGGTCCTTACGATCCTAACGCACAAGGTCCTTTTAAAATCTGCAAGGATATGGCTGAATGGGAGCTACTAGAAGACCGTTCCATATGTGTGTACAGAAATTCAAAATACATTTAAATCTGAGCTTGAGAATGAGACTCAATGACGCGGATGAAGTAGATGCTGCAGTAGCCTCATTTATGGAGCACCTCAAATCTGCAGCCTTTTCTGCAACATCGGGGTCTGCACAGAATCAACTGCATCATCACAGAGCTGAGTTGTCCTCTGAAGCTGCTGCGCTTCTTAGTCTAAAAAGAAGGATTCGGAAGGAATATGTCAGGACTGGCGGTGAGAGACTCATACCAATCTGCAGGAGAATAGCGAATCGGTTACAAAAAGTACTCATTAAATCAAGGCAAACACAAACTGATGAGCTTCTAGTTAGAGCTAGTTCCGACGCTTCTTCTAATCTCCTAATTTGGAAGCTCACAAGGAAATATAAGAGACAGGCTACTCCCAAGGCTCCTTTAAAAAATCCATCAGGCGGTTGGTGCTTTTCTGGGTTGGAGAAAGCGGAGACTTTTGCAGACAGTTTGGAGGACAGATTCAAGCCCCTGAATTTATCGCCTGACTATATGCAATGGCATATTGAATCGACCCTGGATAGTCCGTTTCAAATGGCTCCTCCTGTTACACCAGTAACACTTCAGGAGGTTTCTTTATTAATTAAAGAATTAAAATTAAAGAAATCTCCTGGGCATGACGACCTGGACAACAGGACGCTCAAGCTCCTCCCGTTTAAGGCAGTGATTTTTATAGTCATGCTCTTCAACAGCATTCTACGTCTTGGACACTTTCCGAAGATCTGGAAGTCTGCACTGATCACTATGATCCCCAAGACTGGGAAGCAACCGACGGAGGTCAATTCATATAGACCTATCAGTCTTCTTCCGGCGTTGGGCAAGATGATGGAGAGGGTCATCTTAACTCGGATTCTTAATCTGGAGAGCGTATCACAAGCGATACAAAAGTGGCAGTTTGGTTTTCGTAAGAGACACGGTACACCGGAACAGCTCCATAGAGTGGTGAATTTTGCACTGGAGGCTATGGAGCACAAGGAGTATGCTGTGGCTGTGTTCATGGATATACAGCAGGCTTTTGACCGAGTCTGGCACAATGGTCTTCGTTGCAAGCTGAAGCAGCTATTGACCCCCCAATTATATCAGCTGGTAAGCAGCTTCTTGGCTGACAGATCATTTTGCGTAATTGTTGACGGGGCCAAATCCTCGGAGAGACCGATATGCGCGGGAGTTCCACGAGGTAGTGTCCTTGGACCAACCTTGTACTCCATATATACAGTCGATATGCCGAAGCCATGTGCAGTACGAGCAGTTGACTCTCTGGACGTCCTTATAGCAACATATGCCGACGACACCGCTGTCCTCAGCAGGAGCCAATCTCTTGGTACTGCTGCCGAGGCCTTGCAGCAATACGTCAGGAGCTTCGAGATATGGGCCCGTAATTGGAACATTGGCATCAATGCAAGTAAATGTGCGAACATGACATTCGCAACAAGAACTGGTAATTGTAATGGAATTAGAATGCTTGGTTCAATCCTCAATCATGAATCGCATTACAAATATCTTGGGGTCATTCTGGACAGATGCCTTAACTTTGCTCGGCACACGACAATGGTGCAGAAGACCGTACTTTTAAAGGCGGCGAAGATGTCGTGGCTATTGTCGCCAAAAAACAAGCTTTCCCTTCAAGTAAGGTTACCATATACAAGGCGATACTAAGTCCAATTTGGAGATATGGTCTACAAGTTTATGGGGTCGCTGCCAAGACCAACATAAACAAAATTCGAGTGGCTCAAAGTAAGATTCTTAGGAGGATATGCAATGCGCCATGGTGTATGCGGAACAGGGACATCGAGCGTGACTTGGGTATACCTATGGATGGTGACGTTTTGCAGCGACATGCCGAAGACTACCGACAAAAATTGTCCTCCCACCCAAACGTGCTTGCCCAACGCCTATTGAGGTACAGAGACAGAATACGCCTGAAAAGACTGCATCCACATGATCTTCCTGCCAGAAGAATTTCCTAATTTCCTTTTGTAAATATATAAATATCAAAATAATGTAAATAATTAATATGTATAACTATATTCTAAGATAGTCACTTCGCTTTATATTAATGTATAATTAGGTTAAGCTGCCACGCAGGTAGCAATATACTAATTTTAAACCAATACTACACATCTAAAATATATTGGAATTTTTTATAAAAAAAAAAAAAAAAAAAAAAACAGAAATTCAAAATATTTGTTGCTTACTTTTGGGCTGCTGATCTTAAGCCACAAAATCTTGCGGCATCCTTTTAGCAATAGCTCGGCCAAATCCTTAAGGATTTCAGAAACCCAGACATTTCTGTACTCGTAGGAATCAGGACTAACGATTGGCATTCAGGATTTCCAGGATTTCACCGAAAAAAACACATCATTTTTTTGCAAGGGGGTTGGTCAGCAAAAAGGATCTAAAATCGCAAGATCGCCTGTAAGTCGATCATTTCAAGGATGATTTTGATGTCCTTTGGCAAAAAGATAGGACTTATCCTGTTAAACCCGGATATAAAACCCAAAGTTCAAATATCCTTACAGGAGCTGAGAAATAAGGACTTTTCTGTATACAGAAAATTAGCGATATCTCGGCCGTATCCATGCGTATCCTGACGAGTCCTGTGTCAAACAACTTGGCATTATCAGGGCTACCAACTGGCCAAAGGACATCAAATTCGTCCTTGTAGTTTTCAAGATATTGAGTATTTTGTAGTTTTCGCTCGTTTGCTCTCGGCCGTGGACTGAATGAAGTAGCACAGCCACCACTAAAATGCCACGCTTGCGCTGTCGCTTGTATGTGTGCATCTTTGTGTATGTGTGTGTCTATGCTGAATTGTATGAAAATGAGATCGGAAATTTTTGACCTGGGTACAGGGAGTTTTGTAGTCGGGTATACTCGACTATAGCATTCTTACTTGTTTCGTTCTGGCTTTATGCCTTCGGGTGTTACAATATGTCCCAAAAATTATGTCTCCCTCTGCATAAATGTACATTTACTGAGCTGTAATTTAAGATTGCGTTGCCTTAGGCAATCTTAAACTTTTCTTATTGAATTCTCGTGTTCTTGAAGTGACGTTGAAAAAATAATAATATCTTCGAGATAAGCAAGACAATGTTTTCCAATGATACCATTCAATACATTGTTCATGCAACGCTGGGTCGTAGCGGGTGCATTTTTTAAGCCGAATGGCATACGAGTGTACTCGTTATGACCATGTTTTGTCGAGAAAGCTGTTTTCTTAATTGAATATGGGTGCATAGGAAACTGATGAAAGCCTTTAGCCAAATCGAGTGTTGTAAAATACTGACATCTGCCAAGCTTATCTAAAATCTCTTCAATGTTTGGAATTGGAAATCTGTCATCAATAGTAACCTCATTCAATTTTGTATAGTCTATTACAAGACGAAATATGCCGTCCTTTTTGCCGACCACTATTAACGGACTATTGTATGTTGAATTGGAATGATTGATTACACCCTGTTTTAACATTTCATTTATTTGTTCATTAACTTAATTTTCATAGACTTGTGCATACGGATATGCCTTCCTATAGATTGGATCTTCTGTTTTAGTTTTTATGTCATGCTTAACACTAGTTGTAAAAGTTATAACGTCACCCTCACTATATTGTATGTTTTTTTAGTCATTTAATATTTCTCTGAGTACTTTTTGTTTTTCATATTCAATTCATTTGTAAGCGATCTCTCTTTCAATTTTTCAATATTTCCGAGCCATTCGTGAGGGTGATTATATTCATATGCGTCCATTTCTTCTATTGTTGATGTTGGTTCTGGGTCCGGATTTGTAAGAAAAAATTCCTTGTTGCTTTTAGTTACTGATCCTCTTATAAAGTCTATGCTTGCGTGCAACTGTTGCAGCAAATATCTGCCTATCAATACGTCGTGTTTGTCAGAAAAATTATGCACATACATTTTCGCTGTTGTGCCCATCTTCATTATACTAGGTATATTAATGTATTTCATGTAGGGTATGTTAATGGTTCCTGCCAAGGTGCTTACTTTAAGTGGGTGTGTTAATATAATTGCTATTACGTGTTTCCAAATGTTTGGTGTGCAAAAACTAATATTAGACCCTGTGTCTATCAAACATCTGCATCTGTGTCCTTCAATATTCAAAAGAATTTTTGCATTTGGAAATTGAACGAATACTGTTCGTACTCTTCCGGAGCTATGTAAGTCTGTTCCTGTTCCTGATGATTTCCCTTCTGTTCCTGCACTACATATTATAATTCCTGCTGATATCCCTCCTGACTCATTTGAGCGTGTATCTTTGCCTGCTCTGCATATTCCGGTTCCTGCTGACATTTCTCCTGGATGTCGGAGGCTTGTAGCCGAAAATTTTCTCGGTGTATACTGAGGTATTGGGTTTAGTGGGATTTGTTGATAGTTTGGCCTATAATTATTTTGATTATCTTTAGTTTTATTCAATTGTTTATTTTTAGGATAATCGATAAAATGTATAACATTATTCAATAAACCTTTCTCCATTGCTACCTGTCTTAACTTAGAAGATGAACCTATGACAAATCTACTTATTTTAAATAACATTCTTTCCGGAAATTCATCGTAAATACAATTACTTATGATTTCATCTAGTGAACTTGAATATAAAATATTCTCGCTTGCAGTTCCACTCAGATTTAGTCTATTGTGGACCCGGCTTGATATACATTCAAGATCGTTTATGAAACTACTTAGGTCTCCTTTAAATTTAATTGATCGGATGCTGGCTATGAGATGACGCAAAGGTGTCTTATTTTAAGTGATTGTCAAAGTTTTCGAAAAAGCTTCGTTCTTGCTTTGATTGAATTTATATTGTCATTATTTCACTTATACTTCCCGTATACGCGGTTTTCTAGTGTTATATATTTTTTTTATAGCAAAAGTGTAATCGTATTCGGTGATTCACTTTGTCACTATTTCATTTATACTTTTCGTTGTTATATTCGTTAACACTGTTTTCTAAACTTAGGTTCTTTTGCGGATAAAAACTTTACCGAATTCGTCAATAAAAACTCTTATCCTACCGGCTGCGCCAAAAATAATCTTTAGTAATCTTTCATTTAAAAAAAAATAAAGTCAAAAATAAAATTATTTTGTATTTTTATTTTGTTCCTTATGGTTTGCGTACATTCTTAAGACTAAATGCTCTAAATTATTCTTGTGCTCCAATAGCCACAACTTCTATTGTTTGCATTCAGTGGTGGCTATTGCTTATGTTAGTATTTGATGCCTACGTGACTTCTGTCACGCTGAGCCCTTTCTGTGGGAACGGAAATATGCTGTCAATGCAATTTAAGTTTTTACAATTTGCATTTGACTTATGTGTGCAGAGTCTGTTGGCTCTGTGGGTTCTGTTTGATTCTTATTTCTATTGCTGGAGAGGGTATCTAGTTCTATAACTATGTAACTATATATATATAGAGAAGAGATGAGATGCACTTACAAACATATACTATATACATGGACAACGAATGTCGCAAGCCGAAGCAAGCAAGTGGAACTTGTTTTGTTTGTGCTGAAAAGGGGCACTTATCAATTAATTGCACCAAGCGCAAGGGCTTGGGTCAACGTGGAAGTCCAAACATAACAATAATCCGTATGTAAGGTCTATAATATTTATATTCTTAAATAAATCTAATCATACCACACCTCCTTTAGAAACATTGATTGATACTGGAAGCCCAATTTGTTTGATTTGTGAAGAACGCGTTCCAATGGAATATATTGAAAACTACTCTTTTGTTCAAAACCATTGTAGTAGGATAAATACATAAACTAGTGATGGTCACACAGACAAGACATCTGTAATTAACATAACATTAAGTTAACTCTAAGCGCGAAATGTAGTAACAGCGATCGAGCGTCATTGCTTTAGCGTGCTCCGTTGAATAAAGAACATAGAGCAAAGTAAAAGTCGGCATTTAAATAAAGCCGCTCACACTATTATGGAATAAACAATAGTAAACTTAACATCATTGGAAAAACTCAATGTAAAATCATGTTTGAAAATGAACTAAATAATAAAGATATTTTTGTTGTACCAAATGAAACAATGCAGTGTTTGGCTTTATTAGGGGCAGTCTTTTTGGAAAACGAAAAATTCATATTTATCAAAGAAAGTAAAATAAATTAAAATGTAAGTAAAATGAAAAGAAACACAGCGCAATAGAAAATATTAAAAACGTTTTAGTAAAAGTAGTATGCGACATAAATCAAACAAATTAAAGTAAAAAGACGAGGCTAGTAAATAATCAATGTAAGGAAAATGTTGTGGTATTATTTATACAAATTAATAAAAATATGTCTGAAATGGAAAAAGAATATCTTAGTATAATGTCTATTGATGTAAAAGATGAAAATTTCTGTCCAATTATTAAAAACTAGCAGGTAATATCCCGGCCTTGCCCAGGGAAATATTTAGATGAAAGTGCATTTTTTTTAATTTGACTACTTTCGTCAACCGTAAGAAATACAGCTAAGTAGTCGATCCAGGTGTCTAATGTTTTTTGTGTAGGGCTATGAAAATGTCTTTGAAAAAAAAAAAAAAAAAAAAAATTCTCACTTATTTGTCCTTTACTTCCATTTCCCGCCCGTGGCGACGCGGAGTAGATTTTCCAAAATCATTTGGCACTTTAAGTCAATTTCAAGAATAATACTAAGAATCCAGATTAAATCTTTCCAACTGTTTTTCCATTGTATTGCCCGCAAAGTACCGAGGTTTTTGTATTTATTTATATTTTTCAAAACCGGTAGCACAAGTGACGAATTATTTAATTTGAGGTGCTCTGAAAATTATTAGCCAATCACATAACATTTAAAAATGTCGAATGCCAGATTTTCCGACCATGGGGCTGAATTTCCCAAAATCGCCGATACACGTATCGAATTATTTTATGTAAAGAGCTTTCAAAATGAGTTTGACGTCAATGGGACAATGGGATAATCAAAAAAGTTTCATACAACAGTTTTCCGCAAATTCTCCGACCTTTGGGGTAGATATTCCAAAAACTTTGAACACCGCGTTTACTATTTATTCCCATAGAACCTTGAAAATGAGTTTGAAGCCAATCGCATGATAATTAGAGATGTCGAATGTCTGAGTTTTCCACTGATTTTCCGACCATGGGGCAGAATTTCCCAAAATCGCTGATACACTTGTCGAATTATTTTACGTGAAGAGCTTTGAAAATAATTTGAAGGTGATCGGAGTAAAATTTGACTTTCGCCAATGCAACCTTGTAGCCCCCATTTTCCGGTCAAGGGGGTGGATTTTCCAAAATCGGTGAAATATGTGTCAAATTAATTTTTGTGTAGATCTTCGATTGGATGGTAAACAAAAAAGTGTCATACAACAGTTTTCCGCGATTTTCCACGCTTGTGGGTGGAATTTTCCAAAATCCCGTCTTAGTGTGCACTTTCATCATAGATGGGAAGCTTCTGTGAAAATTTCAGCATCCTAGCTCTTATGGTTTGGGCTGTGCGATGATTGCCAATCAGTCAGTCATTCAGTCAGTCAGCACGAACTTTTTTATATATATAGTGCTAGTATCCATATAAACGATATTACAACATATCAAAATATATTTCAACAATATTATCTTAAAAGCACTCGTCCCGAAAAACCAGAAACTCAATGTCAATTAAAACTAATACTTAACAATGAAAAACCCTTTCACTACAAGCCACGAAGATTGTCATACAAAGAAAAAGAGCAAGTGCAAGAAATTATAGACGATTTAATAAAAAAAGGAATAATACGGCCTAGTCAGTCTGAGTATGCATCACCAATTGTATTAGTTAAAAAGAAAACAGGAGATATTCGATTGTGTATAGATTATAGGACATTAAACAAAGCTACATCTAAAGACAATTACCCATTAATTAGCAAACAAAGAAATATTTACACTACTAGATCTGAAAAGTGCGTTCGATCAAATAGGAGTTCAAAAAGAATCAAATAAATACACATCATTTGTAATGAATATGGGACAATTTGAATACACTAAAATGCCATTTGGGTTAAGAAATGCGCCAGCGACTTTTCAGCGTTTTGTAACCAATGTATTTGATGATATGATCAGAGCAGGTAAAGTAGCTATATATTACGATGGCGTAATGATAGCTTCTAAGTCAGTCAAAGAACATCTGAGTACACTTACAGAAGTTTTTCAAAGATTAACAATGTACAAGTTAGATTTAAGGTTAGACAAACGCAAGTTTATGGTACAGAAGTGTGATTACTTAGGATATAAGTTAATACAAATAACATTCCCAAAGAGTGGAACACGCGCATAAGCTTGCGCAATTGCACCCAGAGGTCGGAAACCCGAAACGGTAGCTGACGCCGCGGCTACTGCACTTCCCGTGGGAATCGACGCGTCAGCATAAGCTCGACGCATCCGGGTGCAACTGCGCTGCCAACGGCGCCGATAGCAAGTTGAGGTATATTTAAGAACACCAATTGTAATGGAGTTTAGTTTTAGAATGGAGACAAACGAATAAAGTCTTATTTTTTTACTCAAAATATCCACAAGGATATTAATTGGCGCCCAACGTGGGGCCTCGTCGTGTAAAGTCCTTCGTCCTTCGGTCGCGTTTAGCTTAATACGCTATTGTCGAAAAAAAAAACACTTCGCGAAAACAGTGACGTCCAAATACACCCCAAGTGGCTGTCGGAATTTTATAAAAATAAACCCAAAGTGGTTGTAAATAAAAAGTACTGTTGGCGAACGATCCGGAAGCACGCAATGCAGTGCAGGATCTATTAAAAAAGCACCCCAAGTGGCTGCAAGGACAACGCGGGAAAAAACCGAAGGATTAGCGCCTCAAGTAGCTGCGGAAAGGCATCGACGGAGGTCCAGAGCTCGAACCAATCATCAGCCTGTAGATACGTTCGCAGGCACCGTAGACGGCGTGTTGAGGAGAGGTACCCTAGTAGCAGACAGCAAACCGGAGCATACCCCCCAACCAGTTGCGGCATGTATTGGATTTTAATGTAAGTAGTTTTAAGTGATTTAATTTAAGAAAAAAAATATTGTGTGAAAAAATATAAGGAATTACAAATGTCCTAAATAAGCATAGAGAAAAAAATATCAGGAATTAAAAATGTCCTAAATAAGCATAGTGAAAAAAAAATATCAGGAATTAAAAATGTCCTAACGAAAAATAGAAAAAATAAGGAATTAAAAATGTCCTAATTAAATGTAGAAATAAAAGAAAAAAATAGAACAAACACAAAGTTACAACACGATAAGAAAAAATATACCTAACAAAGTAAAAACCCTTGAGAGTAAAATTTGTTGACCATGGCATACCCGAGGTATAGAATTTCTGTGTGCATGCATTAAAATACTTAAATTAAAACATCAGTACCCTTCATATAATTCAAATACGTCAATTACTTAAAAGGTCTTAAAATGGCCCAGTCGAATAATATCTTACGACCTGCCCAACTCTTGGGTAACAACAATGCTAATGATACAAGTTCACCAGTGCAAATGAACATGAGAGAATTGCAGAACCAGATACAAAGTGTAGTGCAGAACCTGTTAGACGCTAGATTAGGAGATACATCCCGAGCGGCTCAGTTACTAGTAGACCAGGAAATAAACGTAAACCCTACGAATCTAGCAGACCTAGATAAAATCCCAGACGTAATCAAATGCTTAAGGGAATTCTCTGGTCAGCCTGGAGAATTTAGCTCATGGAAAAAAAGCGTAGAACGAGTGCTAAAGGTTTATGACAGTTTAATTGGGACACCAAAATACTACGGAATGCTGAGTGTAATTAGGAATAAAATAGTGGGAAACGCAGATTAGGTTCTCGAGTCGTACAACACACCACTAAACTGGACAGCAATATCTAGATGTTTGACGACACATTACGCCGACAAACGAGACACCGGTACCCTAGAGTATCAAATGACGTCTCTGATACAAGGGAACCAAACGGTACCCGAGTTTTATCAGAAAATTTACTCGCATCTCTCACTTATTTTAAATAAAATTACATGCATGGCAATGAGTCGGGAAGCAATGGACTTATTTAAGAAGTGTTATAGAGACAAGGCGTTGGACTCGTTTATCAGGGGCTTAAATGGTGACCTTCCCAGGCTACTAGGTATGAAGGGGCCAGCAGATCTGCCAGAAGCACTTCAGTTATGCGAAAAACTAGAAAATCAAAATTTCAGGACTAATTATGCCAACAGTAGTCAAACAACTTCAAGAAGGACTACTGGCCATCTAGCACCGCCACTTCCCATGCGAAGAAATCCACCTCGACCAATGCAATATGCATCTGGCCAGCAATTCTTTCCACAGTTAGCGCATATGCCTCAGGTTTCACGGCCATATGACTCACAACAACCTAGTAGCAACCCAACATTCAGTCGTCCGTCTGGCAACATGCCATCAATGATCCAACGTCCGACTGCTCCGAAACCCCCTCCGAAACCTGAACCGATGGAGGTAGACCAAAGTATTCAAACACGACGAGTAAACTGCATGAACCGACCGTTTAATGACCCTACTGGAAAAAGACCATTACATAACACGAACGGACCGATAGATAAGAGACAGAGAAACTTCCATTTGACTGCAGAAGAAGAAGGGTATGTTGAAGCCGCATACGAAAGCGAAGATACAGGAGGAGAAGCCCTCGCAGACTACATCAATAGCCTTGAGCCAGAAGACGAAAATCAAGAAGACGAAGATCAGGTTCCACTTAACTTTACGGATATCAATTTTTTAGGCTAAAGTATTCTTCGTTACCATACATAGAATGCAGATTAGGTAACGGAGAAATTATCAAAATTTTAATAGATACGGGCTCGAACAAGAATTACATGCAAGCCACAATAGCAAAAAACATTAAAGAAAACGAGAAGGCTTTTTATGCAAATTCAGTTGGAGGCAAAGTTAAAATTACACACCATACAATTGCCAATCCATTTGGTCTTAAAGACACTAATGTAAAGTTCTTCATACTTCCCTCGCTAACCTCATTCGACGCGCTTATAGGCAACGACACGTTGCGAGAACTTAAAGCCGAAATACATATGCAGCAGGGTTACATTTCAATTCAGAACAAGCTTCGAATAAAAATAAAACAAAAAGCGGCTCGCGAAGTGAACAAAATTGTTATAAGACTCGGGCATGCAAGCAAAGAACAAAAGAAGAAAATGCACTTGCTATGCGAAAGTTGTCCTAATCTTTTTTGCGAACCAAACCAGAAGCTTACGTTCACAACTAAAGTTAAAGGTGAAATCAGAACCACCAACGAAAATCCAGTATATTCTCGATACTACCCATATCCCGAATCACTAAAACCAGAAGTAGAAAGACAGATTAAAGATCTTTTAGCCGATGGCATAATAAGACCTTCACGGTCACCGTACAATTCACCAATTTGGGTGGTGCCAAAAAAATTAGACGCGTCAAATGAAAAAAAGTTTAGAATGGTCATTGACTATAGGAAGTTAAATTCAGTAACGATAGCAGACAGATACCCTATTCCAGACATTAATGAAGTTCTTGCACAACTAGGAAAAAACAAATTCTTCTCTGTCCTAGACCTGAAAAGTGGATTTCATCAGATTCCATTGAAGGAATCTGATATTGAAAAAACAGCATTTTCAGTCAACAACGGCAAATACGAGTTCACTCGGTTGCCTTTTGGCCTCAAGAACGCCCCAGCAATATTCCAACGTTGCCTTGATGACATATTAAGGGAACATATTGGAGTAAGATGCTTCGTCTATATAGACGATATTATAATATTTTGTGACAGTGAAGAGAAACATATGCGCGATATCAGGGAAATTTTCGAAACACTGGAAAAAGCTAATATGAAAGTTCAGCTCGATAAGTGCAAATTTCTAAAAAACGAAGTGGAATTTCTGGGTTTTATTGTAGCCGAAAACGTTGTGAAAACGAATCCGAAGAAAGTGGAAGATATACTGAATTTCCCAGCACCTGAAACACTCAAAAACCTTCGGTCATTTTTGGACTTTCGGGGTACTACCGCCGTTTTATAAAAGACTATGCAAAGCTTGCAAAGCCCCTCACGTCCCTTTTAAAAGGGGAAGGTGGACGTTCGTCTAAACACACTTCAAAAAACACACGAATTACGTTAGACAAGGAGGCCCTTATGGCATTTGATAAACTAAAAAGAACTCTTGTAACTGAAGATGTCATGCTAGCATACCCGGACTACGACAAAGATTTTCAACTGACAACGGACGCATCTGATTACGCCATCGGAGCTGTACTGGCACAGGGTGACCGACCGATCATTTTTATATCTAAAACTCTTAGTAAGACAGAAGAGCACTATGCTACGAACGAAAAGGAGATGCTCGCGATCATTTGGTCTCTAAAAACATTAAGAAATTATTTGTACGGAACAGCTAGGGTAAAGATTCTTACAGACCACCAGCCCCTAACTTATGCGCTTAGTCATAAGAATCACAACAACAAAATGAAACGATGGAAGGCGATTTTAGAAGAGTACAATTACGAACTGACATACAAACCCGGCAAAGCAAATGTTGTCGCAGACGCGCTAAGTAGACCATCAAGACCATATGACAATCAAATAAATTCAATCTCGGCAACAGTTCATAGTAGCGACAGTTCGTCCGAAAATCCAATACAAATAGAGGAAGAGCCACTCAATGTTTTCAAGAATCAAATAATATTGACCATAGGGGAAGAAGCGTCATATAAATTCGAAATCATTTTCCAACCAACCATAGGCACACAATTGTGGAAACATCATTTAACTCAGAAAATCTTATTAAAATTTTAAAACAACGTACATTTTGCAGGTTATTTTGCGCCTCCTCCGCTGCCGAACTACAAATTATTGACTATACGAACTCAGAGACAGTGACTATGACGACCGGACTCGCGAAGGTACAGAACGGGACATATAGACTAGTACACTTAATAAACTTGGACGATTACCAGCAAACGATTATCGCAATTAACATGACCGCTCGAACACAATTAAAGACATACGACCCCATTCTCCCGTTTATCCATGAGGAAATTAGCAAGACGCAAAATCTCTTAAACAAACTAGTAGTCAAAGAAAGAACTAAAAGGCACATAGAATTTATAGGTACAGCATGGAAGTGGATAGCGGGATCTCCAGACCATAGCGATTTTCAAATAATCAAAAGCAAAGTTAATAATGTTCTACAAAACAATAACAATCAGGTCATTATTAATAGGATCATAGTAGAGAGAATAAACAATATGACTAGAGTAACACAAAATTTAGCAAACAGCATAAAATACGAGGGCAATGCACAAAGAGACATAAGTATGGTATTGATGTACCAAATCCAAATTTTAAAAGATGAAATTCTAAACCTCAATCATGCCATGCAGTGGGCAAAAGCCGATATCAGCAACCCACATATTCTTAGCAAGCAGGAAATAAAAAAAGTAAAAGAAATAATAGACCTTGACCAGATACCATATGTAAACTTAGAAGAAGCAATGCAAATCGCTGACGTTAACATAGCAAGTGGCGGATCTACTCTAATTTACATTATTAAAATTCCAATAACGAATAAAGAACTTTGCGAAGAGATCCTTGTAAAACCCGTAAAAAAGGGGAATTTTGTTAATAAAATAGAAAACGAAAATGTAATTAGATGTAAGAACAAAATTTTCTACATGAATTCCAAATGTAAAACTTATAATAATATTAAAATATGTAAAACTAATAATATAATAGACATTAGTAACTCAACTTGCTTACCGCACCTACTGACCGGGAAACCAACAACTTGCACCAAGATAAATAATCAACACATCCCCAGCATAGACAGCATTCAGCCCGGCATGATACTCCTTAACCAATTCACCGGTGCCATACACGTGGATGAGAAGCCGACGAACCTGAGCGGAACGTTTTTAATTAAATTCTCCAACTAAACAATAGAAATAAACGGGCAAACATTTGTCGCCAAAAGTAACACAGATTACCGACCGCTCCCAGCAATCCTCCAACCCAACGAAGCTATTCGAAAAACCGAGGAGATACTTACCCTGGAAATGGTAAAAGAATTGCACCTGAATAACACTCACACCATAGACCTGTTGAAAGCGACTTCCAACACCATGGACCTAATAATTGGTTCCATATTGGTCTTCTTGTCCTCATGACCAGGTACACGGTCAAGAGAAAAGGGTTGGCAATGATCACAGGAAATGCAGACAAAATCACCGATCGAGGACGCTCGGACTTAAGAGGTGAAGAGTTAATACAAATAACATTCCCAAAGAGTGGAACACGCGCATAAGCTTGCGCAATTGCACCCAGAGGTCGGAAACCCGAAACGGTAGCTGACGCCGCGGCTACTGCACTTCCCGTGGGAATCGACGCGTCAGCATAAGCTCGACGCATCCGGGTGCAACTGCGCTGCCAACGGCGCTGCCAACGGCGCCGATAGCAAGTTGAGGTATATTTAAGAACACCAATTGTAATGGAGTTTAGTTTTAGAATGGAGACAAACGAATAAAGTCTTATTTTTTTACTCAAAATATCCACAAGGATATTAATTTATATAATTTCAAGAGATGGAATACAGCCGGACAAGAAAAATATTGAAGTAATTACAAACTTTCCGATACCAAAAAATACAAAAGAAGTTCATTGCTTTTTGGATTATGCTCCTATTTTAGAAAGTTCATCTAAGAATTCTCCGTACAAGCTAAGCCGTTATACAATCTATTTCGAAAAGATGCATTATTCCAGTTTAATGAAGAAGAAATACATTGTTTTGAAACACTGAAACAAAAGTTAGTAGACGCACCTATTCTTCTATATAATTAAAAGTCAAGTACTCGTGGATTTATAAAAAAAATATAATTTTATTTATAACACGAACTCAACAGTGAGTCAAGAAATGTTGTTCTTATTAATTCTATTATCAAATTAAGACTAAAGCCTTGCACCGATGTTGTTGCACATGTAAGCTTGGTGCAAGAGATTTTGGATGAGCTTTTAAACGAGCTTTTGCTCTTCGTACAGAAAAGAGATTGGGCAAAAGTGCTCTCATTGATCGAATGTAATTAATGCTTACGTTAACATTTTTGGTGGGTGTGGGAATATCTCGTGAGACAAGTTCTCAGCGGATGTTTATATTAGCTGTTTATGTTATCGGGCTTGAGCCTGTGGCTGTTTATGTTATCAGGCTTAGGCCTGTGACTTATGTATTGCTTATATGCTATGACATTCTTATGATTCATAGTTACTTGGGAAGGGTTCTGAGTTTACGTTACTAAGCAAGATTTTGTGTGTGCGTGGGAGGTATGGATATATCACTTCCCCATCCTTTAGAAATTTGCCTGACCTCAGGCTGTTATTTTCGGGTACAAAATCGGGTTATTTTCATTTTGAGGATTTACAATTATTTGATTTTCTATGTTTTCATTTTGAGGTGGATTTACAATATTTTCAACTTGATTTTCTTGCTTTTTATATTTTATAATAAATTTTTTCGGAATGCCTTTAAACTTATAAATAACAAATAGTATAAAAATAATTATGATTACAATTAGTGTTGTTAATATTATTATTTGGAAGGTATTATAATTTTTTGTGTGCTCGTTGATTATTTCTTTGGTTTGTATATAAGATAAAGGTTCTAATTTGGTTACATTATTATTGATATAAATAGTTTGTGTATAATCAGATATTGAGCTTGTAATTATTATTTCATTTAGTTGAATAGTACAATTTAGTGCTTTAATAATGTTGTTTCCTTCGATAATAATATCTCTATTGATGCAATTTTGATTTAGTGTCAATTTAGGCAAACTCCAAGTTAGGATTATGTTAGGCTCTACAAAAATTACTTCAAAATTTTTATGTGTTTTAATGTATCTGCATTCTGTGGTTACTTGGTTTAAAATACCTGTTATGCATTTGTTCTGAACTGTGGTTTTTGAAGTTGCTGAGTAAACTAGATTGTTTTGAATAAAATATTTGTCATGAATAACTTCCGTTAAGATTATATTATCGTTATCTGGGTATGGTATTATCTCGTAAATAGGTGTCTTGATAACGTCTTTTGGAATATGGGAAATAATCAATATTTCATTTGTTGTGGTTTTTAACCAAGTTGAAGTTTTAATACTTAATAATTTTTCAGCGTTTACATGAGTGAGTGAGTCATGTCTCAGAAGCTTGGGATTGAATATTCCTAATCTGGTTAGTTGCATTCCTAACTCTATGTCTTCGATATATTCTGTAAATTGTTGGAGGTTAAATATGAGAAGTGCTTTTCTTTCATCATTTTCGTTTATGGTGCTTAGGTGATTTATTTCATCAATACCCTTATTGATAGTTTCTATTACTAAGTTGAGTTCGTTGACCTGTATACTATTTTCGGCTATATTCTCGATTTTTGATTGTAATTCTTCTTTATCATTCTGGTCTAATGTTCCGAAAGGTATTTGTAAATTGTGCCCATAAAATTAGCAAGGCCTCTTTTACTGCGTTTTGCTATATTTATCCCATTGATTTCTCTTTTAAGTTTTTCTTTTAAGTAAACAATTTGGTTGTGATATTCGTATGTGTCAGCTTGCTTAATTAAATCATTGTAAGTTTGTTCGGTTTTAGTTAGATTGATGGACAAGTAGTGGTATTCAAAATTTACTGGCAGATCTATGAATCCGGACTTAAATATTAGGTATCCATTTTTAGCTTGAATGGGATTTACTTCAATACTTTGACAATTGATAAATCGGACAGAATTAATGATAAGTAACATTATTATAAGAAATGTGTACTCAAGCAGGGCTCCATTAATTCGCTTGGTTAACGGCTGCTGAGCTGGAATTATTGTATTTGCTTGCATTAATTTTCTTCTTTTTCTTAAATTTTGATTTATAATGTGTATTTGTCTTTTCTTATTTTCCTGGACGCCATATTCTGGGGTTCCTGCGTAAATGAATATGTCTGCTGGGATTCTGTTAGTAGTTTTATGTTTTGTTTTATGACTGTAAGTGTATAATATGGTTTCGAACTTAGTCATCTTATTTTCTATGTTTGCTTCGCTGTTAATTATTCGTAGTTTTTCATTAACCGTTTTATGGAATCTTTCCACATCTGCAATGCCGTTCTTGCTGGATGTGATGTTTATTATAACGCCTTCAGATTTCAACCATGCCTGTAATGCTGCGCATACGAAAGCTGAATCTTTGTCGGCCTTTATTTCTTGGGGTTTTCCCATTTCATTGAATATTTTAATGATAGCTCTCTTAGTTTCTAACCAATCTCTAATTTTTACTTCTATAAGTGCTGCAAATTTTGAATAAATGTCAATGCATGATAGAAATTGTACATTGTCTATCATGTAGAAGTACATGACATATTTTTCCCTAATGTTAAATATTTCTGGTGTTAATTCAAAAGTTAGTTTAGTGTCCCTATGTTCTGTTTTAGCTATGTTACAGATTTCACATTCGTTTAGAATGTTTTGGATTAGACGTTGGTAGTCTGGATAGTAGTATTTTTCTTTGAACCAATTTATTGTTTTTTCTATGCCTGGATGTAACAAATCTTTATGAGTTTTTAACGTTAATTCTTTAAATTCAGCATATTTTTGGATATTAGTTAATATGCTAGTGGATCGCATAACTTTTGTTATTTGATCTGGGTTTATAATTTCTAAATATGCTTTTTGGAATGTAGGAAAATCTGTTTCGTTGTGGAAATAGATTACACTATTTTTTGTGCAGAGATATTCTTTAATTATCTCTTTAGCATGGGCATCTGTCATATCTTTGTATGTGATTTTTATAATGGATTTATGGAAGTAACTAGTTACATCAGTTTTGTTTTCGTTACCTTTTAGAAACTCAATTTGTCTAATATAGTAGTTGATGGGCCTCTCCGTGATTTGGATGTGCCTTAAGTTATCTTCTTGAGCACTGTGGCAAGTAGCTGCAAGACTGCTTGAGGTTTCTCCCAAGAAATTTTCGTTTATTTTAACCCTAGATAGTGCGTCGGCAACGGTATTTTCTTTACCGGGCAAGTATTTAATGTGGTAATCAAATTCATTTAACTTGATTTTCCATCTCTGGAGCTTCATGTTTGGTTCTTTTATGTTATCGAGCCAAACTAAGGGTCGGTGATCGCTGAGGATCTCAAATTTTCTGCCAAAAAGATGGGACCTGAAGTATTTCGTAGCCCAGACAATAGCAAGAAGTTCTTTTTCTATTGCCGAATAGTTAATCTCATGCTCGTTTAGAGTTCTGCTGGCATAGCAGATTGGTTTGTGACTTTGAGATAATACCGCTCCTATAGCAATATTACTTGCGTCTGTAGTTAATGAGAATTGTTTCTCGAAGTTTGGATATACTAATATTGGGTCGGACATTATTAGCATTTTTAATTTTTGAAAGCTAATACATATTCATCATTATTAGCCTGAATTACTGCACCCTTTTTTAGTTTGAGTGTCATTGGTTTTGCTATTTTAGCGAAATTTGGAATGAACTTTCTGTAGAAGCCGCACATTCCAAGAAATGATTTTATTTCTTTAGGCGTTTTGGGAATTGGAAACTTGACGATTGCGTCTAATTTGTTTGGGTTTGGTTTAATACCTTCAGTTGTGACAACGTGACCGAGAAACTCTGTTTCTTTTCTCATAAATTCACACTTGTCTAACTGCAATTTTAAGTTTGCTTCTCTGAGCTTAGTGAAGACTTTCCTTAGAGAGGACAAGTGTTCTTCCAATGATGTGGAGAAGATTATTATGTCGTCTAAGTATACTAGACAGTCTTTATAAATTAAATCTTCTAAGAGATTATTCATGCAACGTTGAAATGTTGCAGGGGCATTTTTGAGCCCAAATGGCATACGAGTATATTCGTAGTGGCCATGTTTAGTTGAAAATGCTGTTTTAGCAATTGAATTGGGGTCCATTTGTATTTGATGGAAGCCCTTTGCAAGGTCGATAGTAGTGAAATACTGACATCTTCCAAGCTTGTCTAATATTTCATCCATAATTGGAATTGGATATTTGTCATCAACGGTTACTTCGTTGAGACCACGGTAATCTATGACTAACCGGAACTTCTTTTTACCTGAAGCATCACTTTTCTTTGGAACTATCCAAATTGGAGAACAATAAGGACTGTTTGATTTTCTAATTATTCCTTGTTCTATCATTTCATTTACTTGTTTGTTTACCTCTTCGTCATATGCTTGTGGGTATTTGTATGGTTTTCTATAGATTTCCTTATCAGTTTTTGTTGTGATAACATGCTTAATTGTACTGGTAAAGGTCAAATTTTCACCTTCTTTGTACTGAATGTCCCTAAATTCTGATAGGATTTTGGTGAGGGTTTTCCTCTCTTCATCATTTAGATGATCGAGCCTGAATTCATTGA
Source organism: Hirtodrosophila histrioides (assembly GCA_037075165.1). Classification (NCBI taxonomy): domain Eukaryota; kingdom Metazoa; phylum Arthropoda; class Insecta; order Diptera; family Drosophilidae; genus Hirtodrosophila; species Hirtodrosophila histrioides. Next base: position 371,165 of record JBAMCL010000578.1, on the reverse strand, counting down.
ATTCTATTAACTCATTGTTAATTGAAAAATTAAACTCCTCGTCGTTTGACGATGGCGGATCAAGGCATTTAGATGCGGTCTTGTCCTGAAGTACTTTTTCATGTTGATACTGTATATCAAACTTTATTTTATTTATTGTAATTGCCTTTTTGGCGTAATCTATTGTGGAATAAGAGTCTTCCAAGAATTCTCTTCCTAATAGAATATCATAATTTTCAGAAAAATTATGAATGTAAAATTTTTGATGAGTTGGGCAAAGTTTACTAGGTTTTAGATAAATACTTTGCTTTAGTTGTACAATACCGTTTATGGTATGCACATCTAAGTTGGTGTCTTTGACTGGGAACTTTAGAAAATTTTGCTTCATGATATTAATCGACGATCCCGTATCGATTATGCATTTAAGCTTGATATTATTCATAGTGATTATTATGAATGGATTTCCTGGCCTTCGTCCTCTGTTTCTGAGTCCGAGGCTGCTTGATGAAAATTTTCAATGTCCATTTTCATCTGACCGCTTGTGCTTTCGCGTTGTCTTTTTACGGGTTGGTTAGTGACAGCAGGGTTATGCCCTTGCTGATAATTAATTGGGTTTTGATTTCTACCCTGATCAAGTTTTTGTTTAAATTCTTGATGTAACTGCTGATTGCTCTCTATTTGTTGAGGTTTGTAATTATTATTCTTGGAATTTGAGGTTTGGTAATTATTTGCCCTATTTCCTCGATTGTCATTGCTATTATGTTTTTGCGAGGTAGACGGACTGTTGGGATTAGTTGGAGGTTTGGGTTGACCAGAGTTATTTTGGTTTTTTATTCTGTCGGACAAAATGGTTTCGTATACTCCCTCTTGTTGGGCAGTGTGTTTTAACTTAGAAATTGTTGTTATGTCATGTCTTGCTAGTGTCATAAATAACCTATCTGGAAGTTTTCTCATAATAACGTCTTTAATGGTATTTTTCATTGCATTGGTATACAGTGTTGTGTTCATGTGGTTATTTTCTAACATTAATTTGTATGCGATTACTTGAGACTTATTTTCTAATTCTTCTACAAACTTACGGATACTTCCGTGGAATGACGTGTTATAGAGTCTTCTGAGTAATTCTTCGAACGGTGTCTGGACCTTAAATTCCTCGATTAGAGTTGTCCTTAATTCCTCCCAGCTGTTGACGGCGCGCATTTGTAAGATGCGTTGGGCATCCTCGCTGATTTGCATGTCGATAGCGCTGAAGAAGACTAGCTTCTGGCGTGCGTCTTCAGTAGGGTACAGTTGCATAATGTAGTCCACTCTTCGAATAAATGCGCTTAAATCTTGGCTATTTCCATTAAATGTAGGCACCTGCCTAATCTGGCCAAGTGCTTGATTTAAGTGCGCCTCTGACAGGCAGAGTATCGGGACTTGTCCTTGAGCCATTTTGATTTTGTTGTTAGGTTGTTGTTGATTTTTAAAAATTTTTGTTGTTGATTGTATTTGTTGCAGGTTGCAACTTTGGCACTTAAAGTTTTTTTTTTTGTTGTTGTTCAATAGGTTTTATTGAATATTGACGATATTAATGTCTGTTGCTTTCACTTCTTCTTTTATTTTTTCTTTTCGGTTGTTCTTTGTTGGTTTTAGTTTTGAGATTTTTGTTTCTTGTATAATGTTTGAGTTTGAGCTATTCAGCTCCCAATGGTTATTGATTGCAGGGATCAAGAGATATGCAATGCCCAGGAATAACCACTATTGCGTAGTGAAAATATATTTCACTACCAAGTATTCAAGTTGTCCAGAGGATCAACCTTGACTGAGATACTTGATTTGTTGTTGTTAGTTTATTGACCCTAGAACTCGATTGTTCTTGAAGGGTTCACACAGCACTGTTCTGGTAATAAAATTACACTTGTGACCTGGAACTCGATTGTTCTTTAGTGGTCAACACAGCACTTTGCATTCGCACGTATGAACTTTTTTGCGGATGTGTATTAGAACTTAGCACTTTGGTATACTCGATTGCAACCACGCGCTTTTCGAAATATCTTGAACTTAAGTCGTTCTTAGCGATATTACTTGTTCACGAACACATCCTACCGGCTGCGCCAATTAAAAGTCAAGTACTCGTGGATTTATAAAAAAATATAATTTTATTTATAACACGAACTCAACAGTGAGTCAAGAAATGTTGTTCTTATTAATTCTATTATCAAATTAAGACTAAAGCCTTGCACCGATGTTGTTGCACATGTAAGCTTGGTGCAAGAGATTTTGGATGAGCTTTTAAACGAGCTTTTGCTCTTCGTACAGAAAAGAGATTGGGCAAAAGTGCTCTCATTGATCGAATGTAATTAATGCTTACGTTAACATTTTTGGTGGGTGTGGGAATATCTCGTGAGACAAGTTCTCAGCGGATGTTTATATTAGCTGTTTATGTTATCGGGCTTGAGCCTGTGGCTGTTTATGTTATCAGGCTTAGGCCTGTGACTTATGTATTGCTTATATGCTATGACATTCTTATGATTCATAGTTACTAGGGAAGGGTTCTGAGTTTACGTTACTAAGCAAGATTTTGAGTGTGCGTGGGAGGTATGGATATATCACTATATATATAAAAAAGTTCGTGCTGACTGACTGACTGATTGGCAATCATCGCACAGCCCAAACCATAAGAGCTAGGATGCTGAAATTTTCACAGTAGGTTCCATCTATGATGAAGGTGCACACAAGAGTGGAAAATCGCGGAAAACTGTTGTATGAAACTTTTTTGACTACCATCCAAACGGCTTCAAACTCATTTTCAAGGTTCTACATAAAAATTAATTTGAAATTAATTTGACACACATGGGAGGAAAATGGGGGTCTCAAGGTTGTATGGGCGAAAGTCTAATTTTAGTCCGATCATCTTCAAATTCATTTTCAAAGCTCTTCACGTAAAATAATTCGACACGTGTATCAGCGATTTTGGGAAATTCAACCACATGGTCGGAAATTCGGTGGAAAACTCTGGCATTCGACATTTTTAGTTTTCATGCGATTGGCTTCAAACTCATTTTCAAGGTTCTATGGGAAAAATAATAGGCGCGGTGGTCAAAAATTTTGAAAAAACTACCCCCAAAGTCGGATAATTCGTGGAAAACTTTTGTGTGAAACTTTTTTGATTATTGTCCGATTGACGTCAAGCTCATTTCGAAAGCTCTTCACACTAAATAATTTGACACGTGTATCAGCGATATTGGGAAATTCAGCCCCATGCTCGAAAAATTTGTGGAAAAGTGTTTCACTCGACATTTTTATATTTTATGGGATTGGCTTGAAACTCATTTTCAAGGTTCTACCCAAACACATAATAAGCGCGGTGTCCAAAAATTTTGGAAAATCTATTCCTAAGGCCGGAAAATTCGCGGAAAACTGTTGAATGAAATATTTGTGATTATCGTCCAATTGACTTCAAACTCATTTTCAAACTTCTGTTTATCATTCAATCATTTTAAAACTAATTTTCAAAGCACCTCACATTAAATAATTCGTCACATGTGCTATCGGTTTTGAAAAATACACGTGGCCTTATACTAATTTTCAAATATAAATACAAAAACCTCGGTACTTTGCGGGCAATACGACGGGCGGAAAACAGTTTTAAAGATTGATTCTGGATTCTTAGTATTATTCTTGAAATTGGCTTAAAATGCCAAATAATATTGGAAAATCTACTCCGCATCCCTACCAGCGGGAAATGGAAGTCAAGGACAAATAAGTGGAACATTTTTTTAAATTTTATTTTTTGTTCACAGTCATTTTCATAGCCCTACACAAGAAACGTTAGTCACGTGGCTCAACTATTTAGTTGTATTTCTTACGGTTGACGAAAGTAGTCAAATTCAAGAAAAAATATGCACTTTCATCTAAATATTTCCCCGGGCAAGGCCAGGATATTACCTGCTAGTTCTATATATGACCCTAAGCATGACACTGAACTTCACTGCGATGCCAGCTCAATTGGATTTGGTTCAATGTTAATGCAAAGAAAGGATAACGGGAATATGCATCCAGTATTTTATTTTTCAAAGAGAACAACAGCCTACGAGCAAAGTACCATAGTTTTGAATTAGAGACTCTAGCAATAATTTATGCTCTCCGAAGATTTAAAATTTATCTACACGGAAAAAAATTTAAAATAATAACAGATTGTAACGCACTATCTTTAACATTAAATAAAAAGGAAGTTAATCCAAGAATTGCCCGATGGGCATTAGAACTAGAAAATTACGACTACAACATTGAACATAGAGATGGTAAGAAAATGCAACATGTTGACGCACTGAGCAGAATGTCTAACATACTAGTATTAGAAGAAAACACTTTTGAACAAAATCGGTCAATATGTCAAAACAAAGACGAAAATATATGAAAGATACTTACGCAACTGGAAGAACAAGAAAGCAACCTATACGAGATGAGAAATGGTTTAATCTATAGGAAACACAAAGGCAGAATGTTATTCTACGTACACAGGAATATGGAAAGAAATATTTTAGCACTGTACCATGATGATGTGGGACATAGGGGATGTGAAAAAGTCTATAATGCAATAACAAAGTCATATTGGTTCCCTAAATTGATCGGAAAAGTTAAAGAACACGTTAGAAATTGCTTAAAATGTATAACGTACTCATCAAACTGTGGAAGGCATGAAGGTTTATTACACAGCATACCTAAAGGTGACAAACCGTTTGAAATAACACATATCGACCATTTTGGTCCAATAAAACTACAAAAAGTACAAAAGAAATATGTACTACTGGCTGTTGATGGATTTTAAAAGTTTGTAAAATTATATGGAACAAAATCAACGGACTCCAAGAGCTCAATAAAATGATTGACAAATTTCTTTAACATGTACAGCCGACCAAAACAACTATATCTGACCGTGGAAGTGCATTTACATCAAAAGATTTTGAGGAATTTTTGGAAACAAACAATGTGAAACACATAAAAGTAGCAACAGGATCACCACAAGCCAATGGACAAGTCGAAATGATAAACCGATGCCTGGGACCAATGCCAGCCAAAATGACAAGTGCAGGAACAGAAAGATCACTAGATAATGTTTTACCAGAGATAGAGTTTGCTTTAAACACTGTACATAGAAGCACAGGTACAACACCAAGTGAAATTTTATTTGGAGTAGGTCAAAGGGGAGTCGTTATTGATTTCTTAAGAGAACACTTAAATAGTAAAAATATTGAAAAAAGCCAAGTATACAATGAACAACACAAAAACAAAGGTAGAATACAAAGAAAATATAAAGAAGGAGATTATGTAGTCTTGAAGAATTTTGTTAGTGTACCGGGAGCATGTAAAAAAGTAATACCAAAACATAAAGGACCGTATAAAATAGATAAGGTACTTTCAAATGATAAGTATGCTGTGTCAGATGTCGAAGGATTTCAATTAACACAAATACCATACAAAGGAATCTGGGAAGCAGCAAATATAAAACCGTGGATTGAATATTAATATTGAAGAAATTCGAAGGTCAGAAGAAATAAGCGAAAAGTCTGATGATTAAGAAGTAAGTGAAAAGTCAGGTAGAAAAGTAAGTGGAAAGTCAGATAAAGACGTAAGTGAAAAGTCAGATAAAGAAGTAAGAGAAAAGTCAGATAGGAAAGTAAGTGAAAAGTAAGATGAAGAAAATGAATGTGATATGACAAATAAAGAAGTATGTGGAAACTTAAATTATAAAAAGAAAATTCAGATGATAATAATAAGCCAGATGGAGAAGAAGAATGTGATAAGGCAAATGAAGAAGTATGTGAAAACTTAAATAATGAAAGAGAAAATTCTTGACACTTTATAAATTGACGATATACACCAACATGTGTACCAAATTTGGTTGCTCTAGCTCAAAGATAAAGGCAAAAAAATTGCGTTCATACGGACAGACGGACATTTCGCAAACCCAATATACTATTTTTCCCTTCGGGAACATAGTATAAAAAATGCAAAATCAGCGTCAGAAAATGAAAAAGAAATCCACAATTGTATACAAGTAAAAATGAGAAAGATATAATCTTAGAAGCAATAGAAGCGAAATAAAATAAATAAGGTATTATTAATAATTATATGTAATCGAGACGATTAATTGTCAGCATGGCCGAATTGTAAGATATATGTAAATATCATACGTGTATACAATTGTAAATATTATAATTAGTATTGAATTAAAGATATATGTATATCTATATATATAAATAAAAGAGTTCGTGCTGACTAACTGACTAAACGACTGACTGACTGTTTGGCAATCATCGCACAGCCCAAGCTATAAAAGATAGGCTGCTGAAATTTTCACAGAAGCTTCCATCTATGAAAGTGCACGGGATTTTGGAAAATTACACCCACAAGCGTGGAAAATCGCGGAAAACTGTTTTATGAAACTTTTTTGTTTACTATCCAATCGTCTTCAAAGATCTACACAAAAATTCATTTGACACATATTTCACCGATTTTAAAAAAGCCACCCCCTTGGGCGGAAAATGGGGGTCTCAAGGTTATATAACCTTGAGACCCCCATTTTCCGCCCAAGGGGGTGGCTTTTAGACGAAAGTCTAATTTTAGTCCAATCACCTTTAAATTCATTTTCAAAGCTCTTCACGTAAAATAATTCGACACATGTATCAGCGATTTTGGGAAATTCAACCACATGGTCGGAAATTCGGTGGAAAACTCTGGAATTCGAAATTTTTAGTTTTCATGCGATTGGCTTCAAACTCATTTTCAAGGTTCTATGGGAAAAAATAATAGGCGCGGTTTTCAAAGATTTTGGAAAATCTACCCCCAAGGTCGGAAAATTCGTGGAAAACTGTTATATGAAACTTTTTTGATTATTGTCCGATTGACTTGAAATTAATTTTCAAAGCTTTTCACATTAAATAATTTGACACGTGTATCAGCGATTTTGGGAAATTCAGCCCCATGGTCGGAAAATCGGTGGAAAAGTCTGGCATTCGACATTTTTAAATGTTATGTAATTGGCTTCAAACTCATTTTCATGGTTCTACCCAAACACATAATTGGCGCGGTGTCCAAAGATTTTGAAAAATCTATCACTAAGGTCAGAAAAGTCGCGGAAAACTGTTGGAAAACTGTCAAGGACAACAGATATTTTCATAGCCCTGCACAAAAAACCTTAGACACGTGGCTCAACTATTTAGTTGTATTTCTTACGGTAGACGAAAGTAGTCAATTTAAAAAAAAAATGCACTTTCATCTAAATATTTCCCCGGGCAAGGCCGGGATATTACCTGCTGGTTATATACAAGCCAACAGAGGAATACCCATAATATAACGTGTAAGCTAACACCCTGGCAACACTAAATGAACAAGCAGAAAGAGTGTAATGATTTAGAAATTAACAAAGTACCAATTCATTAAATAATAAAGTATAAAAACTGCTTTAAGTAAACAAATGATCAGAGTGTGTTTGTGTTTTACCCTTACAATAAGTTGGATTCTTACACAATGTACACTTATCGTGATCAAGCACGAGCGTGGTTTTAGCGCGACGGCGAAACAGGGGCAACTGGACCTTCAGCTGCATAAAAGCTCGTCGGGCTGTGCTTTATGCTAAAGCATGCACAGCAATGGGGTAGTTGCTGCTGAAAAGAGGGGTTTTCCAATCAGCTCAAATCCAAATGGCAAGCGCAGAGCGGGGTGTGTGCCAGTAAAAAATAAGTAAATTCACGCAGTCCCAATAAGAAGCATTGCAACACCTCACAAGAAGTGCAACAATGTGCTGAATTGGTGTCTGTGTCATTTCCTCCATGCGCCGTTCGGCAACCGCCGAAAGATTTCAAGAAGAATTGCCCAACAGGTCAACAACATCAGCAACGACGACGCTGCCAACGCCGCTGCCGCTAAGCCACAGCTTACTAGGGCTGGGAATTGATTTAAGTTTAGTTAGTTGCAAATTAACGTTCAATAAATGAGGACTTGGTTCCGAAGTTTATACTTTTTCCTTTTTAACCAAAATGGAAAATAACTGGCGTCCAAGCAGGGACCGACACACGTTAAAAAGAACAAAACACTTCTACGTGCGCGAAAGTCAGTTAAATCGCGAGACAGACAAAAACCGGAGCAACTCTCGTCGATTAAATTTGACGAAAGGTCGAATTCGCGAAAGGCAATTGAAACTTAATTGTTTATTTGCCCATCGGTGGACAACTCGTCCTGTCAGGCCCGTCCGCAGGATACTCTTAACGCTGACTGGTCGCAGGATCCACAGTAGATACCCAAAAAAGATAGAAAGAGGATGAGATCCGGACCAGCAGGGGAGGTTGCCTCATCAACAATAGTACTGTAAGTTAGAAACTAAGCATAAAATATAATTACAAAAAAATCGAAGAAAAAGCAAATATACAAACAAATTTTTTAGAAAAATAAGAAAAATAAACAAGCGTAAGACGATAACCAAATATCAAACTACAAGCGTAGTATAACCAATTCCAACTTTGCGATTCCCAAGGGACCCTCCAAAGTAGAAGGAAAAAATCAGCCACTGGTTTTAAGAAAAACAAAAACAAAATAGGAAGAATGCTCTAGTCGGGTATACCCGACTACGAAACTCCATGTACCCAGGTCTAAAACTTCCAATCATATGTTCGTCTCTTACACATGCACGCACACATACACAAAGCCGCACACACGCGAGCCACAGCGTACGCAAGGCATTTTAAGTCGTGGCTGTGCTTCTTCTCCCTTGATCTTAAACTTGATCTGCGCCTGCTATACACGAACCTACATTCCAAATTTGGTGTCTCTAGCTCTAATAGTTGCTGAGATCGTTGCGCTCATACATACGGACGGACAGACGGACAGACAGACGGACATGGCCAAATCGAAATCTCTTTTGATGCTGATCAAGAATATATATACTTTATAGGGTCGGAGATGCCTCCTTCTGCCTGTTACATACTTTTGCACAAATCCAATACCCCCTTTTTACCCATTTTATGGGTACAGGGAGTAACACGTAAGAACGTTGCAGTCGGACGCACCCGACTGCAGAATACTATCTATATATATAAAAGAGTTCGTGCTGACTGACTGACTGATTAGCAATCATCGCACAGCCCAAACCATAAGAGCTAGGATGCTGAAATTTTCACAGTAGGTTCCATCTATAATGAAAGTGCACAATAAGACGGGATTTTGGATAATTCCACCCACAAGCGTGGAAAATCGCGGAAAACTGTTGTATGAAACTTTTTTGTTTACCACCCAATCAGCTTCAAACTCATTTTCAGAGATCTACACAAAAATTAATTTGACACAAATTTCATCGATTTTGGAAAATCCACCCCCATGGGTGGAAAATGGGGGTCTCAAAGTTGTATGGGCGAAAGTCTAATTTTAGTCCGATCACCTTCAAATTAATTTTCAAAGCTCTTCACATAAAATAATTCGACACGTGTATCAGCGATTTTGGGAAATTCGCCCACATGGTTGAAAAATCGGTGGAAAAGTCTGGCATTCGACATTTATAATTTTCATGCGATTGGCTTCAAACTCATTTTCAAGGTTCTATGGGCAGAAATAATAGGCGCGGTGGTCAAAAATTTTGGAAAATCTACCCCCAATGTCGGAAAATTCGTGGAAAACTGTTATATGAAACTTTTTGGATTATCGTCCGATTGGCTTCAAACTCATTTTCAAAGCTCTTCACATTGAATAATTTGACACGTGTATCAGCGATTTTTGGGAAATTCGACCACATGGTCGGAAAAAAGGTGGAAAATTCTGGCATTCGACATTTTTAAATTTTATGTGATTGGCTTCAAACTCATTTTCAAGGTTCTACCCAAACACATAATAAGCGCGGTGTCCAAAGATTTTGGAAAATCTATCCCTAAGGTCGAAAAATACGCGGAAAACTGTTGTATGAAATTTTTTTGATTATCCTCCAATTTACTTCAAACTCATTTTCAAACTTCTGTTTATCATTCAATCATTTTGAAAGTTATTTTCAAAGCACCTCATATTAAATAATTCGTCACATGTGCTACCGGTTTTGAAAAATACACGTGGCCTTATACTAATTTCCAAATATAAATACAAAAACCTCGGTACTTTGCGGGCAATACGACGGGCGGAAAACAGTTGGAAAGATTGATTCTGGATTCTTAGTATTATTCCAGAAATTGGCTTAAAATGCCAAATGATTTTGGAAAATGTACTCCGCGTCGCCAAAGGCGGGAAATGAAAGTCAAGGACAAATGAGTGGCACATTTTTTAGTGTTTTTTTTTTTGTCAAAGACATTTTCATAGCCCTACACTTAAAACATTAGTCATGTGGCTCAACTATTTAGTTGTATTTCTTACGGTTGACAAAAGTAGTCAAATTCAAGAAAAAAATGCATTTTCATCTAAATATTTCCCCGGGATATTACCTGCTAGTATAATATATACCTATATAATTTGGTTATTTGTGGATTCGGACAAAGACACGAAAAGAGTAGTCTGTATGTCAAATTTGATGACTCTACCTGTACTAGGGTGGGAGATATAGATTTTGCTCCTTTGTGGGGTCCAACAATGTTTGATGCAGATTTGTCCAGGGGGTCCAAAAATCTTGACACTTTATAAATTGATGATGTACACCAACATGTGAACCAAGTTTGGTTGCTCTAGCTTCAAGGGTGTAAAAAAAATTGCGTTTAAGGGAGTAATCCTGACTCCAAACAAAATACTAACTATTATCGCCCTCTCGAAACACTAGAGCATAACATTCTTCTGTGATTCGTTCTGGCCTTTATCTGTGAAAGTTGCCAGATTTGTACACAGACCACAGATTGACCACAGACCGTGGGTACCTGCACCTGCTGCATACCAGGTGGACGATCAATTGAGCCTTCGCATCTATTATCAAAATATCTTTGGAATGCGAACAACCAAGTCGCAATTGGTTCGATTGGCAACTTCCGTTTATGATTTTGATGTCATAGTTCTAGTTGAGACGTGGCTCAACTCTAATTTCTATGATGCTGAGTTTTTTGACATTAACACCTTTCATGTCATTCGTAAAGACAGACGCTGTAAAACTTCAGCGCTCGAGACTTGGAGGTGTTATTGTGGCTGTGCGGCGAAATTTGCGAAGTTGGCTCACACGCCTTGCCAATAATGATTCAACGCTAGATCAGTTGGCTGTCTTAGTGACCGGTGAAATTGACACTTTTTACTCCCTGTACCCATAAAATGGGTAAAAAGGGGGTATTGGATTTGTGCAAAAGTATGTAACAGGCAGAAGGAGACATCTCCAACCCTATAAAGTATATGTATTCTTGATCAGTATCAAAAGAGATTTCGATTTGGCCATGTCCGTCTGTCTGTCCGTATGTATGAACACGGCGATCTCAGCAACTATAAAGTTAGAGACACCAAATTTGGAATGTAGGTTCGTGTATAGCGGGAGCAGGTCAGGTTTGTTTCCGATCTCAGATATCTCTTTTTACCAGGCAGATCTACTTTGACTAATTTATCAGTTTTTTACAATTTTTATCGAATGTTTTCCTGTCGCTGCCACGTAGATGCAATCTATACTGATTTTTCCAAAGCTTTTGATAAAGCTAGTCACAGTGTTCTAGTTATGAAATTGTCGAAGTTCGGGTTTCACTCATCGATCTTGAACTGGTTCAACTCATATCTGAGTGGTTGTTTTTATCGAGTTGACATAAATAATACTCTAACTTCTACTTCCGTGCATCGTCTGGTGTTCCTCAAGGGAGCTCTCTAGGTCCCCTGCTCTCATTATATATTCAATGATATTGACAGTTGCTTTAAATCTGCGGACTATCTTTTATATGCGGATGACCTTAAATTGTTTAGTTGCATTTCATCAGTCTGGGATGTCTTGAAATCATAGCAAGACTTATCTAATTTTTCACATTGGTGTAACCATCTGACTCTAAACTTGTCCAAATGTTGTTATGTATCTTATAGTAAGTCCCTATACTCACTTAATCCTTCCTATTTGTTAATGTGATATGTGCTAACACGGAAAAGGAAGTTTTAGACTTAGGAGGTATATTTGACTCAAAATTTCTATTCGTTGAACATATCAATTATATGTTGCCAAGAGCATATGCGATTGCAGGTTTTGTGGGGCGCAATTTCTCTCAATTGAATGACCCATATACCAGACTGATTTTATATTCTGCTTTTGTCAGGTTATCGCACCTATTATTTGGAACCCTTCTGCAGTGGCACACTGTACTAGAATTGAGCGGGTACAAAAACGTTTTCTTAAATTTGCGTTAAGCTCCCTAAATTTAACGTTACCTTTCCCCTCATACATAAGTCGAACTCGATTATTGCACCTGTCTACGCTGCAGGATAGGCGAACGATTGCTATTCTAGTATTATTTATCAATAATATTATTATTGTCAATAATATAGATTGCTCAGCCCTTCTTGCGAAGATAAATTTTTGTGTGCCGCGTAGACAAGTGCGAAACCGTTTTTGTAATTCTCTTGGACGTTGATGTACTAAAACGGTCAGTACATTCAAGTGACCCAACGACACCAAGTACGGGCTTGTTAACGCGCGGACCCAGGCAAAATGCAACCTACCTCCCGCCCAACGGGATCGCGGAACAGATAAAAAAGTACAAACTAAATAAAAGTTCTTCAAAAATTAAACAACAAACAAAAGTAACTATAGAATACGCAGATAACATAATAGTGAAGTTCTGAGTAAGGAAATAGAAGTAGCATTACATAATAAATGATAAAGATTGTTATAGTTCGAACATGTAATACGAAAAGCATTATGGATAGCAAAATTAGCATTACTAACTTGAAGAGAAGAGGAAGAAAGTTTCTAGAATTTCTGATCGGAACTGCAAAAGTAATCTGGCAGATTTATTCAGAAGAATCAATTTCTCCTTTAATAAGTTTGTGTAGGAAAATTACGCCAAGCATGGTTCTAAAATCAGAAAGAGAGGGAATATTTATCAGTAAAAGTCTACTACGATAAGAAGGTAAGCGAGTATTAGGATTCCAGTTAAGCCCACGCATGCAAAGTGCAGAAATTGATTTTGTACCGATACTATTCTATCCTGATGAACCTTGTACTGGGGACACCAAATACAAGACCCATATTCAAGAATAGGACGCACAAGAAAGGTATATAGATTTTTAGTAGTGTAAGGATCGTTAAATTCTTTAGACCAACGCTTAATAAAACCCAGGACACTAAAGGCACGATTAACGGTGGAAAAGATATGTTTGTCAAACTTAAGCTTGGAATCTAAAAGGATACCCAAATCATCAACCGACTTAATTCGAACAAGCGGCTTATCATTAGGAATATCATTATTTAAAAAAGTATTCGCATATACAAAAACATTACGTTACACTTACCACAATAAAGATTTAATAAATTTACCCGAAACCAGGCTTGAAAACTGTCAAGACCAGTTTGCAAGCTTTGACCAGATAAGAAATCAGTAGATGGCAGTCAAAGTTTAACATCATCGGCATACATCAGCACCCGAGAGTGATTTACGACAGAAGTAAGGTCATTTATGAACAGAGTAAATAATAAGGGGCCAAGGTGACTTCCTTGTGGAACTCCGGAAGTATGCTATTTAATGTGAGCTTTCATAGGACTATCTATGCTCTTAATGAGCCCTTAACACGAGGTTTGAAGTGTAATAATGAGATGCCAACTGTTATGCAATTTGACTTCAGTCTAACCACATTTTTATACTCTGTTATACTGTTATACTCTGTTAAGCTACACAACACCGTTGGTAAGGCTATGACAATGACTTTAAAGCACATCTAACAAAAAACATAATCTCACACATTTGATCTTGACCCTCTTTTTCAACCCGTGGCGACAGATGAGTATATATTTTCCAAAATAGGTTAGCATTCTTTTAAATTGTTTTTGGTTAGTATTATTCTTGCAATTGACTTTGGCCATTTGCAAAACTAGTGTCTCTATATTAACGATCCACACACAGCCGTGTTGCTTTGCATGCTAGGACATTTGTTTATAATTTCACGCTAGTTTGACCTTTTTTAGTCTGCGGTTTTACAACATTTATAAATGCATTTATCTACCTACAGGCAACCGCAACAGTATTTAAAGTTTCGTGACCAGAGCATCTGCTGCTTACTTGCGGCCTTTGCTGCATCTTTCCTCGTGTCCACAAAGCACGATTGAGAGACAGTAGGTTACGCCATGCGCATCTCCGTTAGTCGCCGTCATTCGGCGACGCGAGCGCGTGACGTCACATGACCCAAGGAGTTTAAAAAATGTATGAATATCAACGAAAAATTTTAGAAAACCTTATTGTGGACTGTAAATTTTGTCATATGTGAAATCCACGTCAGGATCTTATAGAGAATTTTGAGACGCGTCGATTGATAGGTATTGGTGCCCTGTAGGTGCAATACATATCAAACAAGTAAGAATGCTATAGTCAAGTGTACCCAGGTCGAAGATTTCCGATCGCTCCTTCGTACATTTACGCATAGACACACACATACACAAAGACGCACACACACAAGCGACAGCAAAGCAAGGCAATCAAGGCAATTTAAGTCATTGCTGTGCTGCTTCTTCCCCCCATCGCTCTAGTACTGAATCTTGTTTGTTGAATAACTTCCGTGTTTATTATCCGATCAACTCGAAATTTGGACAGTAGATTAAGAGTGACTTAAGTATTGTACATGCCAAATCGCAAATGCTATATCTTCAAAAGTGTGGCTGTAAAGCGTATTGATCGAATTGCGGGGGACCGTGGGAGGGGGGGGGGAGATATCTGAGATCGGAAACAAACCTGACCTGCTCCCGCTATACACGAACCTACATTCCAAATTTGGTGCTTCTAGCTCTTATAGTTGTTGAGATCGACGCGTTCATACAGACGGACAGACAGACGGACATGGCCAAATCGAAATCTCTATGGATACTGATCAAGAATATATATACTTTATAGGGTCGGAGATGTGGAGATGTCTCTTTTTGCCTGTTACATACTTTTGCACACTTCCAATACACCCTTTTTACCCATTTTATGGGTACAGGGATTAAAAACGGCACTGAAAATAACGGAATGCAGATTGATGCGATAAGCAAGGCGATGGACAATTGACAAATTTCTTTAGTTAGTACAGTACGCACGTGCAATTCAGACGTGTTTAGTGTAATTATCCAAGGGGTTAGTGTTCAATTTTGTAAAATATGAGTGTGCAAAGGTCAAGCCGCAATGAGTGCAGAAAAAAAATGAATGCGCTGATGGCCAAGAATCTTTTAGGCGCTTTCAATCAAAAATTTTCCCTCGACGAAAAGCAATATTAAATATTATAAGAAAATTAAATAAGCAAAATACCATTTAAGACAAATTTTATATATAAGTTTGAATTTAATAATTAATGTTTATGGTTCCATATTTTTCTCATTTTGTTAGTTTTTAAGCCAAATATAAACATATTATCGAAAATTAAAAGTAATAATAATCATTGCAAATACATCTGCACTCCAATAAGCGTCTGAAAAGAACCTTTCAGGAGGCGTTTGAAGTGCCTAACAAGTAATTTTTATGTGCCTTTTCTGAGGGTTTTCAATGCTCCATTGGGAGCGTGAATGCTTTCACTTACATATATCTGTGTCAGAAAAGAGTCAGATTGGACTCAAAAATCATCCACCTTAAGTGCGACCGTATTCATAGAAAAAATCCCTCTTTTCCGGACTCTTTTTTGGACACATTATGACGGTGAATGCTCATAAAAAAGTGGCAGAAAACATGAAGAAAACGCTCATATTGCTTGCTGGGTTGTGATTCTGATTTCAGTAAGTTCGGTAATTTGGGACTTATCGGCCGAGAACAAAATAAACAAGTAAGAACGTTGCAGTCGGCGGCGGCGTCCGACGGCGGACGCACCCGACTGCAGAATACTATGTTCCCAGTCCTATGTATATAATATGGTTATTTGTGAGTTCAGAAAGAAACGTGATGGGGGTGGGGGGTGTCCAAAAATTGTTGATGCAGTTTTATCCAGGGGGTCAACATTAGTCTCTATGCCAAATTTGGTGGGTTTAGCTCTACTGGAGTGGGAGATATAGGTTTTGCTCCATTGGTGGGGTGGGGGTGTTGGGTTGCAAAAATTTTTGATGCAGATCTGTCAGGAATCTCAACTTTAGTGTGTATGCCAAATTTGGTGACTCAAGCTTTAAAAATGTGGAAGATACAGGTTTTCCCCAAATTTTGGGGGAGGGGGTGGGGGTGGGGGGATGATCTTGACACTTTATAAACTGACGATATACACCAACATGTGTGCCAAATTTGGTTGCTCTAGCTCAAAGATAAAGGCAAAAAAATTGCGTTCATACGGACAGACGGACAAACGGACATTTCGCAAACCCAATATACTATTTTTCCCTTCGGGAACATAGTATAAAAAGTGCATCAATTTTTTTAAATTTGATGCACAAGAAAATAAATTGAAGTGCAACATATGCGGTGCATATGCGGTGTCTGGCTTGCACTCAACAAATTTAAAGCGCCATTTGACAGCTAAACATGCCGAAATTTTTAACAAATTGGACAGCAACGACAATATCGAAGTGCATCAAAATATTAAAACAAGACAAATATTTTATGAAACAAGCGAAGAAGCACTCATTTCCTCAATTGTTAAAATTGTGACGACGGACGGAGAGCGAAGGGTTTAGGATATACTAAACAAATATACCGCGCTCTTTCTATGGCACCCATAACGTCACGAAATATTATGCATTTTGTGCATTAAAGACAATATAAGAGCTCTTGTAAAGGGAAAACTTGTATCCCTTAAAATGGATGTCGCTACTAGAATGGATAAAGCTTTTCTAGGTGTAAATTTATAGGTGATCCACTCAAGTATGTCCAAATCTGAGATCGTTGTGAAGACTTTGGGCATGATACAGTTCCATCTTTCACACACTGGAATGTATATCAAGGAAAAAGTTATGGAGATCAAGATGCAAGATTACGGCATAGCACTTGAAAAAATCTTCAGGTACATAAATGTAATTACAGTCATTATTTAATATTTGTTATTAAAATATTTAAGCTTTTAAACACAGCATTCCGTCTGATAATGTTAAGAATATGATACCACGGAAGAGTCACTTTTCGCCGAAGACAAAAACGAGTACAATTTGATGGAAAACTAGACTCTTTGCAATTGGCCAATATTCACCTTGTAAGATGTGTTGCTCACACGCTTCAGTTGTGTTTTTATCGATATTAAGAAGTTGAGCGAGATCAGCGAAAAAGTTAATACCTGCAAATTATGTAAATTGTTGCGTACAGAAACTTATAGGTAAGTGATATTTTACTATTTTTAGGAAAAATTGTTTGAATTAAAAGGGTTCCTTTCTATGCAGTCTAATGTTAAAATTGACGTTGATTGGGATTGGATGGATACGTATATTGACGCGTTCAAGGATACATACGAGGCGACCTTAAAGCTGCAGGAGAAGAAATTAGTCTACAGCGAATTTTATATAATAAGGATGGAACTTAAATTAAAATGCGAGAAAGGCCAAAATTACATTAAGAAGAAATTATTGGCACAAATAATAATTCGAGAATGTAAGTTATTCGAAAATTATGCATTGTTAGCTGCAATTCATATGGACCCTCGTGTAAATTGCATATTAAGTGACCAAAACTAATTTAAAAAAAATAGCATTTTGTTTATTCGAATAAGGCTAAGTGTTTTTGAAGTTCGGGCAATGTTTCATTTTTGTTAATAGTTTGTAGTTTTTAGTAATTGTTTCTAACAAATTATATTGTCCTTGTCAAAAAACTTACACTTGTACTAGACTGGACTCCAAGATACACAATAACATTTTTCTTTTTTTCTTCTAAATATTTTAGGCGCATGCCACAATACATAATGTGTCATATATCGAAATTGACATTTCTAATGAGAAGACCGAGCCCTCATCCGACAATGAAATATCTGCCAATGATGAAAAGACTCTGTTTTCCGCGTACTTGATGGCGTGCAGACAATATCTGAAGCCCAAGAGAACCCTGAATCTGAAAAACTCGTCAAAATTTATGCTGACATAGAAAACTTTGATCCATTGTATGGCCGTTTTCCATTAAATGAAAATATTTTGAATTTTTTTAATGAAATTAAGCTACAGTCGCCACACCTGAGTGCCCTAGCACAGGTGGTGTTGGCTACACCGGCGAGCATTAAATTTTTTCGGTCATCTGCTGACTCTCAATGTGCGAGCGATCCATCGAATCTCTCCTAAGTTTTTATTGAAAGACCGTAACAAGCATAGCTCACCCGAAAACAGTCAACCGAAAACCAAAACGAAGTCAGACGAAGTGTTCTACTTAGAGCGAGAGCGAGTGTGCATGAATTTTTCGGTTATGTTAGTGAACAGACCGCAAAGAGAAAAACGGTCAACTCTTATTTGCGAGCTCTGGTTAAAAGTATGCACTGCATACTTTAAGCTGTGAGCCACTGTACATACATATTTAATGCAGTCAACGGCAGATTTGAGCTGTGTAATGAAATTAAAAGATTATCAGCCGTTTTCACAGATGGTGCACCTGCAATGCTCGGTAAAAATAAAGGCTTTGTTGGACAAATAAGGAAAAAGGGAATACAGGTTCCATCATTTCATTGAGTGATTCACCAAGAGGCATTGTGTGCCAATTGGACAAAAGGTGTGGACACCATGAATATATTGTCTTTAAAATAGTTAATAAGATTATGGGTGGGCACAATTCATTTAACCATCGCACACTAAAAAAACTCCTAGTGGAATGTGAGGCGCAGTATGGGGACTTAATTGTGTTTACTGAGGTGACGTGGCTCAGTAATGGAAAGTGCCTTAAGAAATTGTGCAACTTTTAGAATCCGAAAAAAAATATCTTGATTTATTGAATGAAATGAGGAATTTGAGGAAATTAATATTAATCTTGCATTTTTAACTGACTAAATATTGCATTTAAATTGCCTTAATACCTTCCTTTAAGGCCACAACAAGTCTATTTTTGCATTGGTATGCGCGTTGGGCTTATTGAAAATATCAAAATATTTACTTTTGACTTAAATACAATAAAAAGCTGTGCCCCCTTACACGCTAAATAGAAATGTTAGGAGACTTTAAAATTTCAACATTTGATTTTTCTTTACATACTTGCCATTTAAATGATTTAAGAGAAAATTTAAAAAAAAGATTTAAAGATTTTGAATGGCTCAAAGAAATTATGCCCATTTTCTATAGCCCATTGACATGCAGTATTTTCGATCAGAAGTCTGAATTACAACTAGAGTTACATATGTGATTTTCGTTCAAAATTTTGATCTTGATACCTTATAAATTGAGATTATACACCAACATGTGTACCAAGTTTGGTTGCTCTAGCTTCAAGGATGTGGAAAAAATGGCATTCATACGGACAGACGGACATTTTGCAAACCCAATATACTATTTTCCATTCGGGAACATAGTATAAAAACTACAATAAGTTTCTATTTGAGTTTCCTAGAGCGAGTTATTAACGCCGTTGTAGTTCATTTTAATAAAAACAGTAATTAATGGTATAACATTCTTTATTAAAATTGGCCTCTGACGCGTTTCGTTTAATTTGCAAACATTTAGTTGTACATTCATATACATACATTCTTATACTTATTGCAGCTAGTAATGTTACAGTGTCGTCATTGTTCCTAAGTCTAAAGCAGCTTCGACTTACGCGTATTGTCGAAAGCAGCAGCACAGCAAAAAGTAAAAAAACGAACAAGTAAGAATGCCGCACACACGCGAGCCACAGCGTACGCGAGGCATTTTAAGTGGTGACTGTGCTTCTTCTTCCCCCCCTCGCTCCAGTACTGAAACTTGTTTCGTGAATTTCTTCCGTGTTTATTATCCGATCGACTTGCAATTTTGACAGTATATTAAGAAAGACTTAAGTATTGTACATGCCAAATTTCAAAGCTATATCTTTAAAAGTGTGGCTGTAAAACGTTTTGATCGAATTGCGGGGGAACGGGGTGAGATATCTGAGATCGGAAACAAACTTTGATATTGATTCAAGAATATATATACCTTATAGGGTCGCAACTACCTCCTTCTGCCTGTTATATACTTTTGCACAAATCCAATTCCCCCTTTTTACCCATTTTATGGGTACAGGGAGTAAAAACCTGATGAGCCAGCTAATCTAAACAATAATAGACATACATAAATACAAATACACGAAGAAGCAAGTAAGAACGTTGCAGTCGGACGCACCCGACTGCAGAATACTATGTTCCCAGTCCTATATAATATGGTTATTTGTGAGTTCGGAAAAAAAAGCGAAAAGAACAGTGGTCTGTATGTCAAATTTGATGACTCTGTACAGGTGTGGGAGATATAGATTTTTCTCCTTTGGGGGGGTGGGGGTTGTCCAAAAATTTTTGATGCAGATTTTTTCAGGAGGTTTTGCTCCTTTGGAGGGGTGGGGGTGGGGGTCCAACAATTTTTTTATGCAGATTTTTCCAGGGGATCAACAGTAGTCTGTATGCCAAATTTAATGAATCTAGCTTTACTGGTGTGGGAGATATAAGTTTTGCTCCTTTGAGGTAGTGGGGGTGGGGGGTCCAAAAATTTTTGATGCAGATTTTGCGATCTTGACACTTTATAAATTGACGATATACACCAACATGTATACAAAATTTGGTTGCTCTAGCCTAAAGATAAAGGCAAAAAATTGCGTTCATACTGACAGACGGATATTTCGCAAACCCAATATATTTTCCCTTCAGGAACATAGTATAAAAACATCATAGGTGAACAATAGCTCGACAATACTGAAGTGAAACATATGTAAGTAAATACTTACTTTTCTTTGGGTGACGTTTATAACAAATAAATCTTTTGAAAATCACAACTGGTTATTTTTTGCTTACAGTTGATATACTTACAACCAAGTGAACACTAATTTGATCTTTCACAGCCACATTTATTACTAGGTAGATCAATGAGTAATTAAACATACACCAAGGATTATCGGCTCAAAAAGGAACCAGCAATAAGCAAAATCAAAAGAGCACATAATGAACAGACCAAAATGTTTTAATCTTTCTTTATTTTCCAGTGATTCGATCCACATAGAAAAAAATTTGTATTAACATTCAATAGTTTAGCGCGAACAGAAAAATGCACAGTTACATACGATAGAATTGAAATTTAATTTGTATCAGAACTACATATATCGTTTTCAGTTATAACATTTACAGGATTGTGATACATAAGTTTACTAACAATTTGGCATTAAGATCACATTTTCGATAAAAAGTGAAATACTTTCGCGGAAATGCGTCAAAATCTTCGCACACTATATCAGTCCAATGGTTTCAGAGCTCTTGCGTTATTGTTGTTTTCTGACAAGAATTTCCTAGCTTAGACCCCAAGTATTACATGAATTCTAAATTTGAAACTTTTGATTTCAGAATTTTAGCGGATTTTGCATGCTAACAAAACGTGACACAAAATTAATCGACTAGATCGACACGATCTAGTCTTATCTGTCTGTCTGTCTGCCCGTCAAGAACTAATATAAGAGTTAGAAAGACCAAATTTGAAATAAAGGCTCCTGGATAAAATACTAAGTATGCCGGCCTTGCCCGGCGAAATATTTAGATGAAAGCGCATTATTTTTAATTTGACAATTTTCGTAACCGTAAGAAATACACACAAAACCGTAGCACAGTATTCCTTCCCGTGGGGGTAGAAAACTAAATAATTAAGCCACGTGACTAATGTTTCTTCTGTAGGGCTATGAAAATGCCTTTGCAGCCGATCTAACTAATCAAATAATCCCACTCATTTGACTTTGACCTCCATTTCCCGCCCGTGGAGACGCGTTGAAATGGATTTTCTGAAATCATTTGGCATTTAAAGCCAATTCCAAGAATAATACTAAGAATCCAGACTAAAGCTTTTCAACAATTTTCCGCCCGTTGTATTTCCCGCAAAATACCAAGGATTTTTGTTTAATATTTAGAAATTAGTATGAAGCCATTCGTATGAAAAACGAAAATACTGCATTCCAGACTTCATCCTTTTTCCGTGGGCATAGACAACCGGTAGCACATGTGTCGAATTATTTAATATTAGGTGTTTTGAAAATTAGTTTTGAAATAATTGGTTGATAAACAGAAAAGTTGTGAAATGAATTTGAAGTCAATCGGACGATAATCAAAGAGATTCATACAATAGTTTTCCGCGTAATTTCCGTCTTTGGGGGTAGATTTCGAAATTTTTTACCACCGCGCTTATTATGTTTTCCTACAGAACCTTGAAAATAAGTGTGAAGCCCATCGCCTGAAAATTAAAAATGTCAATGTGGAGTGCCAGAGCTTCCACCGATTTCCGACCATGGGGCTGAATTTCCCAGAGTCGCTGATACACGTGTCGTATTTTTTAATATGTAGAGCTTTAACAATGAGTTTCAAGCCAATCGGACGATAATCATAACAGTTTCTTACAAAAGTTTTCCACGAATTTTCCGACCTTGGGGGTAAATTTTCAAAAATCGTTGACCACCACGCCTATTCTGTCTTTGTGTAGAACCTTGAAAATGAGTTTGAAGCCAATCGGCAAATAATCAAAAAAGTTTCATACAACAGTTTTTCACAAATTTTCCGACTTTGGGGACAGGTTTTCCAAAATCTTTGGACACCGTGACAATTATGTTCTTATGTAGATCTTTGAAAATAAGGTTGATGCCAATCGCATGAAAACTAAAAATGTCGAATGCCACAGTTTTCCACCGATTTTCCGACCATAGGGCTGACTTACCCAAAATCGTTGAAACATTTATAATATCGAATTATATAATGTGTAGAGCTTTCAAAATAAGTTTGAAGCCATTCAGACGCTAATTAAAAAGGTTTCATACAAGAGTTTTCCATAAATTTTCCGACCTTGTGGGTAGATTTTCCAAAATCTTTGACCACCACGTCTATTCTGTAGGGCTATGAACTTTGAAAATGAGTTTGAAGCCAATCGCATGAAAACTAAAAAAGTTTCATACAACAGTTTACCACCGATTTTCCGACTTTGGGGGTAGATTTTCCAAAAAATTTTGAACACCGCGTCTACTATTTATTCCCATAGAACCTTGAAAATGAGTTTGCAGCCAATCGCATGATAACTAAAAATGTCGAATGCCAGAGTTTTCCACCGATTTTACGACCATGTGGTTGAATTTCCCAAAATCGCTGATACACTTGTCGAATTATTTTACGTGAAAAGCTTTGAAAATGAATTTGAAGGTGATCGGACTAAAATTAGACTTTCGCCAATACAACCTTGAGACCCCCATTTACCGCCCAAGGGGGTGGATTTTCCAAAGTCGGCGAAATATGTGTCAAATGGATTTTTGTGTAGATCTTTGAAAATAAGTTTGAAGACGATTGGATGGTAAACAAAAAATTTTCATACAACAGTTTTCCCCGATTTTCCACGCTTGTGGGTGGAATTTCCAAAATCCCGTCTTAATGTGCACTTTCATCATAGATGGAAGCTTCTGTGAAAATTTCAGCATCCTAGCTCTTATGGTTTGGGCTGTGCGATGATTGCCAATCAGTCAGTCAGTCAGCACGAACTCTTTTATATATATAGATAGTATTCTGCATATATATATATATATATATATATATATTACCTTAATGGGTCGGACATGCATTCTGACTGTTACATACAATTGCATTGTTTTTGTAGCCCCTAACCCAATTGTTGGGTAAAGGTGGTAAAATAAGTCTCATGTTCTTAACTTAAACACATTTCACATTAGCCAGATGTTCTTGTTTTAAACACATAATTATTCTAATGTTTCCATTTGCTATATAGTACAAGTAATAATTCTCGTAATTCTTTGCATATTGTTTGCTTATTAGCGCCTTTTAATAGCCTTTTATTGCGCTTAATTAATACGAGCGGTCATTGGTGGTGACGAGCCGAGCGAGTAGTGGTTGGTTGTTACGGGTAAGCGGAACAGGCTGCACCACCTTTGGTCCGCCCGCATGGAGAGGACCCTTACAGGCCCATAAATTTCTATATATTCCAATGGCTTTGACTGTAATTGTTGCTTTGCATTGACGTTGCACCCGCTTTACATTTTCCAAATTAGCAAGCAGCCTGAAAGTGCCACCATTAGACTACCTACAGAACCATTAATTCTCCATTGGCTCTTCGTCCTTGGGTTATGGTCATAATTAAGGTAACGCCTCTCACACAAAGAGCTCAACTCGAATTGTATACTTTGTATTTGTATTTATTATTCGTACTTAAATTGCATACGTTGATGTTATGCGGCGAGGGCGTGACTTTGCCCAGGCAGGTGTAATATATATGTGAATATGAATTAGAGTTAGTGTTGCTGTTATTACGTTTCCAGCTTGTCTGGTCAATTAATGAAAATGTAGCTTCATATATAAAGGAAATGTTTTAATTTTATTATTTAATTTCCTTTAATTGTAATACTGGCGGCTTCCAGTTGATCATAATATGACTTTCGTTCAGCTGCTGAATCACGGCGCCAAATAAGTGCAGCCATTTTTACACGCTGTTCTGGAAATAAGAGAAAAAAGATATACCATATAGGTTAGGTAGGTAGAACCAGTTGACCACTACACGATGGTCACACATAGACCAAACAGGTCCTCAGTGTCGGCGGATACTAAAGTTCGTTAGGAGATTTGTTGATTCTGTAGAATACGTGTGCGCTTGGCAAACGCCAACAGCGCATTGGCAGTGTGTCTGGCCGCTTCTACTAGCGATGCGAGCCAGTATGTAATGAAGGGTCGATGTCTGAGTGTTAAGAGTGCTGGACAGTTGCATATAAGATGTTCCAGTGTTTCCATAACTCCAGGTTCTTTTTACTTTCGTCAGCCATCTTCCGTTAATATGACAAACTTCTTAGCATAAGCTGCTGTTAGGCAATGTCCAGTCAATACTCCTACCATTAGTCTACATTCTCTCCGTGGAAGGTGACGCAGAAAGTTAGTGGGTTTCTGGTTTCGTTTCTTGCACATACATGTAAGTCTGGTAATTCTGCAGCTGGTTGTGTTCCGCCGTCTACATTTCCTGCGTTTTCACTATTAGCCCGACTCCTTCTTTTGCAAGGGTTGGGAACGAAAAAGATATGCCCTGTTCTAGCAGTGCTCAGATTAAGCCACCCTGATTGTCAGGACATTTTTGGAACTAATAGAAGACACCCGCAAAGATTTGATTGTCACTTGGCTGTGCACGAATATATATTCTGTATCCATTTTAAGGCCAACCGTGAATAAAAATAAATTTTTGATCTTGACACTTTATAAATTGACGATATACACCAACATGTGTACAAAATTTGGTTGCTCTAGCTCAAAGATAAAGGCAAAAAAATTGCGTTCATACGGACAGACGGACATTTCGCAAACCCAATATACTATTTTTCCCTTCGGGAACATAGTATAACAAGTAAGAATGCTCTAGTCGAGTATACCCGACTACGAAACTTCCTGTACCCAGGCCTAAAACTTACAATCACATGTTCGTCTACTTACACATGCACGTACACATATACAAAGCCACACACACGCGAGCCACAGCGTACGCGAGGCATTTTAAGTGGTGGCTGTGCTTCTTCTTCCCTCCCTCGCTTTCTTCCGTGTTTATTATCCGATCGACTTGAAATTTGAACAGTAGATTAAGAGTGACTTAAGTATTGTACATGCCAAATCCCAAAGCTATATCTTTAAAACTGTGGCTGTAAAACGTTTTGATCGAATTGCGGGGGAACGGGGTGAGATATCTGAGATCGGAAACAAACTTGATCTGCGTATGGTTTACAGGAACCTACATTTCAAATTTGATGTCTCTAGCTCTTATAGTTACTGAGATCGACGCGTTCATCCGGACAGACAGATGGACATGGCCAAATCGAAATCTCTTTTGATACCGATCAAGAATATATATACTTTATAGGGTCGGAGATGTCTCCTTCTGCCTGCTACATACTTTTGCACAAATCCAAAACCCCCTTTTTGCCCATTTTATGGGTACGGGGAGTAACAAGAAAGAACGGCTATCTACGGAGTACCGAAGCTATGTACCTTAGTAGGAATTAATTTTTATACAAAACTTAATTTTTGTCTGATTGCTCCTATGGGAGCCATGTGGTCAGATTTTGATTAAATTATAGTAAACTATTTGAAGTATAATAAAACAAAAACGTTTTTTTATGAAATCTTTGTATAAACAATAAGTTTGAAATAGCGATACAGTGGTCCGATTTTGAGCAAATTTAGTCAAATTGTATAAACTCTCTAGAAACTCTGTTTGAGAATGTTTGGTTAGGATACATTTATAACAAAAAAGTTTTTCATATAAAAACATAATTGTCAACCGTTATAATGGTTCGATCCGGTCGGTTCCGACATACATGTATGTACTGCCTGCAGCAAAAAGTAGGGTCTGTGCCAAGTTTCATCACGATAGCTTTAAAACTGGGAGACTAGTTCGCATAGAAACAGACGGACAGACGGACATTGCTATATCGACCCAGCTATTCATGCTGATTCAGAATATATATACTTTGTTGGGTCGGAAACGTCCCCTTCTGACCATTACACATTTCGAGACAAAATTATAATACCCTCTGCTGGGGTATAATAAAATATTAATCTTATACGTATTTAATGTGTCATTATTCAATCTAAAATGCTTGCATGGCATATGGAAGTTGCAATCAATTGCATTCCTTTTGACGCCATGCATTGAGCAGCCAACGCCGCATTACATGCTGCTTTGCCTTTCTAACGTCAAATTCGGAAACCGAACCATGAAACAGAATCTGAGCGTTTCACGATGTTAAAATTACAACAACCACCACATGCTGAATTCCATCTATTGAATGCCTTATTGATGTGTTTACTCGCTGTATAAAAGCGAATTAATTTATAAATTGACGATATACACCAACAAGTGTGCCAAATTTGGTTGCTCTAGCTTAAAGATAAAGGCAAAAAAATTGCGTTCATACGGACAGACTATTTTTCCTTCGGGAACATAGTATAAAAATCAAATTAACATTTCAACAAAACTATTGTAAATTATCAATATGGCGCCTCAATTCCTAGAATTGAAGAAGGGCTCCGTCAGCCAATAAGCAGCAACCAGTCAACGGAGCTCCGGCAGGCAGCAACGATCTATATATATAACTAGCTGGTAATATCCTGGCCTTGCCCGGGGAAATATTTAGATGAAAATGCATTTTTTTTTCTTGAATTTGACTACTTTCGTCAACCGTAAGCAATACAACTAAATAGTTGAGCCATGTAACTAATGTTTTCGGTGTAGGGCTATGAACATGTCATTAAAAAAAAAAAAAAAAAAAACAAAAAAATGTCCCACTCATTTGTTCTTGACTTCCATATTCCGCCCGTGGCGTCACGGAGTAGATTTTCCAAAATCATTTGGCATTTTAAGCCAATTTCAACAATAATACTAACAATCCAAATTAAATCTTTCCAACTGTTTTCCGCCCGTTGTATTGCACGCAAAGTACCGAGGTACTTTCAAAACCGGTGGCACATGTGACGAATTATTTAATGTGAGGTGCTTTGAAAATTAGTTTCAAAATGATTGAATGATAAACAGAAGATTGAAAATGAGTTTGAAGTCAATTGGACGATACTCAAAAAAATTTTATACAAAAGTTTTCCGCGTATTTTCCGACCTTAGGGATAGATTTTCCAAAATCTTTGACCACCGCGCCTATTATTTTTTCCCATAGAACCTTGTAAATGAGTTTGAGTGTAAAAATAGTCATTTCCAAATTACGAAGTTAAAGTTTATTTATTTTTATGATACTTCACGAAAAAAATTATCAGCTGAATTGCTTTAATATATTTACTTTTATCAGCACAACAAAACACAACGAGCAGCAGGACAAATTTCACGCGTGAAAAAACACATGTTTTGTGCACATGAAAATAAAAAGTACCGTTAAAAGCTTCTGAGAGCTTTCAAAGCTTCTAGACATGATTTGGTGTGTTTATTACTAACAGTCAAAAAATATTCAAATGATGTAAAAGCTCTTAATTTTTTTATTATTGTGAATCTATATATATAAAAGAGTTCGTGCTGACTGACTGACTGACTGACTGATTGGCAATCATCGCACAGCCCAAACCATAAGAGCTAGGATGCTGAAATTTTCACAGTAGGTTCCATCTATAATGAAAGTGCACACTAAGACGGAATTTTGGAAAATTCCACCCACAAGCGTGGAAAACCGCGGAAAACTGTTGTATGAAACTTTTTTGTTTACCATCTAATCGGCTTCAAACTCATTTTCCAGGATCTACACAATTTGACACCGATTTTGGAAATCCACCCCCATAGGCGGAAAATGGGGGTCTCAAGGTTGTATGGGCGAAAGTCTAATTTAAGTCCGACCATCTTCAAATTCATTTTCAAAGCTCTTCACGTAACATAATTCGACACGTGTATCAGCGATTTTGGGAAATTCCGCCCTATAGTCGGAAAATTCGCGGAAAACTCAAGCACTCGACATATTTAATTTTCATGCGATTGGCTTCAAACTCATTTTCAAGGTTCTGTTTATCATTCAATCATTTTGAAACTAATTTTCAAAGCACCTCACATTAAATAACTCGACACATGTGCTACCTGTTTTGAAAAAAGCACGTGGCTTCATACTAATTTCCAAATATAAATACAAAAACCTCGGTACTTTGCGGGCAATACAACGGGCGGAAAACAGTTGGAAAGTTTTGATCTGGATTCTTAGTATTATTCTTAAAATTGGCTTAAAATGCCAAATGATTTTGGAAAATTTACTCCGCGTCGCCAAAGGCGGTAAATGGAAGTCAAGGACAAATGAGTGGGACATTTATTAGTTTTTTTTTTTTTTTTAAAGACATTTTCATAGCCCTACACAAAAAAAATTAGTCACGTGGCTCAACTATTTAGTTGTAATGCACTTCATCTAAATATTTCCCCAGGTATGGCCGGGATATTACGTGTCAGTACCTAATAATTGTTTAGCATGTGTATTCCCCATCATTCGACTTATCTAAATTTATACTAAATTTTTAACTCAACACTGTTTGTCAAAAGCAGACGTGTCTATTTTTTCTCTGCGTGAAAAATTGTGAACAATTTTTAAAAATTAATGGACAAGCCCACTCAGGTGGCAAATGTTAATAACTGTGTGCATAACGCGTGTGCAGCGCACTAATAAAAGCTATTGAACAAACTAAAAATACTCAAGAAGTTCTGTTTAGGGCTTCGGCGACATTGCATCGGCCAGCGTCCTATTAATACAGTGCGTGTGTGCATTTAACCATACGGTGCCTGCGACCGAAATTAAGCTCATCAGGTGGTAAGTTTCGGTCCGCATAACGGTGCTTACGTGTAACCAATTGCTCGTTCTTCAATACTGATATTCGTTTACAATGAGTAAGCCATCAAAAAACAATTACTACACTGCTGGCCCAATTGCGGGGACCAGCTGCATCAACAGCAACTCTAACAACAACAGCATCGCAGCACTAACAGCGCAGATATCCACTGAGCAGCAGACGAAAAGTGTCAATGCTGCCAACAACTTCAACACTGGCAATTTTGTCTTGGATGAAGCTCAGCACAAGGCCCAGTCGCGCAAGCGCTAGAGCATCAAGCCTTTGTCCTCTACTAACCCAAAGCGTAGCCAAACAAAAGGCCGTGCACTTTCGCCGCCTCATAAGGACAGTCTTCAACAGCACACAAGCGGTAATAGATTTGCAGTGCTCAGTAGTGACTCAGAATCTGATTTTAAGGAAACATACAATAACCCCTACGACATCGAGCGCATGTCTGTTGCGTCTGGCCTCAGCATTGGCCCAGATACACACTGTGTTAATAACGCTAAAAAACCGACTGACGTACAATCCAATTCACAGGCCCGTCCGTCCACACCAACCAAGTCCAAGATCCCTCCAATCCCTATACCAGGATTGAAAGACCTCTCTATGATGCAGGATTTGCTCACGAAAAACAATCTGGACGATAATATGAAGATTGAAATCGGAATCTCAGTTGGGGGCATCACTCAACTATATGCCAGGGACTCAGAAACCTTCAGGAAGATGCAGGCCTTATTTGAGAAGGTTAATTTACAATTTTACACCTACCAACTAAAAGAAGATCGGTCTTACAAGATAGTTATAAAGGGTCTGCACCACTCCACGTTGCACTCAATTATCAAGATTGACTTTAAAAAAATAGGGTTTGAAGCCATCCACGTTCACTGCCACGACACTACAAATAGGCTTGAAAATCCTATCAATCTGTTCTTTGTGAACATTGCGGCTGGTTGCAACAAAGATGGTCGAAGAATGTAACTTTCTTGGCAGGGCAACGGTGCACTATTAAAAAAACTCGTAAGAAACAGGAGCTGACTCAGTGTGCCAGATGCCAAAAATTCAGACATACGGCAAGATACTGTCGACAAACCTTTGTTTGCGGCAAATGTGCTGAAGAACATAAGTCGGCAGAATGCACACTGGTTGAATCTGCATGCGCCACTTGTGCTAACTGAGGCCTTGATCATCCTGCGAACTACAGGGGCTGTGCAGCATATCAGTCCTTTGTAGCCCGCAGTAAGCGCAACCCTAGCTCTAAGAATGCTCCACAGACTGTAATTCAATCAAAAGTTGCCACTTTTACCCGCACACGCCAACAACCTGTCCTCTCAAATGGACTTCTTGGCCCCGCAAGAAAAAATGCCGGACTATCATATGCCGAGATGGCTAGTGGTAATCGCGCTACGCAGCATGACTGGCCAACTGTTGGGTACTTTGGTGCTACTCAGCAACCGCCACAAGTACAACGACCACCCCAGCTACAGCAGCGACAGCTACAACGGCTACAACTACAAAATATCCATGGGCACCGAGCGACATCACTACAGCAGCAGCGCCCTGAGCCATGCAGCTCACCGCAAGCGACAGAGATGAGCGCTTTAATCGCCTCCATCAAATCACTTAACGACACAGTAAGCCGACTTGCAAGAATACAAGAAGAAATGGTACGCATGCAGTCCAAAATGCTGGACTTACTCGCCGTGCGTACCAAGAAATGAGTTGCCCACAGCTCACAATTATGTGTTGGAACGCTAGAGGTGCATCCAACAAGCTACGCAAAATAGAGTTGTTCGTGCAGCTACACGGGATAGACATCATCCTTTTCAGCGAGGCACAATTGAGTGGCTCAAACTCACTTAAAATCGACGGGTTTTCCTGCTATACTGCAAATCATCCTCCTCCAAACCGCGGTCAATAATTCATACCGAACGACATACAGCACTTCCCAATCACGCCGGTCTGCTCTCCCTCTATCCAACTGGCTAAGGCTAGTGTGGTGACGGGAATAGGAAAAGTAGAGAAGAGGCAAGAACTAATAGACTTTTTACAAGCGACATCAGCACAAATACTTGCTACAAGCAGCCCAACTAGATATTCCGACAATGCCCGGCAGCGCCCTACATGCATAGATTTTGGCATCTACAAGGGAATCCCTCACTGGAAGTTGCAGATCGCTCAATGTACAGCTCTCAGCTCGGATCACTTGCCGCTAATTGCCACATTGGATACCGCAGCCTTAAGTCACCCTCATGCAGCAAGACTTATAAACCGATACACGAACATTAAACTGTTTAAAATGCGCCTCAACAAAGTAATGTATCCGGACATTGAGCTCCAATCTGACCGGGATATTGATGATGCACTACAGCTGTTTTCCGAGAAGATACACACAGCCTCTGCCGAAGCCCAAAGATCGAGCTCACGCCCTGCAAAGCGACAGACCGGACATTTTGTCCTGTACCGAGAGCTGCACAACCTGCTCCGGGAAAAACGTAGACTCCGAAAAATATTTATGCGGACTGAACATCCAGAGGACAGGTTAAACTGGCACCGCGGAGCAGACCGACTTAAGCATGAGCTAAGACGGCAACGCACACGGATGTTCGACAACATGCTGGAGAACATGGACACTAGCTCGGACGCCAAGTTCTGTCTATGGATGGCCACAAGGAACAGCAGACAGCAGCCCATTAGACTTGCTCCCATTAAAAACGCTCTCGGAAATTGGTTCCGCTCTAAGCAAGACCAAGGCGATGCTTTTGCAGTCCACCTTGAAAGCCGATTCCTGCCTTTCAAGCTAGCATCAAGCGAAGAGGCAAATGCTACTAGCCTCGCCCTGTCAGCACCTCTCCAGCTCGACCTGCCGGAGGAACCATTTAGTTATGAGGATGTTGCAGCCATCATCAAGCGCCTAAAGCCCGATAAAGCGCCGGAACAAGACAAGATTTGTAACCGCACGTTGAAGACGTTACCTGAGCGTGTTGTGCTTACTATGGTGTTGATCTTCAATGCCGTTGTAAGGTTGCTGCACTTTCCGACAGCCTGGAAGCTAGCAGTTGTCGCAATGATACACAAGGATCCTAAGTCATACAGGCCCATCAGTCTCCTGCCTTAGATCTCGAAGTTTTAGGAAAGATTAGTCATTGCAAGGCTGGCGATCATTGCTGGGTCCCGAAGCCTGATTACGGGCCATCAGTTCGGCTTCCGCTCTGGCCATAGCCCGGTAGAACAACTACATCGAGTTACCGACCACATACTGTAAGCATTTGACCGGCAACAGTACTGCAATGCCGTTTTCGTCGACATCCAGCAGGCATTCGATCGTGTTTGGCACCCACGCCTTCTGCAAAAGGTCAAGGAGAGATTGCCGTTGCCCTACTTTGCCATGATACGGTCCTACTTGGAGGGCCGTTCCTTCAGGGTCAAAGTCAGGACGAGACTGTCCCCACCGCATCCAGCAATCTCGGGGGTGCCACAAGGAGCCATCCTAGGTCCTTTTCTCTTTAGTTTATTTGCAGCAGACATACCAGGTCCAAATGACGATGCGCTTGGAGCTCCAGCATCATCCCTCTTCTTGGCCTCATACGCAGACGACGTATGATTGATGGCCTCTGCAAAATCACCGCAGGTGGCCGCGAGCATCGTACAGGCGTACGTAAGGACTATTTCTAAATGGGCCAACAGGTGGAACGTGAAGCTCAACGCCAGGAAGAGCTGCAGCATGTGCTTCACCCTCCGCCGGCAGATTTCCCCCACAAGGCAACCCTCTTGAGCAGCCAACTATCTAGTTCTAATCTTAGATAAAAGGCTATCATTCAAGCCCCACATCCAAGCCAAGGTGCAACGTGCCGGTGCAGGATGCGCAGCATGAACTGGCTCCTTTGCAACATAAGCAAACTCTCCTTGCGCAACAAGCGCACTATAATCACGTCCATCATCACACCAATCTGGCGGTACGGTATTCAAGTCTGGGGAACAGCTTCTATGTCAAACCGGCTTATAGTACAAAGGTTGCAGTATGCGGCAAATAACTGGATGCCCATAGTTTGTCCGCAACTCCAAAGATATCTACAATTGACATCGGCTGAAGAACAAATTTACTTCCACTCCAGCCGCTACAACGGTCGACTTGAAGCCCATGCCAATAGGCATGCGCAACGACTAGTTGGTTCGCGACCAATTAGACGTCTAAAGAGAAGACAGTTTGCTAACCTCATTTGAAACCAGAAACCACAACATCGCCATAGCGGCACCTAAAAAGCCAGGCTTCTTTCTCATTTTGTACTATATTGGACTTAAAAAACACGCGAACACAGTTTTTGCATAAAATGCATAAGCCCGGCACTTAGCGAGACACCTTACCACTTATAACAATGCTAATATGTTGATTGTGATAGCGAATATATATATATAAATTATAAAAAAAAAAAAAAAAAACATTTTTGAGTCTGGCTTAAAATTAAAACACCCATTTCTGTCAGACAGCTCCTGCTTAATGTGTATAATATTTGCAACATTTTAATTTTGATTAAATTTATTTGCGAAAACATTCTTTCGCAAGATGAATTTGCAACTGGTAAAGCAAAAAGCGCATTTGCTAATTTAGCAGTATTTTCATATTTAAATCCGTGGCTAAGCTTACATATATCGGACCAAAATGTTTCTGTGCAATTGCTTTCTAATAATAGAGTTTGGAGAGAATCAACATTTTTCATCAATCTGAACTCGTTGTCAGTGACCTGTGGATCAGAAAGAAGTGCTGGGAGCCGTTTATAAATTTCAACCAACGAAAAGAAATTGCCATTAACGGCCTCCTCCGGATTTAAAAAGCCGAGAATTTTTAAAAGTGGCTCCTGGAATGGCAACCTTATGGCCAACTTAATTTATATTTGATAGTTCATGGGCAACCTTAACGCCCATAAAAATATTTTAGGCTCAAAAAAATTTACAGACCTATTTAAATCTATTTTATCTAAGTCTGTATTTTTAACATACAATTCTTTCATGTAGCATGAGACAAGACACTTATACATTTCGACCATAGTTTTATAAAAATAATGTATTACAGCTCCACTGGACTGAAATATTATGTTAAACTTATTAACAATAGATAGGATGAAGTCCAAAAAATAACAACATAACTTTATTATTTTATTATTAAGGTTCAAAAGAATATAATCAGCGTTGAGATTTGAATCTACCGCATACTCCTCTTGGAAAAATACATTCAGTGCATCCCACTGTTCTAGCATGCGTGCCACACAAGAGTGAAACGATAGCCACCAAATTTCACAATGGCTAAGGATTTGATGCTCGGGGGTGTCTAAAAATTGTTGAAAGGAACTAATCTGTCTGCATCGTTTTGAACTCTTTGTAAGGGAGTTTTCCAGCCGGGGTACAGATCTCAGTCTGTATGAGTCCAGCACTTACAAGAAAATTTGTAAGATGTGCTGGGACGCTGGGCGTAGGGAAAGGAAACGTTCTAGAGGAAATATATGTGTTAATACTACGGCCTCGTTCAACTCTGCACGGGATAAATGACAGTGAGCCGACCAGGATGCTACCTCGGGTGCTCTACTGATCAAGTGGTCTACAGACTACAACTTTACAAATGCTCGGGATTACTCACACGGACAGCAGAATAAACCTCGCTTTGTACTACAATTAGTTTATCAATGCTGGGATTGTTCACACGGGCGGCGGGATATACCTCGCTCTACGTTAGTATTAGTTTCTATAAATGCCGGGATTGTTCACACGGACGGCGGGATATACCTCGCTCTACATTAGTATTAGGTTCTATAAATGCCGGGATTGCTCACACGGACGGCGGGATATACCTCGATCTACGTTAGTATTAGTTTCTATAAATGCCGGGATTGCTCACACGGGCGGCGGGATATACCTCGCTCTACGGTTAGTGTTAGTTATTCAACGTTAAGTGTGGAGATAAAGACAATCGTTTGGTTATTCTAGATTATCTTTATTCCAGTTTTTTACTGTTAATTTATCAAATTACGCGTGCCCTGATGCACTGCCGCCTAACGGCTCTTTTACTCGCGCTCTTTACCGTGCGTGCTTCCGACGCATATCTACTCACTTTTCTTGTCGCTCGCTCAGTGATCTACTCTGCCCGGCTCAGCCACGCGCGAGCCTGAAAAATTCAATTCTACCACGAGCTTTCACTCTCCACCTTACAGCTTTGCTCTGACTGAAGCCGCGGTCTGGTGGCATGATTGAGAACTGTATCAGGTGCGCGTGCCAGCTGTGACAGGTGATCGTTGCGTTTGAAATACAAACTCGTATATTTAACGGCTTAAGGTTTATTATTTATGACTAAGACTTATAACTACAGCGCGCCAGGTGCTGGCGCTCCTTGCGCAACAAAAGGAATCAGGCTTCGCGTCCTTACTTAGCTGGTTACTATGATTATTACTAATTAAATTAATATTTTCTTTCGCCCGCGCTCCATGCGCTCCTTCCTACGACGCTTATCCTACTCCTGTAAGGGGGGTTGCTTAAAGCCTCCTTACAACTTGGATAAATAATTGTGAACTTCCTTCACAGTTTGCTCCTAACATCTTGGGAGCAATTTACACGCATATTACGATGCCAGTGCCACACTGTGGCACACGCATTTTACAAAAAGCCTGAGGGGCTAACACTTTTTACTCCCATAAAATGCGTAAATAGGGGGTATTGGATCTGTGCAGAAGTCTGTATCAGGCAGAAGGAGACATCTCCGAGCTTATAAAGTATATATATTCTTGATCAGTATCAAAAGAGGTTTCGATTTGGCAATGTCCGTCTGTCTGTCCGCATATATGAACGCGTCTATCTCAGCAAATATAAAAGCTAGAGGCACCAAATTTGGAATGTAGGCTTTGTATAGCGGGAGCAGGCTATTTTTTTTTTTTTTTTTTTTTTGATCGGCGATCAGCGATCAGCGATCGTATCAGCCAACTTCGTAGCAAAACTCAAAAAATGGCGTCGGCAAGTGCATAATTGATAAACAACTGATAATCTAAGTTTTGCAATTAATTGGTTTATTCAATTATATTAATAAAACAAAAATACTAAAATTCACAACAATTATTTAAAAATTTGAATTTTGTTAATAATAAAAAAAAAAAAAGGAATATCTGAATTTTCATTTATTCCACTATTTTCGGCTAAACAATGCCGCTTATGAACGGCAGCAAAAGATCTTCAAATGTTTCGGACAACACAATAGCCAAGTACCTGGCGATCAGCGAAAACAGTAGCAAGAAAGTACAAAACCAAAGGGAAACGCCCACGAGTTGTACCAATCGAGTTGTGCGTTGTCCATCTACATCACAACCAGTTGTGATAGCTCGCTGCTCGTATCAAAAGATTTTGATACAGAATTCAGTTGGCACAACATTGTAGCAACCGTCCCATTTATGTGCAAAAAACTCAAAAAGACTCACCCAAGTTGGGCGATTAATTT
Source organism: Hirtodrosophila histrioides (assembly GCA_037075165.1). NCBI lineage: Eukaryota > Metazoa > Arthropoda > Insecta > Diptera > Drosophilidae > Hirtodrosophila > Hirtodrosophila histrioides. The sequence continues at coordinate 334,228 of JBAMCL010000578.1, read as the reverse complement.
GGCTTGTGTAGGGGTTCCATTAGTTGTCGTATGTGGCTTATCAAATTTATTGTTTATTTAAATTGGCAAATTCTTAAGTTAATACAATAAATATGGGAAAAGCAAAAGCACTGAATGGCATGAAGTCTGGGCTCTCAATCCTTAAATTATCAAAAAATATTAGTCGAAGCCGTAAAGTTATTTCCTCATTCTTAACTAATGAGCATACCTATAGAAAAAATATGAAAGGTCGACCCTCTTCTGTGATAAAAGCAGTTGACAATCGAATTATAGTGAGGCACGCGTCTAATTTGCACGACTCAGCCGCTAAAATTATAGAAATAACAGGTGTTAAAGCGTGCGTGCGGATTGTACAAAGAATGTTTTCGAATGCTGAACACTTAAAATGTCTGAAATTAAAAAAAAAAAACCACCTCTTAACCAACATCGGAAGATGCAACGGCTCGACTTCTGTCGATCAAACCAAGGACCAAGGAGTGACAGCGTGTAGTCTTTTCAGATGAAGAAAAGTTTAATTTGGAGGGTCCTGATGGTTATGCTTACTACTTTCATGATCTTAGAAAGGAGGATCGACTGCACTGCCGTGCCGGTGGTGTCATGGTATGGAGAGCTATTCCATACTTTGGCACCATACGACTGAAATGTCGTACAAGCCGTATGAATGCTACAGCATACAATGGAGTGTTAACAACGGCTTTCCCTGCGATCAAGAATATTTTCGGATCATTGTAATGGAAGTTCCAGCAGGATAACGCACCCATCCACACGGTCAAGATCATTAAATCTTGGATTGAGCGCCAAAACGTTCCTTTGCTGAGTTCATCGCCATACTCACCCGACATAAATATTATTGAAAATGTTTGGGGATGGTTAGCACGCAAAGTATACGAGTATGGAAGGCAATACTCAACTGAAAATAAACCCATTGAAGGAATTAAAATTGCCTGGAACACTCTTTCACTAAAAAACATTAAGAAATTATATGACTCATTACCCTATGGGATGTACGAGGTCAAGATTGAGAGACAGTAGGTTACGCCATGCGCATGTCCGTTCGTCGCCGTTATTCGGCGACGCGAGCGCGTGACGAAACATGACCCAATGCGTTTAAAAAATGTATGAAAATCAACGACTAATTTTAGAAAACCTTACTGTGTGACTGTAAATTTAGTCATTTGTGAAATCCACTTCAGGATCCTCTAGGGAATTTCGAGACGCATCGATTGATAGGCTTTGGTGACCTGTAGGTGGAATACGTATTAAATAATACACAATCAAAGTAAGAATATGTTGCCAGAACTTTTTTGTTTATTAAGATAGCGTAACCAAACCAAGCCGAGCTTTTGCATGAGACGGACGCGTATTCGGTGCATTGACCAAGTTTTTCGCAAGAACATATGAACAAGTCCACAGCTATAACAGGGCCCCTTGTGTGGAGCCATAGCCGGCTCCCCACAACATTACTAAACGACCCCTTTCAACTAAGCCCCTGGGTACCGGTGAGTAGGTTCTCACGGCCACTTATACATGCGCTCTCGCGTTGAGCGAAATAGGCAGCAACAGCACCGTCGCCCAGCAAGCGCTGACAAACCACAACGGGACTTAGTGCCGTTACAGAAGATGAAGAAACGGTGCCTGAGTGCGTTTGCGATGACAAAAGTATAGTTAATGACAGTTGATACACATATAAAAGGCGCACAGTAACACGCACGCGGGAAGTCAGACAGAAATAAGTCAACGGAGTCAACAGCAAAATTTAACGTCGCAACAACAAGCAAACCACGCCAAATATTCTTGTCCCGCGCAAGGATACATCAGCCAACCAACCAAATCCTCTGCAAAGTCCTTGTGAAGCAGGAGATTCAAGTGGTAAAGCCTTCCGAATAGCAGGAGAACACTGACAAGTCCTCGCTGAACAGGAGAAACACTGTAGATCTTGGCGCATAATCACCACTTCCATCAAGGATCCCTACCGTATCTCACCAGTCCCAGCAAGGATCCCTATCGTTTCCCTACCAGATCCCACCAGTTCCAGCAACGATCCCTACCGGATCCCACCAGTTCCAGCAAGGATCCCTACCGGATCCCACCCGTCTCAGCAAGGATCCCTAGCGGATCCCACCACTTCTACCAAGCCAACTATTCGGGTGCGCATCCACTTACGACTAGGCGGAGCTTTGCCACGCGGAATTAGCCCACGAGCCAAAAGCAAGTGGGTGGTTCTTAGCGAACAGGCGACGCTGAACGGCGATTCGGTGCATCACCAGGATACTTTACGGCGGCCACCGCAGGAACCACACACTAAAACTAAACCTGCACCTATTATATTGTCAACAAATAAATATAATTATCATCAAAATCTAGTGTCGTTATTTATCGCAAGTGTCCTAATACAAATTTGTTGATACGGATCCTGACCGACCGAGTTAAGCCCGGCAGGACAATTGATTCGTTACACCCTACTAAGGCGCAACACAGTGAAAAGTGTTAAGAGTGCGGTGATTTTCATTGATCAGTGCAGTTTTTCACATTGTGGGCCCCCGGGAGCCAGCCGGTGTTCCACTGACAATCACGTAGGCGATCAGTTGTTTTAAGCTTTTAGCTGGTTCGTGTCTTAGGTGTGCGCGATAGCGCCAACTGTTCAAATTCAAATCTACGCGGCTGCAGAAGCTGCTCAGAAAGTGACTTAAGCAAATACTTAACTTCTTAAACAAAGTTATCGCTAATTTATTAATTATGGACAATGATGCGCCCCAGCATAAGTCCATCGACTTTGAATCGAAGAAAATAATTGCTGGTGCAACTCCCGCAGAAAATCGCGCCATGGTGCGATCCCAAGCTCGTCAACACTGGTTAGGCGAAAGCGCAGCCTCAAATACAACGAGCAGAAGCTCCAACTGGGCACCCACCTCCTGCAGTACAACCTCTACGTTGACTTCCCCAAACTCAATGATCTCGTCCCCGTACAACTTCACTTCCACTCTGAGTGGCAGTGTATGAACCATCACTATCAGCACGAGCCACAGCAGCGCACTTGTAAGTGATACAGCTAACCCCCAAACTCCTCCAGTGTGGCAGAAACCCGCCATCAAGAAAAGAGCGATCTAGAAGAGAGCAGGCGCAGTGCTCTCCCCTAAAGTTTTCGTAAAGAAGGCAACCGCTTCCCAGCACGTGCTTAGCACCGCAAGCCGCTTCCAAGTTCTTACCTATGAGGAAGATATAGAAATGGGCAACGAATCCTCTACGGACGTTGACGAACCCTGCACCTCATAAACCGCGCTTAACCGTGCCACGACGGAAAGCGAATCATACCAACAGCAGAAAGTTGCTTAACCATCTGCCGCCGCCACCCCACAAAATCACCGCTCCACCAAGGCTCCCAGGGTTATGGTTCCCGATGTGGTAAGCTTTTCCGCATTTTGCAACGAGCTGGACGCTCTTATAGGAGACTCCTACACCGTGAAGGCACTTAACTCGGGAGACTGCGCTATCCAGTGCAACTCCTCGGACACCTACAGGTCGGTACCGACTCGGACCCGAGCGACCTCACAGCCTCTTAACATGAGGTTCATTGACCTTAAAATGTCTGAAAGCAACAAGCTTGTTAAAAACATTCTTGTTGTTTGCAAACATAAAGTGAGCTGGGAGAAGCCTCGCAAGCAATCTGAGCCTACTCAATGCCAAAAGGTGCCAAGAGTACGGCCACACCACGGCTTACTGCACACGGCATTATATATGCAGGGAGTGTGGTGATAACCACCCAACCCAGGATTGCAAGCTTGGAAAAGCCACGCAGCCAATTTTAAAGGCTGCGAAAAATATCTCAAAACTGCGTTTAGCCACAAGCACCAGCCAAAGGCCAGCTATACTTCTGCCACAGGTTTCACCAGCCATCCACCCCGACTCAGCCCACCTGCCTACAACGTTGGCGAGCAAACTTTCGCGAGCGTGGCCAGAGGTAGTCAGCCTGTCGATCAGCGCAACCAGCCCCACTTAAAGGCAGTGTACCAGCTGCCCTCCTCGCTCACCAGTACTACCCTGGATTCCAGGCTGGAACTGCTTTTCACAAGGCTTGACAGGATAATGTCCCTCGTAAAGACCCTCTTGCAAGCGATTCTACAGACGTGCACCTCCCCTTCTGGTCCTCACAACGGGTGTCCTTAAAATAGCAGCTTGAAATGCCAATGGGGCCTCGTCGACGATCAACAAGATTCTCGCCTTTATCGAACTCCACGACATTGACATCCTCCTGCTGTCAGAATCCCACTTCTGCTCTCGGTCCACCTTTAGGGTCCCCGACTTTACCCTACATACTGCCAACCACCCGGATGACAGTCAACATGGAGGTGCGGCGATCCTCATAAAATCGTCTATCTCACATCAACCCTTCTCCACGCTTTCGGAAGATCATACCCAGGCAGTCACCATTCAGCTATCAGCAAGCGGAGGTAACTTCAACGTTGCCTCGGTGTACTGCCCTACAGGTGGACAGACGCCGACGTCTTGTCATTCCTCACCCAACTCAGTACTAAGTTCCTTGCGGCAGGTGACTGGAATGCTAAGCACAGGTGGTGGGGCAACTACAGAATGTGCCCTAGAAGCAGGGTTCTGTTTTCTGCCCTAGATGACAAGAGCATCGACATCGTTGCAACTGGAGAAGCTACGTGCTACCCCTATCGTGTGCCATTGACTTTGGAATCTTTAAAGGCTTTAGACAGCAACAAGTCAAAGTTCAAGTGCTGACAGAGCTGTCAACTGACCACCTCCCGCTGCTCTTTGAGTTGGACGAAGACGTCCAAAGAAGTAACCAAAATGCTGCCACCGCACGCTGACATAGAGGCCTTTAAAGTGCATTTAGAAGCTTCTGTGGAACTCAACGCTCCCATCAACACTTACAGCAAGCTTGAGGCGTACGTCGACCGCTTTGCATCCAACATTGCTGAGGCTGCGCGGTGGGCAACGCCTACCCCACGCCAAGCGCGTCCCCCGACCGTAAGGAGGGCGCCCATTCTGAACTCGGAAGCAAGGGCTCTGCTCAGCTACAAATGCCTCAGAAGGCAGTACACTGTCGGCGTCTTTCTCGACGTTAAACAAGCTTTCGACAAGGTGTGGCACAAGGGTCTGTTATATAAAATGAAAAATCCTCTCCCTGCACCTTACTATGCCATCCTGAGATCTTTTATTACTGATCGAACCTTCGATGTAGCAGTGAAAGACTCTCGATCCTGTCTGGTAAAAGTTCATGCAGGGGTTCCGCATGGACCCTTCTTGTACACTCTGTACACCGCTGACATGCCAGCCTCCGTCAACAACACGGAAGATCCTGCTTCTGCCAAGCTGCTCCTGGCCACTTTCGCGGATGACACTGCCATGCTCGCGTCCCATCCATCGCTGCAAACTGCCTCCGAAGCAGTCCAGGAATGGCTGCATTCAATGGAGCGATGGTCTGCCAGATGGAACATTGGCATCAATTGCGCGAAATCGGCCTGTGTGACCTTCACTCTTTAGCGACGCGGAACTCTACCCAGTCTCTCCTACGACGGTGATGCCATCAACAACGTCAGCTCCCACTGCTACTTGGGTGTCCACCTGGACAGCAAACTAATATGGAGAGCCCACATTACGGTAGTCAAAGCCAAGTGCCTACAAAAACTCCAGAAGCTTGACTTGTTACTGCGTTCAAGCAAGCTTCAGCTGTCAACCAAGGTTTGCCAATCAAAGCGATTATTACGCCTACGTGGACTTACGCTATCCAGGTATGGGGAACTGCCTCTAGGACCCAGCTTGACAGGCTAAGGGTCGTCCAAACGCGCCCAGCTTTGCGTGCATCCGGGCTTCCCTGGTACGTCACCAACAGTGCCATCCAAAGAGATTGAAGACTTGTACTCGCTGACCAAATCAATCACCACAGCAGCCAATACGCCGCACACAAACTCGCTGGCGAACAATCTTGCCGACCCGTTTACTCCTCCGACGCCTGAAGAGAATTAATCCCAGTGATCTCCCGACCCGAACGATCTCCTAACCTTGTAAATTCATAAATTTTTGTAAATATAGTAATCTGTCCGTCTGTCCATATGAACGCAGTTTTTTTCCACACCCTTGAAGATAGAGCAACCAAACTTGGTACACATGTTGAATATCCTCAATTTATAGTGTGAAGATCCAATGCCAATGCAAGTGTTCGGCGCGTGCCAATTTTCTCTTTTGTTTTGATTAATTTAAATAAGTGTTATTGGAACTAACATATTATATATGTACTAGCCGGTAATACCCCGGCCTTTCCAGGCGAATTATTGAGATGAAAGTGCATTATTTTGAAGTTGACTACTTTCGTCAACAGTATGATATACACATAAATAGCGTATCACAGTACTCCCTCCCGTGGGGGCAGGAAACTAATTAGTTGCGCCACGTGACTAATGTTTTTCGTGTAGGACTATGAAAATGTCTTTGAAGCCGATCTAACTAATCAAATAATCCAACTCATTTGACTTTGACTTCCATTTTCCGCCCGTCGCGACGCGTAGGAAAGGATTTTCTGAAATCATTTTGCATTTGAAGCCAATTCCAAGAATAATACTAAGATTCCAGAATAAAGCTTTTCAACAATTTTCCGCCCTCAAAGTACCGAGGATATTTTCTATTAATATGTAGAAATTAGTATGAAGCCATTCGTATAAAAAACGAAAATGCTGAGTTCCAGACTTCATCCCCTCTCCGACCGTGGGTGTGCATTTTTCAAAGAAATAATGTGAGTTTCAAAATAATTGGATTATATACAGAAAAGTTGTGCAGAACTTTGCAAATGAGTTCGAAACCAATTGCATGAAAATGATAAATTTCGAATTCTAGAGTTTTCCGGTGATTTCCGACCATATGGCTGAATTTCCCAAAATCGCTTATACACGTGTCGAATTATTTTACGTAAAAAGTTTTGAAAATGAATTTGAAGGTGATCGGACCAAAATTAGACTTTCGCCCAGACAACCTTGAGACCTTGTGGGTGGAATTTTGCAAAGTCCCGTGTTAGTGTGTACTTTCATCATAGATGGAACCTACCGTGAAAATTTCAGCATTCTAACTCTTAGAGTTTGGGCTGTGCGATGATTGCCAATCAGTCAGTCAGACAGTATATATATATATATACATAGATATATATTTATACATTATTAAGCAAAACTAGTCGACGCTCGAATTCGCTTCTGATTATAATGCGCAATGTGTGTATCGGTATCCAGGGAACACTACGGGGGGGCCATTGCAACAGCAATGGGGTCATTAGCGAGTGACCTTTGAGTCGACTTGAGATGATTAAATGCTTATCATTTAAACATCTCCATGTTCCCCACCTACACAAATCTATATTTTAACTTTACTCCCAACACAAACCTATTTTTACTCCCTGTACCCATAAAATGGGTAAAAAGGGGGGATTGGATTCGTGCAAAAGTATGTAACAGGCAGAAGGAGACATATCCGACCCTATAAAGTATATATATTCTTGGTCAGTATCAAAAGAGATTTCGATTTGAACATGACCGTCTGTCTGTCCGTCTATCCGTCCGTTCGTCTGTCTGTCCGTATGTATGAACGCAAGGATCTCAGCAACTATAAGAGCTAGAGACACCAAATTTGGAAAGTAGATTCGTGTATAGCGGGAGCAGGTCAAGTTTGTTTCTGATCTTAGATATCTCCTCCCGTTCCCCCGCAATTCGATCAAAACGTTTTCCGCCACACTTTTGAAGATATAGCTTTGGGATTTGGCATGTACACTATTTAGACCACTCTTAATCTACTGCCTAAGTTTCAATTCGATCGGATAATAAACACGGAAGTTATTCAATGTACAAGATTCAGTACTGAAGCGAGAGAGGGAAGAAGCGCAACCAGGACTTAAAATGCCTCGCGTACGCTGTGGCTCGCGTGTGTGCGGCCTTGTGCATGTGTAAGTGGACGAACATATGATTGAAAGTTTTAGACCTGGGTACAGGGAGTTTCGTAGTCGGGTATACTCGGCAATAGCATTCTTACTTGTTTCTTGTTAATTTTGGGCACATTCGGGCAGAGGTGTTGGTTGTGCCAATATCAAACAATGTTTCAATCACATGCCATGAGACTCTACCATCAGGAGTGTCAATAAATTTTCGCATAAAAATATTTCTAATCGATTTTATATAAGCCATAAATTTTGTGATCATCAACAGAAAAATATGGTGTCTCTTTTTTAATCCCCAATTTGGAAAAGCTCCTCGATTGTTTGGACCTTGGTCGCATACCACTGCTCTAATAAATAGGCCCAAGCTTCGTACGGCTCTAATATTTTTTATTATTAATTCTATTAATTTTAAGGCAGAGAGTCCAGTGGATGTTTCAAAATAGCTTAAAACAAATTTCCAATTCTCGTATAAGTAGTCCTCTCACCATGATAACACAAATCTGCTTGCACAAAACATCTGATATTTCAATGCCATCGTCCACAAAACCTTCCACTTCATCTCGGTGGGAATTATATTGCAGCCCTTTTCTTATTGAAATTTCATCAAAAACTTGTACGGCATTCTTGCTCTCAAGATCGTCTCGCATAAAGTTATATGTTTTGGTAGAATCAAAATTAATGCCTTGAGCATTCCACGATTGCTTGTTTTTCAATAACATCTTGCAATTCGTTTTGGAATTCTTTGATAAACATTGCTCGTTAATAATCCCAAAGAGATTACTATTTTCCCTTTTTTCTCTTTAATATTTCAACTTTCTTGCTTCCCCTGCGGGGTGCTTACGTTTATTTTAGTAATTGGAAATATTATTATCCTTGTCACTTTCATCGCAAAAAGAAAACACATCGGTTTTCTCAGCTTCATCAAAGATTTAAATTAGGCTCATCAAATAAACACAGAGTTGGTATATCCCCTGCCTTTAGCATTTTTTTCCCCAAATATTTTTTTCAAAATGTGAATTGCAAATGAGAGCCTTGTCAATATCAATACAGGCAGCAGAATGCAACTTACATTTTCCATTCCATTACATTCCACTGACGATGGACAAGTTAAGTTAAGCGGAAACTTATAAAGTCTTACAGGAAAGTGCTCTGAGCTAGCTTCGTAGACACGAGCTAATTACACACTTACACCCACTTTTCCTATTGTCGAAACCCTTCACCTTATGCATTTTATAAATGTCACTTTACACCTTATTCACTTCACTTTACACCTTATGCAATTCACCACGCACCTAACACCTTATGCATCAAAAACGCACTGAATAAAACAGAAGCGGAAAAGCGCGGTCAAATACAGTGTGAGAAGAAAACAAAAGACAAAATTGGCATGCGCCAAACACTTGCATTGGCAACAACAACATGTGCAAGTGTACACATTACATACATCTCACATACTTTCGGTCAGCTGTGAGCTGCCACCGAAGAAGATAAATTTATTATAATTAGCCAATGTAATTCATTAGATAATAATTAACACTAAAATAATAATAATAATAACATTTAAAAAATATTAGAAAATCAAAAGAAAATAAAAAACTAGTAAGAATGCTCTAGTCGAGTATACCCGACTACGAAACTCCCTGTACCCAAGTCAAAAATTTCCAATCGTATCTGCGTACACTTACACATACACACACGCATACATAAAGCCGTACACACACAAGCGCCAGCACACGCGACAGCGCAGGCGAGGTATTTCAAGTCGTGGCTGTGCTTCTTCTTCCCCCCTCGCTCCAGTACTGAATCTTGTTTCTTGAATAACTTTCGTGTTTGTTATCCGATCGACTTGAAATTTGAAAAGTAGATTAAGAGTGACTAAAGAAATATACATGCAAAATTCCAAAGCTATATCTTTAAAATTATTGCAACAAAATGTATTTTATCGAATTGTGAGGGAGGTCAACGTGTCCATCCGGACAGACGGATATGGCCAAATCGACATCTCATTTGATACTGATCAAGAATATATATACCTTATAGGGTCGGAGATGCAGGGAGTAAAAAGGCTAACATAATACGATAAAATTGAAGCTTAATTTGTATGGGAACTATATCGTTTTCAGTTATAATATTTTGCAGGATTGTGAGACATAAGTTTACTAACAATTTGGCATTTAAATCTCAATTTCGATAAAAAGTGACATACGATATTTTCGCGAAAATGCCTCGATATACTTGTTAAGTCGTAAAAATTTGTTGGACGGATGTGGCGTTGCTCCAATAGAGACTCAGACGCTGCACTCTGGCCGGAACAGCCCAAATTTTGCTACAATCCACAAACAAAAATTTTGAGTATTTCATTAAAACTTTATAAAATTAATATAATATAGAATTACGCTTCCGATGTGCAATACCCAATATTTGTTGATCAACCTTGGCTCGTTTTATCAGCCCTGAAAAACAGCTGTTTCTTCGACTAAAGTTTTATCGCTCCGTTCTTGCCGAAATAGGTAAACTTTACAGCATAAAAATCAAAATTTTTCGGAAAATGCATTAGGTCTTTTATAATGGAGAATACGTCGCAGGGTATGTAGAATACGAGGGTTAAGAAATAGCTTATAATTTTTGTGTGTTGTGTATTGTTTTTTCGTGCTATTGTTGTGTCACGTGTTTAGTTGAGTAAAAGTTGGTGTTCTTCTCGTTCTTTCTTGCGACTAATGACGCAGTATTGTTTATTGAAATATTTTTAGTATAGTCTTATCAATATTAATTGCTCATTTTTGCTGGTTTGCGAAACTTTTTATGTTATTGCAGTTAACTTAGAGTTAAGTCACTCCGCAATGCTTCAACAACGGATTGATGTTGGAACGCTAAGTCCATTGAAGAAACAGCAAAATATAAAGCACATTAATAATTACACGGGTTTTATTTTTAAGTATTTCCCCAAATGCAATACGCCGCTTTCCAGACTTAAAGTCCAGCATAAAATGTGACTTTCTTCCAAAATTATAATAAGCATTGTTAAGAAGGATTTAATATCAAAGACCAGGGGACGTACACGAATAAGTTATTCCGAGGGCAGCAGCAATTTAAAGAGAAAAATAGCAATTGACTTTTTCACGGAACAAGGTCATAATACGTCGTTGGTTCTACATGCTGCTATAGTTTCCAGCAAAAAGTCAAAAGATGATCACACCGAATTTGCTTTAAGGGAAAATATATATGTATATGTAGCTTGAATGGTAAACAGAATGATTCGAAGGAGCAAGTCCCAATTTCTCCAGATGTAGCATTATCATTTTTACTTGAGAGTTCTCTGAACAAACAGCAGTACAATAACTTGCGAAGTTTAAGTAAAAAACATGGTTGCGATATATTTCCTAACTATGATAAAGTTTTCAATGCAAACTCAAAGTGCAGACCCCAGGACATACAAGTGACTGAAACAGTGACCCAAGTTTCCTTACAGAGCTTGCTTAACCATACCGCAAAGAATTATGACTCTCCAAAAGGATGTTTTATATCAATTCTCTAATAAAACTGACGTCAAGCTAATTGTTAGCTATGGGTTCGACGGATCGACTTGTAACAGCATGTATAAACAGCGATTTGAAGGGAATGAGCCACATATGTACATTAGACCAATCATTATTTGTAACAACAATTTTATGTACCAACAAAATTTTTAGATTTCTTGGGTAGATTTCTATGGATGAATTATACAACTCATTCCATTAGGTTTTGTAGTAGACCCCTTCAACTGCAACTCTAAAACAGTTCTTAATGACTCGGGATATAAACGCCAAAATATTTAAGCTGTGGCCTGAAACGCTATTATATGGAGTAAGCCTGTTACATTCTTGGATACGAATCATAGAATTTGTTCTCCACAGTTCCAATCGAATTGGTCTTAACAAATGGCAAATAAGAAACAAAAGTGATAAAACAGTTTTGCATTTACGTAAAAAAAAATATTCAGAATAGATTGTGGAAAGAAATGGGTCTTCATGTTGATGGACCAAAACAAAGCGGAAGCGGTAATTCTAATGATGAAAATGCTGCAAGCCTTCTCTAACATCAATTTAATTGCGTCCATATCAGAGTTTCATGATAATATTCTTCAAACCATCCATACAATCATAGTCGCTATTTCGTGTGAATTGCAAATAAATTCACGTAAATTTGAAAAATTAGGCACTACAACTGCATCCTATATGTGGCCAAGTATCCGTGGTATCCGATGTTGTCGAAAGTTAATAAGATTTTGGTCCATGGAACTCAAATAAAATCAACCTCAACCGTTCCTCTTGGATGCTTAGGAAAAAATGGATCCGAAGAGCGCAACAAATTTTATAAACGTGATAGACCGTTGCTTGCGCGACAAAACAGTCGCATTCACAATTTGAGTGATATTTACAATCGAGCAATAGATTCTTCGGATCCACTTCTGTTAAGTCTCTATATTAAGGGTGCCCAAACGCTGCCTATGGAAGAGCAAACTTCAATACATATGCAAGAAAACAGTAACACATCTAAATCAATCAATTTTTTTCATTTTATTGTGTGCACTGAAAAAAAGAGTATGTACATTTTCATTAATATGATAAAGTTAAGGAGCTAAAAATAATAATATTAAATATAAACGAGAAAGGACGGCTATATTCGGAGTGCCGAAGCTATATACCCTAGCAGGAATTAATTTTTATACAAAACTTAATTTTTGTCTGATTGCTCCTATGGGAGCCATGTGGTCAGATTTTGATTAAATTATAGTAAACTATTTGAAGTATAATAAAACAAAAACGTTTTTTTTTATGAAATCTTTGTATAAACAATAAGTTTGAAATAGCGATGCAGTGGTCCGATTTTGAGCAAATTTAGTCAAATTGTATAAACTCTCTAGAAACTCTGTTTGAGAATGTTTGGTTAGGATACATTTATAAACAAAAAAGTTTTTCATATAAAAACATAATTGTCTACCGTTATAGTGGTTCGATCCGGTCGGTTCCGACATACATGTATGTACTGCCTGCAGCAAAACGAAGGGTCTGTGCCAAGTTTCGTTACGATAGCTTTAAAACTGAGAGACTAGTTCGCATAGAAACAGACGGACAGACGGACAGACGGACATTGCTATATCGATCCAGCTATTCATGCTGATTCAGAATATATATACTTTGTTGGGTCGGAAACGTCCCCTTCTGACCATTACACATTTCGAGACAAAATTATAATACCCTCTGCTGGGGTATAATAAAATATTAATCTTATACGTATTTAATGTGTCGGCAAAAATCCTCGAACTGAACCCTCCACGAGGGTGCTGGCCGGGCAATGGACACTGTATTAACCTCGGAGTAAACGGGTTACTTCGTGTCACTTGCGCGCCTACATCCCTAGGTAGTGCAGTGTCTAGCGAAGGCGAAGGCACAGTACTTCCTATCGGCTTCGCCAAGATAAGGGTACTGCGACCGGATCCATGGTTCGAGGTACCTGGCGGCAGGTATAAAACGCTAAGGGTGATTCCCCGAATAATAAAATCACAATGGAGGCGAAAAAGGAGGCAACTGGAGTCGGGATGTCGACTCAAACGTCGGTGGGAAGCGTGACTGCTACCACCGGCGGGCACGGGGAGGAGCAATCCTCTCTGCGTGTCGCCAGCGGTCACACCTCTACCTTGGTTGGAGCAGGCCACGGTAGTTGCAAAGCTACTGCCACCACCACAAACGCAACTAATGCTAAGCTGTGGCGAAGCGGTGCCGTAGTCGATACAGACTCGGACTGCGAATCGCACGGCGGCAGCATAACTACGGAAGCCGAAAACAAGCTTCTGCTCTCCCCTGTCCAGGCGGGTGCCAGTACCTCTAGTAAGGTCAGGCCCAAGCGGACAAAGGAGGGTATGAGAGCCAAGGCACAATACAAAGCGGCTCTTAGCGGCTCAGCGGCAGCGGCGACCTCACCCCTGAGGAGAGGAGCAAGCTGGCGTGGGCTGATCAGAAGATTAGCGAGGGTCGCAAACACTTTGCCCAGAAGCCTACTCTGCAGGCTTCTAGTGGCAATTACGTAAATAAGGTTGAGGAGCAATTGGCCACTAAACGCCAGCGCTCGACCGAAACGACAAAGGCTGGAGTGCCCGTGAGCAAGCGGCCCCGCCCCACCAACAAAACCACCAGGGAGTCCGCGAGCGACGTAGCAAAACGACATCTTGTCGTGGCGCTCGTCGACAAAAGCGACCCCAATGGCAAGATGTCGCCAGAACGGTGGAGATTAGTGGAAACACGACTGCTCGAGGCGATGCTGAAGAGGATGGAGACTCCGGATGCCGCACCCACCACATTCGATGGTGCAGGTTGGCTCAATGGAGTCAAAATTCTCAGCTGCAGAGACGACCCCACCCTGGAGTGGGTCTCTCAAACAGTCGCCTCAATGGCCGCCCCGTGGAAGGGCGCCAAACTGGAGGTAGTGGACAGAACCAGCATTCCGTCCGTACCAAAGGCAAAAGTGCTCCTTCCGAGGGTCGTGCCAAAAGAGCAGGCTCTCAAACTTCTCAAATGGCAGAATCCTGACGTGCCCACCGCTGATTGGCAGGTCATTCATGTCGCTAAACCCGATAAAAAGGGACAGCACATGATCCTGCAAATTAGCAAGGAAGCCGAGGATCTGCTTTATCCCAGGTACGGGAAGATGGCGTGGGGCGTGGGTAGCGTATACCTGCGTCTCAAGAAACGCCACCCCCAAGACAACAACGACAATACGCTGATGGCTGGTGAGGTGGAGCAGGACCTGGGCCTTGTGTCTATGGTGGAAGCTACCCACAGCCTGGAAATCGTGGAAGTGGCCACAGAAGCCACGCCCGAGGACCGGAAAATGGAGGACGACGAGGATGGCGACACGACGTTGGTAGTCGAGCCACCGCGAGCGGAGGAATCTAGCAGCCATGCAGCTGAAGGTCCTCCAGCTCAACCTACATAAAAGTAAGTTAGCGTCGGCGGAGCTCCTTATAGCCCTGGAGCAGGGGTCCGCCGAAGTTGCTTTAGTCCAGGAACCTTGGTTGGCAGCGGGCAACAAGGTGGCTGGGCTAAAGTTTGCTAACTTCAACACGTTCCACCCGACAACAGTAAGTAGGAACAGAACAGCTATCCTAGTAAGGAAAGGCATCTACTCTTACCTTATGTCTAATTACAGTACTGATGATCTCACAGTCGTGGCGCTAGAGGGTAACAAGGACGAGCCCACGCTCATAGCATCCTGTTACATGGCGCACGACAGGGAGGCGCCACCCGATGAACTCAAGAGACTGACCGCGGAGGCAGGCCTGCGGAGGCAGCCCCTAATTATCGGAACGGACGCCAACGCTCACAACACTGTGTGGGGCAGTCCGGACATCAACGATAGAGGTGAGTCTCTTCTTAACTTTATACTTCAATCTAGCCTAAGGATAGCAAATGTTGGGTGTGAGCCTACATATGTGGGACCCACGTCTTCCAATATCCTAGATCTTACGCTTGCAGCCGGGAATAGTACACAAGTGACGGAATGGAGGGTTCTCGACAAACCCTCCTTCTCGGATCACAAGTACATCCAATTCAAGGTGCAATTTGACTACACTCCTCCCCAAAATGTATACAGAAACCCCCGGAACACAAACTGGGACAAGTTTGTAACAACGTTGGGAAGGAAGATACCCACACCACCCACAATCTCATCAGAAGATGATATAGAGAGGTCCCTGGAGACTCTCACACATCACCTCATTACTGCGTACCACACTTCGTGCAAGCCATCAAAAAGCAAAAGGAGGACCAGGCCACCCTGGTGGACTCCAGAGCTTAGAGCACAAAGGAAAGATGTACAGGATCTCTTTAAGCTTGCAAAACAAGCCGAAGAGGAGATTATCTGGGATGAGTACAAAATACTGCTACGTAACTTCAAAAAAGAAGTTTGGAAGGAAAACAGATGATGGACGATGGGCGGAAAACAGCAGGGAAGCAATATGCGCTCTCATCGATGCGCATTTCCCTGGGTGTACAGAAGTCGCAGAGCCTGACACACCTCAAACTATCCGAACAATAAGCTCGGACCTACCCGCAGACATAATTACACCGAAGAAAATCCAGTGGGCAATAGACTCGTTCTCGAGCTACAAATCCCCTGGACTGGACGGAATTTTTCCAGCGATGCTGCAGATGACCAAGCATTGGATCATCCCATGGCTGCATCCACTGTTTGAGGCATGTCTGCAACGCGGCTATGTGCCTGTGGCCTGGAGAACTGCACGGGTCGTGTTCCTGCCCATAGCAGGCAAGGTCAGTCACGTGCAGCCGAAGGACTACAGACCCATAAGCCTAACCTCATTCATGCTGAAAACATTGGAAAAAGTAATTGAGCTCCACATTAGGGAGGGCGCAAGCTCATCCCTGGAGCCCAACCAACACGCCTACAGCAAAGGGAAATCGGTGGAGACAGCGCTACACTCCCTGGTAGCGTATATAGAAAAAGCCCTCCACTACCAAGAATATGCACTGGGAGCATTTTTAGATATCTCCGGTGCATTCAATAACGTATCAACTGAAGCGATAATGCGAGGCCTGACAGCCACAGCATCCCACTCGGCAATACACTCGTGGATACAGACCCTGTTGAGCTGCAGAAGAGTCAAAGCCGAATGGGGAACCACCACCATAACGAAGGAGGCTCATGGAGGCACGCCACAAGGCGGAGTCTTGTCTCCCCTGTTATGGAATCTAGTGGTGGACAAAATACTCAACAAAATTTTACAGGAAAGCCCCAAAGATAACTACCTATGCGGATGACATAAGCATTATTATCACGGGAAAATGTCCATCGACCCTCAGCTCAGTCATGGAACACACGTTACAGGAAATACTAAGATGGGCCACCGAAGCCGGACTTAGCATCAACGCGGAAAAGACGGACCTCATTCTCTTTACTAAGAGATACAAGGTACCGCGGTGGAACCCGCCAAGGTTGAACGGAATACCGCTCACGCCAAAAACAAATGTAAAATATCTCGGAGTAGTCCTGGACAGCAAACTGACATGGAGACTCAATGTTGAGGAAAGGGTGAAAAAAGCAACAGTCGCGCTTTACGCATCGCAGAAGATGCTAAGTAGTACTTGGGGCCTGTCACCACGACTGATGCATTGGATCTACATCTCAGTAGTGCGACCGATACTACTATACGGCGTCCTGGTATGGTGGCAAGCCACGAAGAAGACCACATACCTGAAACTAATGGAAAGGACCCAGCGACAGGCTCTTGTCTGTATCACGGGGGCGCTGAGGTCCACTCCAACCAAGGCACTCGAAACTCTACTGTGTGTCAACCCCCTGGACATACACGCGCATCTGCTTGCACAGAGGACCGCCCAACGTCTATGTGCAACGGGTAACATGGCACTTCAAAGTTTTGGACACAGCTCGATTGGGAGGGAGATGCAAAGTAGCACGGACTACATGACTCCTCGAGCTAACTTCAAAGAAACGCAAACGTCAATGGGACCAGAAGATTGGTGTACTGGACTGGACCAACACGCCATTAAGATCTTCACGGATGGTTCAAAAATGGATGCAGGAGTAGGTGCGGCAGTGTACTGTGCAGAACCAGAAATAAGGTTGCCATACAAGTTGCCTGACTACTGCAGCATATTCCAGGCGGAAGTCTTCGCAATAAGGAAAGCAGCAGAAGTAGCTCTATCCACAACAACTATAAACGAGCGAATAAACATATTTGTAGACAGCCAAGCTGCTATAAAGTCATTGCGGGCGTCCTCCATTTGTTCCAAAAATGTCCTGGCAAGCAGGGAGGCTTTAGATAATCTAGGCACTGCTAGAACAGTGCATATCTATTGGGTTCCCAGCCACCGGGGCATTGATGGCAACGAAATGGCGGATTGCCTGGCAAAAGAAGGAGTCGGGCTACCTCTTGAGATCGAAGAAAATATACAAATTTCATTGCAGTCGCTATATAGCGAACTGGATGAATCCGCTTGGGCTAAAGCTGGTGAAAGGTGGCGAAACACTACCAGCTGCAGAATCGCTAAAATTATGTGCAAAAAGCGAAATCAGAAACTCACTAACTTCCTGCTACATCTTCCAAGGAAAGATTGCAGATTAATGATAGGAGTATTAACTGGACATTGCCTAGCAGCAGCTCATGCTAAAAAGCTGGGGATATTAACAGAAGACGGCTGCCGGAAATGTAAGGAACCAGGAGTTGTGGAAACCTTGGAACATCTTATATGCAGCTGCCCAGCACTCGCAACACTAAGACATCGATACTTCAACAAACACTGGCTCGCATCACTAGAAGAAGCGGCCGGACACACTCCCAATGCGCTGCTGGCGTTTGCCAAGCGCACACGAATCCTACAGGATAAACAAACCTCCTAATGACCTTCAGTATCCGGCGACACTAAGGACCTACACGGTCTATGTGTGACCACCATGTGGTGGTCAACCGGTTCTACCTAACCTAACCTATTTAATGTGTCATTATTCAATCTAAAATGCTTGCATGGCATATGGAAGTTGCAATCAATTGCATTCCTTTTGACGCCATGCATTGAGCAGCCAACGCCGCATTACATGCTGCTTTGCCTTTCTAACGTCAAATTCGGAAACCGAACCATGAAACAGAATCTGAGCGTTTCACGATGTTAAAATTACAACAACCACCACATGCTGAATTCCATCTATTGAATGCCTTATTGATGTGTTTACTCGCTGTATAAAAGCGAATTAATTTATAAATTGACGATATACACCAACAAGTGTGCCAAATTTGGTTGCTCTAGCTTAAAGATAAAGGCAAAAAAATTGCGTTCATACGGACAGACTATTTTTCCTTCGGGAACATAGTATAAAAATCAAATTAACATTTCAACAAAACTATTGTAAATTATCAATATGGCGCCTCAATTCCTAGAATTGAAGAAGGGCTCCGTCAGCCAATAAGCAGCAACCAGTCAACGGAGCTCCGGCAGGCAGCAACGATCTATATATATAACTAGCAGGTAATATCCTGGCCTTGCCCGGGGAAATATTTAGATGAAAATGCATTTTTTTTTCTTGAATTTGACTACTTTCGTCAACCGTAAGCAATACAACTAAATAGTTGAGCCATGTAACTAATGTTTTCGGTGTAGGGCTATGAACATGTCATTAAAAAAAAAAAAAAAAAAAACAAAAAAATGTCCCACTCATTTGTTCTTGACTTCCATATTCCGCCCGTGGCGTCACGGAGTAGATTTTCCAAAATCATTTGGCATTTTAAGCCAATTTCAACAATAATACTAACAATCCAAATTAAATCTTTCCAACTGTTTTCCGCCCGTTGTATTGCACGCAAAGTACCGAGGTACTTTCAAAACCGGTGGCACATGTGACGAATTATTTAATGTGAGGTGCTTTGAAAATTAGTTTCAAAATGATTGAATGATAAACAGAAGATTGAAAATGAGTTTGAAGTCAATTGGACGATACTCAAAAAAATTTTATACAACAGTTTTCCGCGTATTTTCCAACCTTAGGGATAGATTTTCCAAAATCTTTGACCACCGCGCCTATTATTTTTACTCCCTGTACCCATAAAATGGGTAAAAAGGGGGTATTGGATTTGTGCAAAAGTATGTAACAGGCAGAAGGAGACATCTCCGACCCTATAAAGTATATATATTCTTGATCAGTATCAAAAATGATTTCGATTTGGCCATGTCCGTCTGTCTGTCCGTCTGTCCGTCTGTCTGTCTGTCCGGATGAACGCGTCGATCTCAGCAACTATAAGAGCTAGAGACACCAAATTTGGAATGTAGCTTCCTGTATACCATACGCAGATCAAGTTTGTTTCCGATCTCAGATATCTCCCCCCGTTCCCCCGCAAATCGATCAAAACGTTTTACAGCCACAGTTTTAAAGATATCGCTTTGGGATTTGTCATGTAAACTACTTTGGTCACTCTTAATCTACTGTGCAAATTTCAAGTCGATCGGATAATAAACACGGAAGTTATTCATCGAACAATATTCAGTACTGGAGCGAAGGGGGGAAGAAGAAGCACAGCCTCGACATAAAATGCCTTGCGTACGCTGTGGCTCGCGTGTGTGTGTGTATGCTTTGTGTATGTGTGCGTGCATGTGTACGAGACGAACATATGATTGGAAGTTTTAGACTTGGGTACAGGGAGTTTCGTAGTCGGGTATACACGACTAGAACATTCTTACTTGTTTCCCATAGAACCTTGTAAATGAGTTTGAAGCCAATCGCATGAAAATTATAAATGTCGAATGCCAAACTTTTCCACCGATTTTCCGACCATAGAGCTGAATTTCTCAAAATCGCTGATACACGGGTCAAATTATTTTATGTGAAGAGCTTTCAAAATCAGTTTGAAGGCAATTGGACGATACTCAAAAAAATTTCATACAACAGTTTTCCGCGTATTTTCCGACCTTAGGGATAGATTTTCCAAAATCTTTGACCACCGCGCCTATTATGTGTTTGGGTAGAACCATGAAAATGAGTTTGAATCCAATCACATGAAAATTAAAAATGTCGAATGCCAGAGTTTTCCACAAATTTTTCGAGCATAGGGCTGAATTTCCAATAATCGGTGATACACGTGTCGAATTATTTAACCCTCTAAGGCTACTTTCAAAAATAATGGAAAAAATTAAATCGAATAATTTTTTCTAAAGTGAATTGTGGCTCCAGAACTCAAAAATTTAGTCAGAAAAAGTGTAGAAGCTTTCGTTTACCTGTAAGGTGAGAAATATGAATAAGTGCCTTAAGGCACTCTTGGGGCTCTGAGTAAAAAAATAGTCATTTCCAAATTACGAAGTTAAAGTTTATTTATTTTTATGATACTTCACGAAAAAAATTATCAGCTGAATTGCTTTAATATATTTACTTTTATCAGCACAACAAAACACAACGAGCAGCAGGACAAATTTCACGCGTGAAAAAACACATGTTTTGTGCACATGAAAATAAAAAGTACCGTTAAAAGCTTCTGAGAGCTTTCAAAGCTTCTAGACATAATTTGGTGTGTTTATTACTAACAGTCAAAAAATATTCAAATGATGTAAAAGCTCTTATTTTTTTTATTATTGTGAATCTATATATATAAAAGAGTTCGTGCTGACTGACTGACTGACTGACTGATTGGCAATCATCGCACAGCCCAAACCATAAGAGCTAGGATGCTGAAATTTTCACAGTAGGTTCCATCTATAATGAAAGTGCACACTAAGACGGGATTTTGGAAAATTCCACCCACAAGCGTGGAAAACCGCGGAAAACTGTTGTATGAAACTTTTTTGTTTACCATCCAATCGGCTTCAAACTCATTTTCAGAGATCTACACAAAAATTAATTTGACACATATTTCATCGATTTTGGAAAATCCACCCCCATGGGTGGAAAATGGGGGTCTCAAGGTTGTATGGGCGAAAGTCTAATTTTAGTCCGATCACCTTCAAATTCATTTTCAAAGCTCTTCACGTAAAATAATTCGACACGTGTATCAGCGATTTTGGGAAATTCGACCACATGGTTGGAAAATCAGTGGAAAAGTCTGGCATTTGACATTTATAATTTTCATGCGATTGGCTTCAAACTCACTTTCAAAGTTCTATGGGCAGAAATAATAGGCGCGGTGGTCAAAGATTTTGGAAAATCTACCCCAAAAGTCGGAAAATTCGTGGAAAACTGTTGTATGAAACTTTTTTGATTATCGTTCGATTGGCTTCAATCTCATTTTCAAAGCTCTTCACATAAAATAATTTGACACGTGTATCAGCGATTTTGGGAAATTCAACTCCATGGTCGGAAAGTCGGTGGAAAAGTCTGGCATTCGACATTTTTAATTTTCATGCGAATGGCTTCAAACTCATTTTCAAGGTTCTCTGGGCAGAAATAGTAGGCGCGGTGGTCAAAGATTTTGGAAAATCTACCCCCAAAGTCGGAAAATTCGGGGAAAACTGTTGTATGAAACTTTTTTGATTATCGTCCGATTGGCTTCAAACTCATTTTCAAAGCTCTTCACATTAAATAATTTGACACGTGTATCAGCGATTTTGGGAAATTCAACTCCATGGTCGGAAAGTCGGTGGAAAAGTCTGGCATTCGACATTTTTAATTTTCATGCGAATGGCTTCAAACTCATTTTCAAGGCTCTATGGGAAAAAATAATAGGCGTGGTGGTTAAAGATTTTGGAAAATCTACCACCAAAGCCGAAAAATTCGTGGAAAACTGTTGTATGAAACTTTTTTTGATTATCGTCCGATTGACTTCAAACTCATTTTTAAAGCACTTCACATTAAATAATTTGACATGTGTATCACCGATTATTGGTAATTCAGCCCTATGCTCGGAAAATTTGTGGAAAAGTCTGTCCCTCGACATTTTTAAATTTTATGTGATTGGCTTCAAACTCATTTTCAAGGTTCTACCCAAACACATAATAGGCGCGGTGTCCAAAGATTTTGGAAAATCTATCCCTAAGGTCGGAAAATACGCGGAAAACTGTTGCATGAAATTTTTTTGATTATCGTCCAATTGACTTCAAACTCATTTTCAAACTTCTTAATAAATAAATAAATAATTCGTCACATGTGCTACCGGTTTTGAAAAATACACGTGGCCTTATACTAATTTCCAAATATAAATACAAAAACCTCGGTACTTTGCGGGCAAGACAATGGGCGGAAAACAGTTGGAAAGATTTAATTTGGATTCTTAGCATTATTGTTGAAATTGGCTTAAAATGCCAAATGATTTTGGAAAATCTACTCCGTGTCGCCACGGGCGGGAAATGGAAGTCAAGGACAAATGAGTGGGACATTTTTTTTTATTTATTTTTTTTTTTTCAAAGACATTTTCATAGCCCTACACAAGAAACGTTAGTCACGTGGCTCAATTATTTAGTTGTATTTCTTACGGTTGACAAAAGTAGTGAAATTCAAAAAAATGTACTTTCATCTAAATATTTCCCCGGGCAAGGCCGGGATATTACCTGCTAGTATCTGTATATTTGTTGAAATCGAACATTTTTAATGATTTCGCTTTCTTTTGGCAATTTTCGTAATCATAGCTTTAAAATTGAGCGATAAGTTAGTATGTAAACAGACGGACTGCCAACATTTTCTGACTTTAAACACGTATTACTTAATAAGTATGGTACCTACAGAGAGCTATCAATCGACGCGGTATGAATTTCCCTACAATATGCTGACAATATTTTCAAAATCGGACTGGAAATACAGCCACACGAGCCGGTATACTAAGAAAAAGTCAGATTATCGAACAAGTTCAAAAGCTCGCGCTGAATTTCATGACTTGTGACGTACATATGTAAGTACATACATGCGCAGTGAGAGCCAAAAGTTGCAGTCGTCTTGTCATAACCTATGAGCTCTCTCAATCGTGGGCGTAACTTATTGTCTCTCAACCGTGGCGTATGTATATCTACGCACTCGATCTCTTTTATAGTTGCTTTGGCTCACTCTACGATTCGGTGGCATCTTGAAAGCAGCCAGCGAGTTTCACAATTAAATTTCAGTTTGAGTCCAAGTTTCATGTTCTTTTGGTGTCGGCACTGACCTATTTGTACCCGGACTATGTTTTCCTTTATAGTGTATATAAGACTAGGGAATTATGCGCATTGTTTTTTATACTACATGTGAAATTATTGTACTTTACATAATGATACATGTATTCTGTAGCTCACAATGCAACATGTGCGTTCAGAAAATATAATCTTCCTTGGCACTGTACAGGAAAAATTTAAGTTTTTCTGGCATGAGACAAATTTTTGTACCGAGTATCTATAATTTGTGTTTTATATTGTGAATTTTAATTTTAAAAAAGGATGGTGTCACGGCCATTTTTTGTTCAAAATATTCTAACAAAAATTAGAACGGTAACATAGAAACAAGACCCAAAATATTTAGTGATCTCTATCCTATAGTGCAGCGCAAGTCACAACAAAAACAAATGTTATAAATCGAGAAAAACAAATTCATGTTTAAGGCAATCGAACTACTTAATTTAAAATGCCTAAGTCAAACTTTATAAGGCTTTGAATTCTTAATGCAGTTTGCGAAAATATTTCGAAAATATATTCATTAATGTGTAGGATATATTTTGTCGCGCATCTTTCGACATCCATTGTGCTTTTCTCGATCCCTATTGGTTTTCACGCTTAAGCATTATAGTCTTACAATAGGCCCCTTTCGTACACTGACCCTAGTCTGTCAGGTTTAAAAAAAACAAAATCTTATTTTGGAAGAACAAGTAAGAATGCTCTAGTCGAGTTCACCCAACTACAAGACGCCCTGTAACTAGGTCTGAAAATTCCAAACACATCTTCGTACATTTACACAGACAGATACAGATGCACAAATATGCACGCATACAATTCGCAGTGTAAGTGGGGCGTTTTAAGTAACAGCTGCATTGCTGCTTCCACCCGAACCACAGTACAGAATTTTTACTCCCTGTACCCAAATAATGGGTAAAGGGAGACATCTCCGACCCTATAAAGCATATACATTCTTGATCAGTATCAAAAGAAATATCGTTTGGCCATGTCCGTCCGTGCGTCTGTCCGTCCGTATGTTTGAACGCGTCGACACAAAAGAATAAGCACAGACGCGACTTTAAATGCCTCGCCTTTGTTGTCGCTTGCGTACGTCCGTTTTTATGTATGTGTGTGTGTATATGCTTAAGTGTATGAAGATATGTAAGGAAGTTGTTGACAGGGAGTTTCGTAGGTGGGTATACTCGACTAAAGCATTCTTACTTGTGTTACAGCAGCTTAAGCAAGACCAAATTATTCAACTACTCGCATATGCCACATCCCAAGACTATATCTTTTGATTTGTCCTTATAAATAATGTTTATAGATTTGCGGAGGAGCGGGGGGAAAATTTTTGAAATGGGAATCAAAATTATCTGAGGAATCTACGCTCCACTTTTTGTGTCTCTATCACTTATAGTTTCTGAGATCGACGCGATCATACAGAAAGACTGACGGAGGGACGGACGCACGGAAAGAGGGACACGGCCAGATCGACTCGGCTATTGATATTAATCAAGAATATGTACTACTAGCAGGTAATACCCCTGCCTTGCCCTGCGAAATATTTAGATGAAAGTACATTATTTTGAAATTGACTACTTTTGTCAACCATTGGAAATACACATAAATAGCGTATCATAGTATTCCCTCCCGTGGGGGTAGAAAACTTAATAGTTGAGCCTAATTTTTCTTGTGTAGGGCTATGAAAATGACTTTGAAGCTGATCTAACTTATCAAATAATCCCACTCATTTGACTTTGACATCCATTTCCCGCCTGTGGCGACGCGTAGAAATTAATTTTCTAAAATCATTTGGCATTTGCAGTCAATTCCAAGAATAATACTAAGAATCCAAACTAAAGCTTTCCAACAGTTTTCCGCCCGTTATACAAAGTACCGAGGTTTTTGTATTTAGTATGTAAATAAGTACGAAACCATTCGAATGAAAAACGAAAATGCTGAATTCCAGACTTCATCCCTTTTCCGTGGGCATGCATATTTCAAAACCGGTAGCACTTGTGTCGAATTATTAAATGTTAGTTGCTTTGCAAATTAGGATTCAAATAATTGAATAATAAACAGAAACTTTGTAAAATGAGATTGAAGTCAATCGGACATACATACAACAGTTCTCCGCGAATTTTCCGACCTTGAAGGTAGATTTCCAAAATCTTCGACCACCGCACCTTTTCTGTCTTTGTGTAGAACTTTGAAAATGAATTTGAAACCAATCACATGTAAATTAAAAAGATTTTTCCACCAATTTTCCGATCATAGGACTAAATTTCCCAAAATCGCTGATACATGTGTCGAATTATTTTACGTGAAAAGCTTTGAACATGAATTTGAAGGTGATCGGACTATAATTACACTTGCGCCCATACAACCTTGAGAACCCCATTTTCCGCCCATGGGGGTGGATTTTCCAATATCGGTGAAATATGGATGCATTTTTGTGTATATCTCTGAAAATAAGTTTGAAGTCGATTGGATGGTAAACAAAAAAGTTTCTTACAACAGCTTTCCGCGATTTTCCACGCTTGTGGGCGGAATTTTCCAAAATCCCGTCTTAGTGTGCACTTTCATCATAGATGGAACCTAATGTGAAAATTTCAGCATCTTAGCTCTTATGGTTTGTGCTGTGTGATGATTGCCATTCAGTCAGTCAGTCAGCACGATTTCTTTTATATATATAGAATAGAATATACATATGTACATATATAGCGCCTATGCACGCGACGCATATTTGATTTTGTAATGTCCATAGCATATGGAAGTGTGTGAAGCTTACACATACATAGGTAAGCTTCTGGTGCACAATGCAAATTACTCTAACAATTTTCTGCTGGCAAACCAAAAACCATTTTATTGCTTCGCTTTGGCGATACTAATCCGAGCTTTTTTTTGTTGATGTCTTATCTTTTACTGTACACTAAAAGACGAAAAACTACAATTCGATGTGAACAGTTCACTTTTTTTCATTTCTCATATAATTTTTTTTTCGGATCGGTATCATGTGTTACCACATGTAACATAAATATATAAACATAAATATGAATATCAATGTTTATTGTGCAATAAAATACTATCGGCAAACACAAAATATAATCCTGAAAGGCATTTCTTAATATGTCCACTGGATGAAGAAACATGTTTCTATATTTTTTCTGTGTACACATTAAAAAAAAAAAAAATTTCATAACAATTGGGCGTGCGAATACTTTAATTTTTATACTATGTTCCCGAAGGGAAAAATAGTATATTGGGTTTGCGAAATGTCCGTCTGTCCGTCTGACCGACTGTCCGTCTGTCCGTATGAACGCAATTTGTTTGCCTTTATCTTTGAGCTAGAGCAACCAAATTAGGTACACATGTTGGTGTATATCGTCAATTTATAAAGTGTCAAGATCAAATTCGAAAATTCGAGAAAATATTGATATTTCGAAAACGCTACCATGAAAAAAATTTTAAGTGCCATTTTTGTGTTCAGTGGGCCAAAGTCCTTAAGAAAATCACACTAAGATTTGCTTTGCAAAATGGCTGTAAACTAGTGTAACCGTCGCGACGCGTCGTACGAATGTTTTTCCAAGTCGGTCATCTTTCACACTCAGCCAACGAAGAGATTAAAACGAATAGTCAAAAATTTTTCACTAATTACAGACTAATGTTGACCCCCTGGAAAAATCTGTATCAAATGCAATCGGAGATAAAACAAGTAAGAACGTTGCAGTTGGACGCACACGACTGCGAATACTATGTTCCCAGTCCTATATAATTTGGTTATTTGTGAGTTCGGAAAGAAAAGCGATTTTGCTCACTTGCAGTCAAGCCAAAAATACAACTTTTGAAGCTTTAGTTACCGTTACTTGAAAATGCGAGATGCAATCGGAGATAAAAAAGCTTTTGTGCAGAACCCTTGCTGCTATTATTTTGCATATTTTGTTTCGTTTTATTATGCTGTTCCCTTCTCCTACGAGGGTGGAAACTAAAATTTTCGAGGTGTATATAATTTTGGGCAGGAGTGTATGAATATACTATATTCAAATGCATGTACGTATATGAAATAATACACAAACAAGCTCCAGAGCAATTTCAAATATTTTCAAAATTTTTGTTGTAGCAAATTTTTCTCTGTGTGATTTTAACAAGTGCCTTAACCTGGGCGTGTAAATTTTGTTTCGCCTTCAGCAAACACTTTGCTTTTAGAGCTTGAATCCGGCCCAAATTAGGCTTCATGACCTCTGCTAAAAATTTTTGTGTTTCCCAGTCAATCAATACCGCCCATATTTAGTTTATGTATAATATCATGCAAATTTACATTAACATCAATTAGTTTTACAGAAGGCACAGTAGATCAATCTAACGACAATATACATTAAACAATTCTATCGGTTAGATTTACTGTAGGCACAGTAGATCAATCGAGCAACAAAATACATTTAATAATTGTATCGGTTAAATTTACTATGATTACACTTGATCACTACAACAAGAAATCACCAAGTAAAACAAGTAAGAATGCTCTAGTCGAGTATACCCGACTACGAAACTCCCTGTACCCAGGTCGAAAATATCCGATCGCTTCTTCGTATATTTACGCATAAGCACACACATACACAACGCCGCACCAACACAAGCGACAGCAAAGCGACAGCGCAAGCAAGGCATTTGCAGTCGTGGCTGTGCTTTTTCTTCCCCCCCTCGCTCCAGTACTGAATCTTGGTCGTTGAATAACTTCCGTGTTTATTATCCGATCGACTTAAAAAGTAGATTAAAAGTAATTTAAGTATTGTACATGCCAAATCCCATAGCTATATCTTTAAAAGTGTGGCTGTAAAACGTTTATATCGAATTGCGGGGGAACGGGGGGAGATATCTGAGATCGGAAACAAACTTGATCTGCGTATGGTATACAGGAAGCTACATTCCAAATTTGGTGTCTGTAGCTCTTATAGTTGCGGAGATTCATCCGGACAGACGGAGAAGGCCTTGTATCTCTGACTGCGAAAATTTGTCAAACAGTCTTATAATTTAAAGGCGTGATCGACCGAACCGACGAGATGGTAGCGTACTTATTGCTATCAAATACACAAAATTCAATCACTTCGACTCAATTGTCAACCGAGTAACACGCATCTGTGAAAAGCTTCTTCAAAATTGTTGGAAAATTATTTCCTACTTATGGACAACTACACCCATGGTGGCATATAAATACGTGTGGTTGTGTTTCACGGTTTCTTCACTGCTTAGTGTGTTATCTGTGCAGTGCATATTAAGGAAAACAAAAACCTAATTGTGTGGCCGCTTTGCAGCTTTGCCGGCCAGTGTGCCTTAAGGCATTAAAGACTGTGCAATTGACCAACAAGACAAATCCTAGTTCCTAGGTTAACTCGGTGTCGTAGTGCAATTTGCATAATAAAACAAATTTTTGCGCACGGGCGCTAGTGTGCGTGTGTGTATCTTTCGGGGTGCTCTGCTGTCACATCCAAATTTTGCCACCCTGCCTTTCAAAACTCTATTGCCACTTATGCACAAGAGTTAAACACTAACAGTCAACAGCAGAAATTAATATCTGTGCCATTTAATATGGACAATTTCAATGGCCCAGAATATCAATTAGTTGATAATAATGACTACCTGGTGCACCAGTTCAAGTTAAAACCTGATACTTTGGACTCCACGTCAGCTCATGATAATGAACATGAACTGCAATCCTATCCCGCCTGGAGCAAAAGCATTGCTGAAAAGGCTTACTCTCAAAAAGCGCAGCACTTACGAGTTAAGCACGGCCTTAATCCGAAGCTTCCTTAAATGAAAGACGGCAAATCGCAGAGCTGTGCCGTATCTTCCGTGCCCGTGGTCAAGCAGAAGCGTAAACATCTGCAGAAAACCTCTCTGTACCCAGACGCCAAGGCCCCTAAAAGGTATGAAACCGCAGAATTTAATAATACATTTTCTACACTTGAGAGCAGCTCAGATGATGATGAAACTGACGAGGTGGTGTTTCATGACGTGATGACAACAGGTTCATCCCAACCAACTGGTCCCTCCAATGAACCACCATCGCGCAGCCATCTGAATCCTCCATCCCAGTGTTGATTCGCCAATAGTCAACCGCCAATTCTCAGCCTACAACTAATTCAGAGGTTGCTTCTTCTGGCATCGAGTTACTAAGCTCGCTCACGTCCAAGCCTGACAATTTGAATCTGCCACTGGATAACACCTCAAGCAAAACCATCGCCAATAATTTGTACTGGGTTCAACGACATCAATGTTGTTCTTAATGCGGTACGTAATTTTACGTCGAACTTTAAATTGAAGTCATGTCGGCGATGTCGGCAAATATCCAAGTCACTACTGAGGTCGATCACCGTGCATTGACGGCCATTCTTACCTAAAGACAACTTCCATACCAAACGTGGATGCTGAAAACGGATCGCCCTTACAGGGTTGCGGTGCGGAATCTATATCCTGGCACAATGTTGGCTGAAATACGCGATAGCATATCTCCAAAGGGGCACATTGTGCGGAATATATACAATGTCAAGCCGGACGAACGGAGAGCCCAGATGTCTTTTCTTTATTGAACTTGAGCCATCTCCGAATAATAAGGAAATATTTGCCAGTAAAACAATAGCTGATCAAACAGTCATTATTTAAGCACCGAACCGGCGTGGTGATGTGCCCCAATGCCGACGCTGTCAAGAGCAAGGTCACACCAAAGAATTTTGTCACAAGCCATTCCGATGTGCTAAGCGCTGCGGTGGCCATCAGAGCGCTGCTTGCACCAAACCCGATGAGAAACCATTTGTATGTGCCAATTGTGGTGACCCTCACTCTGCCAATTGGAAAGGCTGTATTGTATATCAAGAGATGACAGCCCGACGTCTGCCTAAAAACAGGAACACGTCTGCTTTAAGCTCGGTAGCTAAACCAATAGGACCTGCCCCTTTGCCATCAGTTTCTGCTTCGGTACTACTTCGCCAAACTCAACATCAGTCCCAATATCAAGAGATAAGCCAGATGCAGAAGCAACGACAGATTCAGGTTCAACCACTGTCTGGTTGCTCCTTTATTGAGGAGCAGTTGCCAACTTTACAATCACAGAATCAGATGCAACAGCAGCCTAATCAGAAGCGGCAGCAGCATCAACGGCAACAGCAGCAGTAGCAATGGCAGCAGCAACAGCAGCAGCAACGGCAGCAGCAGCAACAGAAGCAGTAGCGGCAGCAGCAACAGCAGCAGTTACACCCAGCGCAGTTACGACTGCGTGATCAACATCAACGGCAGTACCTTGAACAACAACAGAACAGCCGTATTCAGAAGCAGTTCGACACCTGGATGTCAGCTCAAAAGGAAATTCAGATGGAGGCCGACAAACGTTTTAGCAAACTAGAGGTGCGCATCGACCGCATGTTTGCCACGGTTGACTCTTTACTGCAGCTCGTGTCATCTAGGAGCGAAGAATCCTGTGACGAGCACGCTTCTACGCTCAAAACATACACTGCAACCTGACGCAGGGCATGATTCTCATTTTGCACCGCAATTTGGCGCAGTGCTCCCACAACAAACGCATTCAGTTACTGTCCACATAGACACTGCTGCTGCTATTTCTGTTAATGCCATTTATAATGACTAGCATGGGGCTTCGCATTGGCGTATATAACGCCAAATGGGGTCACCAACAAAGCTCTTGTGCTGGAGCTTTCTTATCTAACGCCACCATCTGGACGTGATGCTGCTCAAGGTCGTATTTTCGAATCCTAGGCTACGGCTTAAGATATCACCCACTCAGCTTGATTAGCAGGGACAACGTGCAGCTTTCTGCTATAAAGGTGGCCAGTGATCACGGTGATGTAGTTCTGGCGGCTATCTACTGCCCTACACGCTTTGATTGGACAAGCGGTGACTTTGAAGCGATCTTCAACGAACTTGATTCTAAGTTTGTGATTGCCAGTGAATGGAATGCTTACCACTCACTCTGGGGGCCAGGAGATCTACCAGCAGAGGCTTAGCGGTATTTGACTGCATTGCGGGCTCTAATAAACAGGTTCTAGCAACTGGAGGTCCAACTGATCTCCCAAGAAATAACCAGGCGAATCCCATAGCGCTGGACTTTGCATTATATGCTGGAATACCGTCATCTAGCCTTGCCATCACGGACAGGGTCGAGCTGAGCTCTGATCAAATCCCTCTGATCGTTGAACTGAGGATATCTGCCTACATAGTTGGTACGAAACCTCGCTTACTCCCCTGGCATGCAAATACTCCGAGATTCCAGCGAAAATTGGAGGAACTAGTTAATCTCAATATTGATATCAATACGCCAGCTGATGTCGATGACGCAGCAGAGTTCGTACGTAACATTTATGCTGCTGCTGAACACTCGCTGCTTCGCCAACAGCCTTGCAGTCCTCCCAGTCCACCTCAGCCTCTTTTAAAACCTGAGATCCTGAACTTGGTGAGACTCAAGAGAGCAATGCGTCGGAGCTATATGCGCACACGCAATCCACTGGATAAAAGCGAGTATCGAAGAACTGCTGATGCTTTAAGAAATCTTGTGTATGACACCAAACAGGAATACTTTGACGACCTCCTGCGCAATGCCGACCCGGACAGTGGTGCGAGCTTTACAATAAGTAAGGCTACGCGCAGTCTCAAGAGATGGAACGTTATGCAGACCTGACACGGAGATCGTGACGGCATTTGCTGATGAGCTGCAGGATCGGTTCACGTCTTTTGATCTTGCAAGTGTGGCTGCCGTCGAAATGACAAGATGTTTTTTTAGAAACCGAGCCCTTGTCAGCGGAACCAATTGCACACATTACGCCACATAAACTGAGGAATCAAAACAAATGACTAAAGCCTTCTAAGACCCTGGGCTCCGATGGTGTTGATGGTAAAACAGCCAAAGCACTCCCGAAGTAAGGTGTCCTATCTCTGGTGGCTCTTTTCAACGCTATGCTGAGGGTCAAACACTTCCCATCCCAATAGAAGTCCGCCGTCGTGGCTATGATCCCGAAACCTGGCAGAAGTCCTGACTGCATTGACTCGCATCGGCCAATCAGCCTGCTTCCAATTTTTCTTGGACGATTATTGGCTGTGAATCCCTTCCAGGCAGCTCTTCTCTACCACCAATTTGGTTTTCGCCATAAGCATGGAACACCAAAACAAGTTCACAGGATCGTGCATTTCTCACTAGAGTCCCTTGAGAACAAGGAGTTCTGTTCTGTCGTTTTCTAAGACGTTAAGCAAGCATTCGATCGGGTATTGCACGATGGCCTGCTCTTCAAGCTTAAGAATCTCCTCCCAGCCATGCATTACCTAATTTTGAAGTCGTTCCTGTGTGAGCGTGGTTTCATTGTCGAGTTGCGAGACAAGTGATCGAGCATTCGCCGTATCGAAGCTGGTGTACCGCAGGGCAGAATCCTTGGCCCTGTTCTGTACACACTGTACACCACGGACTTGCCGACTCCAGTTGCTGAATCCAGTTGCCGACAACACGGTGGTTGCCACATATGCGGATTATACTAACTTTGCGGTCCGCAGCACCAATGCAATAGAGGCCGTCAGACTCACGCAGGAGTTTCTCAATAACTTCTCTTGTTAGGCAAACCGTTGGAATGTTGTCGTGAATGGCAACAAGTCTCACAGCTGCATGTTTGCACTAAGAAAACCCCACTGTCGGAGGGTGAAATATGAAGGACAAGTCATCCCGAGAAGCAATACAGTTAAGTACCTTGGTGTGATCCTCGACACCCAGTTAGCTTGGCGTCCACACATCCTCCAGGCTGCTACATCTGCTAGGAACAAGGCAAGCAAACTGGACTGGATGCTAAGGCAGTGTAGCTACCTTAGCCTCGAAAACAAGCTCACGTTGTTCAAAATGATTATATGGCCTGTTATGGCGTCTGGCATTGCACTATGGGGGTGCGCAGTCAACTATTCCATACAGGCCATCGAATCCACCCAGAGAAAGATAGTCCGTAGAATAGCTGGAGCTTCAGGATACATAAGTAACTCGGCCATTTATAATTATCTGCAAGTTGTCCCCATATACACACAGATAAGCCTGCACGGTGTCCTGAAGGTCATCTTTTATAAATATATAAAATATAATATATAATCTATTTAAACAAACTATTAGCACACTTACACCCAAACACGTCCCCAGTCAAATATTCACCCTAACACGAACATTTTAAATTTATTGAGTTAAATGATCAATGTTAAAAAAATACATATAAAAAAAAAAAAGCAAATACACTCTCCAATCGGCACTTATTTCCTTGAATTCTCCAATTGATGTTGAAATTATTGCAGTTAAAGTTTCTTCGCATGAAGGAATGCGCTTCTGATATTCAAGTTTATATGCCCTATGTAACTTGTATAAGAGAAGTTCCCCCTCAAGTGCGAGATAATTACTCTACTGTTGTGTTAGGCGATTTTAATTTGTCAAATGTCTTATGGTCTTCTTTCAATAGCTCAAATTACCTTGTACCTTCATCTCAACATGATATTCTAGATTACATCTTTGATACCTCGTTTTTTCACATCAATTCAATTCTGAATCAACTGAATATAAATCTCGATCTAGTATTTGTTAATGATTGCCCCAATGCTTCTGTCTCTAAGTCGGCCCCTCTATCCATCCCTGAAGATTTATACCATCCTACTTTGGAAATCTCTTTTTTTATTACCAAACCTCATAGTCACTCTTCATCAACTTCTCCTAAGCCTCGCCGTTGTTTTCGCAAAGGAAACTTCACCTTGCTGAATCAACTGATTTATGCAACCTATTGGTCTATTTTAGATAGCTCGGTTGACATTAATAATGATCTTGTTTTCTTCTATAACCCCGTTGCCTTCATCTTCTAAGCCTCCGTAGTTTACTCCCAGTCTCTCAAACTTAAGAAACATTTAGACAAAATGTTTTAAGAAGTTGAAATTACAACAACCACCCCAAAAACCTACAAGCTCCGATATTCAGCCCCTTAATAAACGCAAATGGAAGAATGCGGGTCTTGGAAGTACTTCGACGTAAAAAATTTTGTATACGAGAAGTATGTCTGGAAGGCAATCATTGCCAACTGGGTAAGTGTATGAAGATATGTTAGGAAATTGTAGACCTGGGTACAGGGAGTTTCGTAGTCGGGTATACTCGACTAGAGCATTCTTACTTGTTCAAAACACAAACTCCCGACCTCCTTAAAAGGATTCAAGCTATTTGCAATTTTATAAATCGATATGTGTCTTTGTGCTCGTGAGATGTCCAAACCATTTTGTAACTTTTCATGAAAATTAACTAGGTGCAATTTCGGTAGTAAAGCGGACAGAATTTTTGATATGGCACGATGTACGTGTCTCACATGAAATTTTTTGCATGAAAAAAAAAATTGTGAAAATAAATGGGGAATTTTTAGACTTTTTTTATTTTTTATTTTCATTAAAAAAATTTCTTTCAAAATAATTAATAAAAAAATATTTTTTTCTGATAATATTATATAACCCATTTTATATATGGGGAAAATAACAGACTTGACATACAGCGAATAGTTTTAAAGTTATCTATATATATAAAAGAGTTCGTGCTGACTGACTGACTGACTGACTGATTGATTGGCAATCATCGCACAGCCCAAACCATAAGAGCTAGGATACTGAAATTTTCACAGAAGCTTCCATCTATGATGAAAGTGCACACTAAGACGGGATTTTGGAAAATTCCACCCACAATCGTGGAAAATCGCGGAAAACTGTTGTATGAAACTTTTTTGTTTACCATCCAATCAGCTTCAATCTCATTTTCAGAGATCTACACAAAAATTCATTTGACACATATTTCACCGATTTTGGAAAATCCACCCCCATGGGTGGAAAATGGGGGTCTCAAAGTTGTATGGGCGAAAGTCTAATTTTATTCCGATCACCTTCAAATTCATTTTCAAAGCTCTTCACGTAAAATAATTCGACAAGTGTATCAGCGATTTTGGGATATTCGACCACATGGTCGGAAAATCGGTGGAAAAGTCTGGCATTTGACATTTATAATTTTCATGCGATTGGCTTCAAACTCATTTTCAAGGTTCTATGGGAAAAAATAATAGGCGCGGTGGTTAAAGATTTTGGAAAATCTACCCCCAAAGTCGGAAAATTCACGGAAAACTGTTGTATGAATTTTGTTTTTATTATGTTCCAATTGACTTCAAACTTCTGTTTATCATTCAATCATTTTGAAACTAATTTTCAAAGCACCTCACATTAAATAATTCGTCACATGTGCTACCGGTTTTGAAAAATATAAATAAATACTAAAACCTCGGTACTTTGCAGGCAATACAACGGGCGGAAATGAGTTGGAAAGATTTAATCTGGATTCTTAGTATTATTCTTGAAATTGGATTAAAATGCCAAATGATTTTGGAAAATCTACTCCGTGTCGCCACGGGCGGGAAATGGAAGTCAAGGACAAATGAGTGGGACATTTTTTTGTTGTTTTTTTTTTCAAAGACATTTACATAGCCCTACACTGAAAACATTAGTCACGTGGCTCAACTATTTAGTTGTATATCTTACGGTTGACGAAAGCAGTCAAATTCAAGAAAAAAGTGAATTTTCATCTAAATATTTCCCCGGGCAAGGCCGGGATATTACCTGCTAGTTAATTATAAACAGCTAACTTTGACAAATCGTCCACTGTGCGCAGGGGGCAATATATGAAATTCGAAAAAAACTTGATCTGCGACTACTTCATACAAACCTACATTCCAAATTTGGTGTCTCTAGCTCTTTTAGTTTTTGAGATCCTTGCGGATCCAGACGGACAGATGAATAAACGGACGGACGCACAAGACTACTTTATAGCCTTATATACTTTGTAGGGTCGGAGCTGTCTCATTCTGCCTATTTCATACATTTACACAGATCTAATATCCCTTTTTTTTAACCATTTTATGGGTACAGGGAGTAAAAAGTATAACGGTAGCGTTAACTCTACATTTTGTTATCGTTCCATGTATTGATTTATGTATTGTATGAGCTCGGCAAATCAAGCCAAGTATCAAGCCTATCGATCAGTTGTGATAATTTATCAGTGATCAATTGAGCTGGTGAACGTAGCCTTTTATGTAAACCATTTTAAGAAATCGCATTAACATCCCTGTGAGGCATTTAAAAGCGGTAATGAAAACTCAATTCAACTTGAAATTTAAATTCAGATGCCAGTGATGACGGCGACTTACCCAATTATTAGCAATAATAACAGCAAGTTTCAGTTGAAGAAAAACCGGGAGCTCCGACATGACGGCGGCTGCCAGAGAAAAAAAAACAAAAAACAAATGGACCGCATTCTCTAAATCCATTTTATGCACAGGGAGGCAAATTATTGCGTTAAAAGAAACCCATAGAAAAACAAGTAAGAATCCTATAGTCGACGACAAAACTCCCTGTACCCAAGTCAACAATTTCCGATCGCATCTTCGTACACTTACACATACGCACACATGTACACAAAAACGCACACACAAGCGACAGCACAAGCGTGGCATTTTAAGTGGCGGCAGTACTGCTTTAGGCGCCCGCTCTGCAGCATTGAATCTTGTTTGTTGAATAACTTTCGTGTTTATTATCTGATCAACTTAAGATTTGGACAGTAGATTTAGAGTGACTAAAGTATTATACATACCAAATCCCAAAGCTATATCTTGAAAATTGTTACTGTAAAACGCTTTAATTGAATAGCGCAGGAATGGGGGGGGGGGGAGGGGGGAATATCTCGGATCCAAAAACAACTTGACCTGCGCCTGCTATACACAAACCTACATTCCAAATTTGCAGTCTCTAGCTCTTATAGTTGCTGAGATCCTTGCGTTCATACATACGGACGGACAGACGGACATGGCAAAATCAAATTCTCTGAAGCATTCATACAGACGGACAGATAGAAGAATGGATGTGACCAAATAAAAATTTCTTTTGATACTGATCAAGAATATTTATTCTTCATAAGATTGGATATGTCTCCTTTTGCCTGTTACATACATTTGCAAAGATTTTATACCCCCTTTTTACACATTTTACGTGTACATGGAGTTGAAACCGCAAAAGAAACAAGCGAGGGTGATTTAGTCAAGTGTGCTCGATGCGATATACCCTGAACCAAAAAAACCAAGCATCGTACACACATTCATAAATACACAATCCAAACGTATTACCGAGCTGCACTACTATGTGGAATTTTGACCCTTATTCTGGCATTAACAACTGTAAGATAAAATGGCTATTTCAAAGTTAGACACTTTGTTAACGTTTTTCTTCACGATCGATATTAATACATAATACATAATACATAATATACATAATATAACAGCTTAAGTTTAAAGGAAAATGATTGATATTCGGTTTTTGTGCCATATTGTACGTTTCCTAAACGTATTAATATTTTCATGAGAATTGGATAATAAGAACAGAAGTTATTCATGAACACAATTTCTTTAGTAGATATCAAAACCCAGAGAAGAACTAACAATGCGTAAAGCCATTTTCTAAACGCGTGTTCGCTTAAACTTAAATATGTTTTTTACACACAGCAAAAAGCTTAACTTTGTCGATTATGTATGTATATCGATCCCCTTGGTGTCTTCACTTTTCACTTTATTGTTAAAATTTTTGACTCTACTAAGCATAAAAAGTCACATTGCTCCAAATGTTCCCAAGATCTTATGGATCTCTCCAAAGATGAAATTTTTCACTAAATTGGTTTTTGAATGAAGGTCTTAACTCAATAAATTGAATACTTACCAAGTTACATTTTGACAATTAAACAGAGAGCGGATTCTATCATAAATTTCTAAGCAAAGTTATAACATTTAAAAATTTTAAGCATTTTAGCAATTTGGGAATGCCCTTATGACACGACATTTATAATGTGAGTTGTATGAATATTAATTTTAAAGTAACAGGCTTTTTCGTTAGTGTGAGCGAGACAACAACATAGGGCTCTAAGCAGCTGAATAAGTCATTAAATTGTTACAGTCGATAGGTCTAATAGAAAAATACTGATAGGAAAAAAATCCCAAAATGTAAAATGGAGGATTTATATATTTTGAAAATATGTAAAAGTGGGCGTGTCGCTTGTTTTTTGACAGAAAACAACATGAAAGAGCAAACAAAAATTTTTTGTTTATGTACATTGGAGTGCTGCAAATATGTATATGCAGCCAAATTAAAAAAAAAAAAATTTCTGCTCTTGGCTGATGCGTAGCGATAAAGAAGGATCATATATTTGGTTAACTTCCTCTGCTAATTTGTCCCAAAAATCATTTTTCTTGCGATTTATCATGTACAATGGGGACCTGTGGTCCCACATATAAACGGCTTAATGTACCGAATCAAGTAAAAAGACACACACCTCTTCATCATCATATCAATTTATTTCTCTTTATTGAACTATTTCCGCGCGCTTTGAAAATGAGTGTAACCATGCAATTTTAGTCTACAAATTCATCTAGAACATAGCTGAATGTACCTTTCACACAAATGCATAATGTAAGTTTAATATTAATGTCGTGTCATATAGGCTGAAGGAGTATACCTACTTCTTCCTGTTATATACAATTGCACAAATTTAATATTTTCTCTTTAAGCATTTTCGCTGGAGGCAGGGTATATGTAAAAATATACTGTGCACCTTAATTGCAGTTCGCTGAGCCCCCCAAACGACGATGACGGCCATTAAAATGGCCAACGAATTTACCAAATATTCAAGATGGATACTGGTAAAGTGGCCCGAGCCGAGCCGCAAAACTAAACCGGTAGCTGTAGGCTCCACTTAAATCTAAAAGGAAAAGGAATCTTCAAGAATGAATTCCAATTCAGCTACAATGCTAACAAAAGCATACTAAAATAAAGTCAAAACAAGTAAGAATGCTCTAGTCGAGTATTCCTGACTACAAAACTCCCTGTACCCAGGTTGAAAATTTCCGATCGCTTTTTCGTATATTTACGCACAGACACACACATACACAAAGACGCACATACACAAGCGACAGCAAAGCGACAGCGCAAGCGAAGCATTTTAAGTCATTGCTGTGCTGCTTCTTCTCCCCCTCGCTGCAGTACTGAATCTTGTTTGTTGAATTACTTCCGTGTTTATTATCCGATCAACTTGAAGTTTATACAGTAGAGACTTAAGAGTGACTTAAGTATTGTACATGCCAAATCGCAAAGCTATATCGTTAGAAGTGTGGCTGTAAATCGTTTTGATCGAATCGCGGGGGAACGGGGGGAGATATCTGAGATCAGAAACAAACTTGACCTGCGCCTGCTATACACGAGCCTACATTCCAAATTTGGTGTCTCTAGCTCTTATAGTTGCTGAGATCCTTGCATTCATACAGACGCACGAACAGACGGACATGTCCAAATCGAAATCTCTTTTGATACTGATCAAGAATATATATACTTTATAGGATCGGAGATGTCTCCTTCTGCTTGTTACATACTTTTGCACATATCCAATACCCCCTTTTTACCCATTTTATGGGTAAAGGGAGTAAAAAGTATATACTTTATTCTCTATGTACTCTCTTAAAATAATATTTATCAAGAAAGAACGGCTGTCTTCGGAGTGCCGAAGCTTAATACAATAGTAGGAGTTCATTTTTATACAAACACAATTTTCGTCTGATTTCTGGGAGCCACGTGGTCCGATATTGATGAAATTATATTATCCGATCCTATGGAAACTATGTGGTTTAAATGGTCCGATTTTGACCATATTTTGTCAGACTGTTACTTCCTGCACCGTGTAACGTGTAATGATAAAATTATAGGCTAGGTTACTTTAATATGATGAATTGGCGCCTGTGACCTTCAGCTCTATGAGATTATAAAATGATGATTATTCTATTATATTACACTAGCATGTAATATCCCGGCTTTGCCCGGGGAAATATTTAGATGAAAGTAAATTTTTTTGAATTTGACTACTTTTGTCAACCGTAAGAAATACATCTAAATAGTTGGGCCACGTGACTAATGTTTTTGTGTAGGGCTATGAAAATGTCTTTGAAAAATAAAAAACAAAAAAATGTTTCACTCATTTGTTCTTGACTTTCGTTTCCAGCCCGTGGCGACGCGGAGTAGATTTTCCAAAATCATTTGGTATTTTAAGTCAATTTCAAGAATAATACTAAGAATCCAGATTAAATCATTCCAACTGTTTTCAGCCCGTTGTATTGCCTGCAAGGTACAGAGGTTCTTGTATTTATATTTGAAAATTAGTATAATGCCACGTGTAGTTTTCAAAACCGATAGCACATGTGACGAATTATTTAATGTGAGGTGCTTTGAAAATTAGTTTCAAAATGATTGAATGATAAACAGAAGTTTGAAAATGAGGACGATAATCAAAAAAGTTTCATACACGAATTTTTCGACTTTGGGGGTAGTTTTTCCAAAATCTTTTACCACCGTCCTATAGAACAATGAAAATGAGTTTGAAGGCAATCGCATGAAAATTACAAGTGTCGAATGCCAGACTTTTCCACCGATTTTCCGACCCTTTTGTTGAATTTTCAAAAATTGCTGATACACTTGTCGAATTATTTTACGTGAAGAGCTTTGAAAATGAATTTGAAGGTGATCGGACTAAAATTAGACTTTCGCCCAGACAACCTTGAGACCCCCATTGGGTGGATTTTCGAAATCGGTGAAATATGCGTCAAATTCATTTTTGTGTAGTACTTTGAAAATTAGTTTGAAGCCGATTGGATTGTAAACAAAAAAGTTTCATACAACAATTTTCCGCGATTTTCCACGCTTGTGGGTGGAATTTTCACTTTCATCATAGATGGAACCTACTGTGAAAATTTCAGCATCCTAGCTCTTATGGTTTGGGCTGTGTGATGATTGCCAGTCAGTCAGTCAGCATGAACTCTTTTATATATATGTAGATTATTTTATGTACGTTTCACATATTTACAGTTAATCGAATTGTTTTTAGATTGAGTGGTTCAGATTTGTGATTTTTAAATATTTAATGGTATTAGAAATGTTTGGGGTAGGGGTGGATAGATATTGTAGTGGGTTGGTGGTGTTATGGAATATTGCTTGTCTGTGTTTTAAGGGGGTTACAGTGGGTATGTATGTGTTCAATTGAAATGTTGTCGTTGCAGAAAGGGCATGTACTCGGGGATTTGTCAAAATAATGTTTGTGTGTTATTTTGGTGTCCGCGTCTAACTCTTGTTATTTTTAATTGGTCTCCTCGTGGGTGGAATAGTAGGCTTTTCTTGAAAAAGTGGTAACTGTTGAGTTTGTTGTGGTTGATTGATTGGTATCAGGTAGATGTTTCGTCTATGTTAAGCTGCATTTTCTTCTTATGTGTGTTTTAAGTGTTTCAGGATGTCTTGTATGTTGGAGTTTTCTTTGAGAATGAGTGGTTGTTGTGCAGCGTTTTTAGCAGTTATGTCTGCTAATTCATTTCCTGGAATTTCTACATGCCCGGGAACCCAAAGCAGTTTGAATGTGGGGAAGATTTTTTGCAGTATGCTTCTTGCGTGTGTGGTGTAGTGTTTGCTGTTTTTTGAGTTGCTTATTGCGTCTAGAGCTGATAGGGAATCTGAGCATATGGGCATTTCCATGATGTCGTACGTGACCGTCGTACACATTTAAAGTAAAAAAAAACTACAATAAAATAGATTATAATTTGACAATAGGCTTAACTTATAACACTTAAGTAGCCCTATAATTGGGGTAAGATCGATTTCGGGCAACATTTCGATTGGAAGATAATTGCAGGAAACCAAGGCATTCGCACGGGACAAATATAGAAGTGGTTTCCGCGACCAATAATTCAAACGCTGATTTCAGCGAAGCCTAAGGTATTATGTTAATATAATATGTTAATTTTAAATTATTGTGCATTGATATCTCTTAACAATGCTTTTGATTTAACCCAACAATAATTTATACATATTTTGTTATTTAACTTACAGCACATTCGCACGGGACACTCTTTTTCATCATAATATTTATGTTGTATATATATATATATATATATATATATATATATATATATATATAATATATATATATATATATATAAATACATATAAATATATATATTAGTTGGCATATATATATATATATATATATATATATATATATATATAATAATAATGCCAACTAAGCTTCTTTTATATATATATATTTATATATATATATATATATATATATATATATAACAAGCTTAGTTGGCATTACTAGGCATTTCCATCAAGTCGATCTTGACCGTTAAACACATTTGAAGTAAAAAAACTACAAAATGTAACGGACTTATTTTTTTCACCGCCGTTTTCGTTCATATTGATTTAAGTAATGTAAAAGTATACATTTTCATAAGAAAAATCATTTTCGAACAATTTTCATACAAATTTCAAAAATTGAACACTTACGCTGTCGTGTGACCAACTTTATATAAGTGCCAAAATCACAAAACTTGTATTCGTTACTCCCTGTACCCATAAAATGGGTAAAAAGGGGGTATTGGATATGTACAAAAGTATGTAACAAGCAGAAGGAGACATTTCCGACCCTATAAAGTATATATATTCTTGATCAGTATCAAAAGAGATTTCGATTTGGCCATGTCCGTCTGTCTGTCCGTCTGTCCGTCCGTATGTATGAACGCAACGATCTCAGCAACTATTAGAGCTAGAGACACCAAATTTGGAATGTAGGTTCGTGTATAGCAGGCGCAGATCAAGTTTGTTTCCGATCTCAGATATCTCCTCCCGTTCCTCCGCAATTCGATCAAAAAGTTTAACAGCCACACTTTTAAAGATATAGCTTTGCGATTTGGCATGTACAATACTTAAGTCACTCTTAATCTACTGTATAAACTTCAAGTCGATCGGATAATAAACACGGAAGTTATTCAACAAACAAGATTCAGTATTGCAGAGCAGGGGGAAGAAGAAGCGCTGCCACGACTTAAAATGTTGATCGGATAATAAACAAGGAAGTTATTCACGATATATATACTTTATAGCGTCTGAAATGTCTCCTTCTGTCTATTACAAACATTGGCATAATTTAATACCCCATTTTTACCCATTTAATGGGTGCAACGAGTAAAAACGTTTATAAAATGTGTTGTAAAAAGATAAAACATAATTACGCCCAATATTATTGGAAAATGTGCTATTTTTTGTATTTCTTAATAAAGCCACGCCGTTTTTTAAGGTAGTACCTCAAACTTAAATATTTATGGTTCTCAGCGGGAGCAAGGATTTGCTTTTAGACCTTGGTGAAATTTTCTTAGAATTCTTCATAGATTCCGATTTTGGTGGACAATTTGTGAAACAAAACTGGCCCGCCCTGATAAATATGTTTTATATGTTTGCACAGATCTGATACACTCTTTTACCCATTTTATGGGTACAGGGAGCAAATATTTGGAATCAAAGCATTACAAATATGTGCTAAGTATCTTTTAAGGAACCTAATTTACAAAATGACTACATGGTCTAATAATGTAGGGGAACACCCAATCTGTTAAAAATAGGTGTATCACGCGGCAAGAATTCTTTGCTCGGCGACCCCAACTGAGTAGATACATTAGCTGTAAATAACAAGTAAGAACATTGCAGTCGGACGCAACAGACTGCAGAATACTCTGTTCCCAATTCTGTATCATTTGATTA
This sequence comes from Hirtodrosophila histrioides, assembly GCA_037075165.1. Taxonomy (NCBI): domain Eukaryota; kingdom Metazoa; phylum Arthropoda; class Insecta; order Diptera; family Drosophilidae; genus Hirtodrosophila; species Hirtodrosophila histrioides. The sequence goes on along the minus strand of JBAMCL010000578.1, from coordinate 289,981 downwards.
TTTGTTGGTTCGGTAAGAGAATGAAAATAAACAGAAGCCTGTATGTCAAATTTGGTGACTCTACCTGTACAGCTGTGGGAGATATAAATTTTGCTCGTAATCAGAATGTTAATCTCTTGAGAGACTTGGTTTGGGTAAGTTTGGTAAGGATATTCTCATAAAAAACATTCCTATGGCAGCTATATCCTATAGTGGTCCGTCTGGTTACGACACATGCTTTGCATGCAGATAAAATAAGGGTATGTACCAAGTTTCATTACGATAGCTTTTAAACGGAGAGACTAGTTCGCATAGAAACAGACGGACATCGCTATATCGACTCGGCTATTCATGCTGATGCAGAATATACATATGTACATACATACATTGTTGGGGCGGAATGTCCATTACACATTTCGAGACAAAATTATAATACCCGCTGCTAGGGTATAATAATATATGTACACATGGGCATTTCCATAGAAAGGTCTACCAAGTCCAAAAGATTAAAAGTTTTTTAATATACTTTCTTTGATTATATTTTCATAAGGAAAAAATCAAATTTAACTAACGTAAGTAAATTTTTAATTCATTCACTACCCATTTCCGGATATTTGAATGCAAAGTGGCGCATATATGCATTTAAGCGATACGAGTACTAACGATTGGCTTAAATATCACTATTGAAGTATCTAGCTCTAGTATATAATAATGAGAATGAGTGGCCCAATTTCTCACTGGCAATTTATTTTTAGCAGCCACTTAGGCCAGCGACAAGCTAAATAGCCACGACTAACTAACGGTTACCGCACCCATTAATTCAAAAGAGAAAACCAAAATTCAAATGAAACTGTGGAGCCGCAGCCAAATATGTAAGCTTCCCATCCTCATGTGAGCTATAATTGAGTTAATTATTATTAGCTGTTGTTTTTAAGTGTTTGCCAAGCGACTTTCTCGAAATGACGCATTTTCGCTGCTATCAGGTTCGAAGGCCCCGGAACTGGCCAATGCACTGGCCCTGGTACCAGTTTCAGACAAAATGGCAACTATCGTTGAAGAGAGAAGCTAAGAAAGAGAAAGACCTATAGTTAGATAAAATATGCAAGGAGAGACAGAGGAATAGAGGGAGAGAGAATGAGATGCAAAAGCTAAAACGCAATAGCGAGCAACGTTTTACGATTGGAGAGAAGTCTAAACCGACGCTGCGGACGCAGACAAACATTGGAGAACGCCTTCAACGTTACTGATTGCCACTTGGCACGCAAGGCGTAATGCCGATGACAGCAACGGCGTCCAACTACTTTACAAACTCAAGCTGCAGTCGTCGCCATTGCGCAGTCGCTGTCGACGTCGAAGCCAGCGCAATGGCCGCCAAAGCTGTCGTGTTGTTTTTGTTGTTACTGTTTACCACTTTGTGCGTGTATTCGCCTTTTATTTGCTGCTGGCATGCAACTAAACCGGCCACTCCCAGCTACAGCAATTTGCTTCAAGCCCCGACCACTACCCGTGCAACCGACCCACTGTTTGCTATAAACTTTAAAACTCGTTTCGGTTACTGTTGCTGGTAACAGTAAGATACGACTAGCCACGACTTATGCATGTACTACATATGTACATATGTTGTGACTCCTAAAACTGCCGATGTGGCTGATACCTGCTGCTTCTGCGCATGTAGACAGACATTGTCATTCAGCTTGCTTTAGGAACACTGCAGATAATTATTTACCTACATATGTATAAGTAAACAAGTGTGACTTAAGTTAACAAATAAAACTTATTAAGGACACCAAAACTATATTCATTACCCTTGCATGCAATGCGCTGACAAATAAGTTGTTAAATCAGAGCCCCCGGCTGCAATGATCAGCAATGGTAACGTGACACTTGCCTATGTCGCAAGAGGAGCGTTATCGCTCTTGCCGACAATGACTTTGTATCTATGCTTCAAGCCTTAGTTTTAATTCAATTATAATTCAGTTTGTATTTGGACTTTATTCAGAAGAGAATAAATATACTTGCTCCGGCACACAGCCGAAATAAACATATTTTATTAATCACACTATTTTGCTAAGCCACAAGGCCAGTAATTCAAAAGGGGCGAAGTCTGCTTGCGCTGCTAAGCCGCATTCGTTTTGATAAACTGCACGGGACCGTTGTCGACAACGCGGGACCATTGTCGACAACGCGGGACCATTGTCGACAACGCGGTACCCCGCATCTGCTTAATTGACGCCCAACGTACAGAAAATCTACCTCAGAATAGTAGGTTCGCAAAAATTCAGTTACAAATCACTTTTTAAAATTTGTTGCCAGCGACAAAATGAATGTGAACGTGTTGGTTTTATTTTATTCAAACAAACAAAATTGGTATATAGTGAGAATCATATTTCTTTGGTCCCTTATGAAATTGTAATCGGCATACAGTGTAAAAAAAAAACAAGGTGTTAGCCTCTTTCCACTACAGCCAAAAAAAAGACGCATTTCAACATTTAAGATGATGGTCTTTCTACGGTCAAATGTAAAACGGTTTATGAATTAGCCATTCGCCCGAAATAAATCAGCTGTTCGGCTGTAGATAGTTGCGATAAGTTTGTATTATTTGGATCCATTGGATGATTTTGATGCGGAGATGCGAGAAATTTCCAATGAAATTGCGAATGCGCACCTGTGAAGTGCACAAACTTCACTGCTCCCAAAAGGCGGTGTATCTTGTCAAAATGTTGCCATTTTGAGGGTGCACATTCGGACAAATCTTCCCTTTAAACCTCATCCTAAATACAGGAACATTAAAATATAATTTTTTTTAAAATTAAATTAAATTTGGCGGTCAATTCGTCATTGTTAACCTTTGCACCAGTTCATCGATAAACATCTTTTGTTCGATAAGAAAATACTAACAAGTAGAATGCTCTAGTCGAGTATACCCTACGAAACTCCCTGTACTCAGGTCGTAACTTTCCGATCGCTTCTTCGTACATTTACGCAGGCACACACATACACAACGACGTACACACACAAGCGACAGCAAAGCAACAGCGCAAGCGAAGCATTTTAAGTCGTTGCTGTGCTGCTTCTTCTCCCCCTCGCTGCAGTACTGAATCTTGTTTGTTGAATTACTTCCGTGTTTATTATCCGATCAACTTGAAGTTTATACAGTAGAGACTTAAGAGTGACTTAAGTATTGTACATGCTGAACTTCAAAGCTATATCTTTAAAAGTGTGGCTATAAAACGTTTTGATCGAATTGTGGAGGAACGGGGGGATATATCTGAGATCGGAAATAAACTTGACCTGCGCCTGCTATACTTTCCAAATTTGGTGTCTCTAGCTCTTATAGTTGCTGAGATCGACGCGTTTATACGGACAGACAAACGGACATTGGCACAAATCCAATACCCCCTTTTTACCCATTTTATGGGTACAGGGAGTAAAAAAATGACGAAAAATTTGGAAATATGTAGTGGAAAGAGGTTATTAGTTAGCTTAATGGGCCGATTTGATACATATAGAGAAATAAAAATCTAACACGATAGTGACGACGATTGGGACGAAGAGCCCGAGCAACAACAAGAAATCTACCAAATAGAGACAGTAATGGACCCGAACCAAATTCGGGCTTTGATACAGAGCGCTGACGGCCAGGCCCTGGCGAAGCAAAAAGAGTTTTCGGCCTTATGGGACCCATACAAAAGCCAACTCAGTTGCCCAACTTGAGTGAGTTTTTCGAGTTGCGGCAACCGATTGCACGTAATTGGGACGGTTGCCACAATGTTGTGCCATATGAATTCTGTATCAAAACCTTTTAATACGAGCAGCGAGTTGCCACAACTCGTGGGCGTTTCCCTTTGGTTTTGTACTTTCCTGCTAAAGTTTTCGCTGATCGCCTAGTCCAAATGCTGTTCGTTGGACACTTGCAGAGCTCTGCTTCATGTTGGGGATTGTTTTGCTATAGTTGTGCATAGTTGTGTACATCTTTGTGGGCGTCTCCCTTTCCGTTTTGTGCTTTCTTGCTACTGTTTTTCCTGTTTGCCTGGTACTTAGCTGTTGTTTTGTGCGAAACATTTGAAGATCTTTTGCTGCCGTTCATAAGCGGCATTGATTAGCCGAAAATAGTGAAATAAATGAAAATTCTGATATTCCTTTTGTTTTTTTTTTATTATTAACAAAATTCAAAATTTTCAAAAATTGTTCTTAATTTTTGTATATTTGTTTTATTAATATATTTGAATAAACCAATTAATTGCAATATTTAGTTTATCAACTGTTTATCAATTATGCACTTGCCGACGCCATTTTTCGAGATTTGCTACAAAGTTGGCTGATCTGATTGCAGTGTGTATGGCAAAGGCCCAATTTGAGTGACAACTGGTTGCCGCAACCGATTGTGCTAAAATTGGCCCGTGAATGGGCCGGGTTAGTTAGAGAAGTGAGAGATCAAGTTACCCTATTGAATATTGAAACACCACCAGACATTAGATGCGACATTCTATTATGTTTTATTAAGTGTGTCTCCAAATTTATGGGCGCTGCCGATGAATAGGTTTCATGGAGGCAGTCGGCTACCGATGCATACGAGCTTTTCAAGCCATTTAACGGCAGCAGCGCCCATTACCAGGCAGTGACCATAATTAGAAATAATATAGAACGTTGCAGTCGGACGCACCCGACTTCAGAATAGTCTGTTCCCAGTTCTATAAAATTTGATTATTTGTGGGTTCGGTAAGAGACGCGAAAAAAACAGTAGACTGTATGTCAAATTTTATGACTCTACCTGTACCGGTGTGGGAGATATAGATTTTGCTGATTTGCGGGGGAGGTGGTGGATTTTTATGCCGATTTGTTCAGGGAGTTAACATAAGTCTGTATGCCAAATTAGGCGACTCTCTTGATCATGAAACTTCATAAATTGAGGATATACACCAACCTGTGTACCAAGTTTAGTTGCTCTAGCTTCAAGGGTGTGTGACATTTTGCAAACCCAATATACTCTTTTTCCCTTCGAGAACAGAGTATAATTAGAGGTGCAGCCAGAGCACTTTTAGTGCCACAAAACACAGTGCTAAGCCTTGATGCAATCATAGCCAGACTAGATTGCACGTATGCAGATAAGACATCGCTTCGCCTTTTGAGACCATCGCTAGATATGGTCAGGGTAACCTAGGCCTAATTGAATACCATGATGAAGTCAAACGAAAACTGACGCTCGTAACTAACAAAATTGTTGTGACCTATGAAGTTAATCAAGCTAATACTCAATGAAGAGGTAAGAGCTGACGCATTACATGCTTTTATCTCAGGTCTAAGGAAATCTTTGCGATTTGTTGTGTTCCCTGCACATCCAAAAGATTTTCCGTCCACCTTGGCTTTGGCTAGGGAGCCGAAATCAAGCGTCGAAATTATTATTTTTCGGCCTCTTTCGCCAAGGCCATAAAAAAAAGAATAGGAAATAAGACCAAGGTCAAACTCCAGAGCCAAAGGGGGTTGACTCGTCATAAAAGTTTAGGCAGCACACTAACTTTGGAAAACCCCAAGCTAGTGGCATACAGAATCAAACAAGTAAGAATGCTATAGTTGAGTATACCCAACTACAAAACTCCCTGTACCCAAGTCAAAAAACGATCCGATCGCATCTTCGTTAACTTACACATACATACACAGCAAAAGCGACAGCGCAATCGAAGTATTTTAGGTGGCTCTGCTTCTTCTTCCCCCCGCGCTGCAGTACTAAAAATTTGTTTGTTGAATAACTTCCGTGTCTATTATCCAATCAACTTGAAATTTAGACAGAAGATTAAGAGTGACTAAAGTATTATACATCATAAATCCCAACGCTATATATAAATTGTTACTGTAAAACGTTTTTATTGAATAGCGGGGAAATGGGGGGGAATATCTCGGATCCAAAATAAACTTGACCTGCGCCTGCTATACACGAACCTACATTAAAAATTTGGTGTCTCTAGCTCCTATGGTTGCTGAGATCCTTGCGTTCATACATACAGACGGACAGAGGGACGGACGGACAGACAGACGGACATGGCCAAATCGAAATCTCTTTTGATGCTGATCAAGAGTATATATACCTTATAGGGTCGCAGATGTCTACTTCTGCCTGTTACATACTTTTGCACAAATCCAATACCCCCTTTATACCCATTTTATGGGTGGGAGTAAAAAGGCAAAACTCGTCCGACTGTGTAACAGGTCCAAAACGCCAGAGGCTGAACAAAGTTGTTTAGAATGTCATTGATAATGTACAAGAATATGAAAACATGGTAGCAACTACCGTAGCTGACATTGATGAAGAAAACGACTCAATAGGTGAAAGTGACTCGATGCATTTTTTAGATAACGCTCCCGACTGCCGTTTATCAAACGGCTGGGAGAACACTAAACATGTTTATTGATACCGGTGCGGCAAAAACTTACATAAAGCCCATAAAGGAGCTCCCAAATGTAATGCACGCTAATACACCTTTTACTGTGAACTTCATATGCTGGTCTAGTAAAGTGTACTATATACATATGTCTAATGATAATTTTCAGGCAGGTCTCACAATTTTTTTTGTTAGACACACTTAGTTCGTTTGATGCCATTATAGGCTTCAAACTGCTAACGCAGGCGGGAATGATATTAAATTTACATAATAGCACATTAAATTACCAAAATATATCGGAAACATTTCATTACCATGATTGTGACAGTGTGAACTCCACAGATGTCAATGACATAATAGTACCTTCTGTAAAAGCCGATTTTAACAACGTAATCCTAAGGAAAATAAATGTATTCTCGACCTCTTACGAGGCGTTACCTTTTAATAGGTCTCTGGTTTCTACAGTCTGCGCAGAATACAATGAATGGGGGTAACAGACGAGCGCAAACAACTGGATCGCCATACAAAAGCCCAACATTGGTTGTTGATAAAAAAAGGAATAGATGCTAAAGGAAACTAAATTAACCGATTAGTAATCGATTATAGAAAGCTAAATGAACGAACCATCGCCGATCGCTTTCGTTTGCCAAGTATTCCCATGATTCTAATCAAATTCATTTCACGGAAAAGCCATATTTTTGACAACCCTGGACTTAAAATCTGAGTATCACCGAATCTACTTAGCGAAACAAGACCGCGAAAAAACATCATTCTTAGTGGAAAATATGAATTTGATCGACTATCATTCGGTCTGATGAATGCGGGAAGCATCTTTCAAAGGGTTATCGACGACTACATAAGGGAACAAATAGGTAAAATTTGCTAAGTCTTTGTAGACGATCATATTTTCGTTAAACGAAATTGACCACGTCAAACACATCGACACTGTATTGAAATGCTTGCACGACGCACAGTGGCGCCTTTTGTCATTTTACTTTGCAAAAATCACATTTTCTGAACGAAATAAGATATTGTCAAAATGTAAAAGGCGTTTAACAGAGAATCCCTGTAGCTTTGAAATGATTTGTTCTTTTGATCTTTAAAGTCGGACGGAAGAATTCTTCTGAAGATTTGGTCAAAGTTGAAGTTCCTTTTTAATAGGAATTTACAATTTACAGAAATGCATTGAAAACATGATATTTTTCAAAAATAATTACTGTTCCGATTTTGAAGACTTTTCTTTCACTTATTTAAAAACATCGGAAATTCGCAAAAAAAAAAACGCTTTTTAAATTTTGGCAATATCTTATTTGGTTCAAAAGATATGATTTTATCAAAGTGAAAAGTAAAATTCGGCATTAAAAAGAATTATGACCTGCATGCTTCTTGCCGCCCTCGAACATGCAGTGCAACTCGCACTCATTTTTGCGTATTTTTGATGTCAGGTGCCATCATTGATTCTTTGATAAAAACTGAGGAGGCAGCTAGGGGCAGAGTTTTATTTTAGGAATAGCTTCAGGAATGTTCACAGAAACTTCCCTCTATTCCCACATACTGGAACTCGCTAGGATTCTATGTTAAAAGTTTACATAAAGTTGGAAAACTATAATGACAATAGTGGTCCAGTAATGTACTCATTAAAAACATAATAATGTTCCAAAATTACAATATTAATATACCATTCGCTTTAGAATCGTCTCATCTTTCATCTAAACAAAAGACATTAAGAATCGAGTGAGACGTTTGGTTATAATACCTTCGCAAAGGTGAAACATTTTTCCCACAAAACCATTTTGACAAACAAATGGGAAATATTTGTCCACTTTGGGGACCTGTAGCGCCCAAACAGATAACCAAATCCCAAAAAATTTTACATCCATAAACTATGGCCAATTCTCTATCAAACTGCATTTGCCGTTTTACATTTGCTCACCATGACCATTTTGATTTTTGCCACGTGCCTCGGCCAAAGGAGCCACTGCTCGACTCTAACATGAGAGTGTCACAAACAAATATTTTTTTTCGAAGAGAGCGTTGAATATCTACACACAAAAAAGTCTGTGGTAAACCTAACCGACATTTTCGGTTAGAAATGCGCCAACCCACAAAATCGGTAAAGCTAACCGTACAGGAAATGTTAGGTAAAACGTTACGTTAAGAGAACTGTTCCTACAGTAAATCTAACCAAAACTGTCGTTTAGAAATGCGCCAACCCACATTAATAGTAATATTTATTAAATACAGAAACTAACCAATCTTACTGTGTGCACTGTAATCTATATAGTATATATAAGAGTTCGTGCTGACTGACTGATTAGCAATCATCGCACAGCCCAAGACCTAAGAGATACGATGCTGAAATTTTCACAGTAGGTTCAATCTATGAAAGTGATGAAAGTGCACACTAAGACGGGATTTTGGAAAATTCCACCCACAAGTCTGGAAAATCGCGGAAAACTGTTGTATGAAACTTTTTTGTTTCAAACTCATTTTCAACGATCTACACAAAAATTAATTTGGCCCATATTTCACCGATTTTGGAAAATCCAACCCCATGGACCGAAAATGGGTTGTATGGGCGAAAGTCTAATTTTGGTCTGATCACCTTCAAATTCAATTTCAGTTCGCTACGTGTTTCCCAATTGTGGAAAATTTACTGACAGGGTCGGAAAATGTATAGAAATCTCTGGCATTTGACATATTTAATTTTCATGCGATTGACTTCAAACTCATTAAGATGGTTCTACACAAATATATGATATAGAGCACATCAATAATCTTCTGTCGGTAATACACGTGCACCACCGAATGGCTAGAAGTTAAGATTTTTTAGGCACAGGTTAAGGTAATAGCAGACACATCAGATTTTGACAAAATTACAATGTCCAAACTATAACTCATCGATTGAAACAATAGGCAGGTAATAATAAACTCCGAAGCCCAAAAGCAAATAAACCAACTTACTGATAGAGTAAATCGGATAATTAAGGAGCAAAAGAATAATATGTTTGACACTCTATATTTATATGAAACGCTACTAGTCCGAAATAGAGTGGTTATCACAGAAGTACAAAACTTAATGCTCTCGTTAAGTCCAATATAATAAATCCCACAATTTTCGATAAGAATGATCTGAATCTTATTTTAGCTGAACATCCCTAAGAAGTTCCCGTAGTAAGCCTTATAGAAGTACCTAAAATTTAAATTTTCCAGTCCGATAGTGTCGTCCACGTTTTAATTGCAATATTAAGCTTACTTATAGGAAAGTTACCGTTTTTCCCGTATCACACCAAGATACAGTAATAAAGCTGGAAGAGGACACAGTGCCGGAATGCGATGGCGACGTCCTAGCAGTCACAGAATGCACCATGACCACCTACGCTGATACTTGTAAACTGTCAACCCACGATACCTGTGCACGGTATACCCATACGCTGGAGGCATTGCCACCTGCCAAACTTAACCCAGCCACTTTAAGTCCATTACACTCGTGGATGATGGCATAATTATTGTAAACGAAAGTCTAGCAAATACCAATATACTGACGACGGCCCAGTAGTTATGACAAGGGGCACACATCACGTCACGTTCGTGTACTGGGCAGCAAATACCTAAATCAGCGTGAAGCCATTGGCAGAACCCCGGACAGAGCATGATCAGTGCTAATAAATATGATTAGTCACGATCCATTACTAAGCATGCCATTACTCCACAGGATAAATAACCAAAACTTGCGCGTTATCCAGGAATTCGAGGATGAAGCAGCAGCTACCATTTCGCCCAAAGTTTGGTTCGCACCAGGTGTGGCGTTAAGCATCACCTCTGCCAGTTTCTGAGGAAAAGTCGAACTTCGAGGGAGATCTAGTAGGTCACACACAGTTATGCTAGTACGACCGAGGACGGTTATTAAATAAAACTTATTTTGCACACCAAAACTATATTCATAAGTAACCCTTGAACGCAAAGCGCTGACAAATCAGCGTTACAAAGAGGAGCGTTATCGCTCATGCTGAGTCGGCTTGTCGACTATGAGTTTGTGGCTATGCTTCAAGCCTTAGATTTAGGTCAATTATAATTCAGTATGTATTTGGACTTTATTCAGATGAGAATAAATATACTTGCTCCGGCACACAGTCGAAATAAACATACTTTATTATTCACATTATATTGCTGAGCCACAAGGGCAGTAATTCAAAAGGGGCGAAGTCAAGCCTCCAACATAATCTTCGTAAGAAGTTAACATTGAGACCCAATCTGGATTAGCAGCTTGCGCTGCGCGGGACAATAATAATCTACATACATTGGTATAGAATTTAACGATCCCTACATTACTAAAACTCTATACTTTTTTTGTTCGACCTATTCTTGAATATGGGTGTTGTATTTGGTGTCCCCAGTACAAGGCTCATCAGGATAGATTGGAATCGGTGCAAAACCAATTTCAGCTCTTTTCACTCCGGGGTCTTAACTTGAATCCTAATACACGATTTCCTTCTTATCGTAGTAGACTTTTTCCTTATTAATCTTCCGTCTCTTTCTGATCGTAGAACCATGCTTGGGTAATTTTCTTACACAAACTAATTAAAGGAGAAATTGATCCTTCTGAGTTAATCAGCCAAATTAGTTTTGCAGATCCAATCAGAAATCCTAGAAACTTTCTTCCTCTATCTCTTCAAGCTTGTAATACTAACTAAGCTATTCATTACCCTTTTCGTATTTCATTTTCTAATTATAACAATCTTTATCATTTAATATGTTTTTTTTCTTTTACCATTTTTTTTTTGTGCCAAGATCGGCACCCTGCGATCTTACTTAACCATGTATTGGGTTTAATGATCCAGGATCTACACATTTACATTAACAGATGGTTGATGTTAGCTAAAGACTAATTTAACATAAATGTGAGATAAAAGGACACACTAAGACGGTATTTTGGAAGCAAGCGTGGAAAATTGCCGAAAACCTAATGAAACTTTTTGGTTTACCATTCAATCGGTTTCAAAATAATTTGGAAAATCCATCCCCATGGTAGAAAATGGGGGTCTGAAGGATCAATTTAATTTTCACCTAAGATAATTCGATACGTGCCTCACCGATTTTGGGAAATTCGACATTTTTAATTTTCATGCGATTGGAACACACATTTTCTAGATTCTGAATAAAGACATAGTAGGCGCGGTGCTCAAAGATTTTGGAAAATCTACGTCCAAGGTCGGAAAATTCATGGAAAGCTCTTGTATGAAGCGTCTTTGATTATTGTCCGATTGGCTTCAAACTCATTTTAAAAGCTCTAAACATTAAATTATTCGACACGTGTATCGCTGATTTTTGACAATTAGATCGGCGTTAAAGACATTTTCATAGCCCCACACAAGAATCTTTTGTCACGTGACTCAACTATTTTTAGTTTCCGTCTCCTAGTGGAGGGAAAATTGTGATATGCTATTTTTGTATATATCTTGCAATTGACGGAAGTAGTAAAATTTAACATAATGCAAAGTGCATCTAAATGTTTCGCCGGGTCATCCCGGGGTATTACCTGCTAGCTTGAAATAAAATTGATCTGCGTACGGAATACAGGAAACCACATTCTAAATTTGTTGTCTCTAGCTCTTTTATTTTCTAAGATCGACGTGTTCATCGGGACGGACAGACTGACACACAGACGAAAAGATGGACTAACTTAAATGGAAGTATCTAGGCCAAGTTTAAACATTTTAGGTCTAAGACTTAGGAACTTGTTTGCCTAGGACAGACGATAAAACAGACGGGTGACACTTGAACGACTAGTTTCGGAATTTGAAAACCCTTTCCAGGGGTATAAACACCTGTTTAGCATAAAGAACATACGTTTATCTGTGCGTTGTTGTGTGACTCTTTAGTTCACTCTGCTTGATGCTATTCAAATTTTATGATAATTTGCGTAATTCCTGCTGCCGTTGGTCGTGATTATAAGCTGCTGGCTATCGGTACTCATCTACAGGCAACAGGCCTTGACGAACTTCCAAGGGCTGTAGTTCTTGCATCGCAGGCTAGAAAAAATTATTATTAGGTGCATCTTATCGACAGGAAGCAATCATAGCACATTCGCATTGGCCACGGTTGCTTGGACCAGTTCCCCTCGCCCAACAGTTTGGTTCAACCCCTTTCCCAACCATTCTCCATTGCTGCTGCACTTGCTTACTCAGTTCGACAGTTCAGCTTGAGTTTGCCATTTGCAGTTGCTTATTAAATGCATATTGTTGTGTTATTAAACTTCGGCATTCGTGGAAATTATTACCTACTGCAACTGGTTGTTTTGCTGCCGGTGTTGCCGCTGCATCTACTGCTTCTGCTACAGCAATTCTTTGGTTCGTGCTGCACGGGCACAGATACGACTTTTTGTATTCTTGGAGAAAGATATTCATATTTATTAGAATGATTGTGGATACATGTTACTTAGTAAATGTGTACATACTTTCAATGCCTTTTTACTCCCTGTACCCATAAAATGGATAAAAATAGGTTTTTAATTCTGTGCAAATGTATGTAAGACGCTGAAGGAGACAATTCCGACCCTAAATCTAAATATATAAGGGACCGTAACTAATGATTATTCTTTAAAGCAAAAAAATCATGCACTTTTAGTAACTTTTAAAAAGCGGAAAATATACAAATGTAATCCTTTAAGGATAATCTATGCATTTTCATCATGATTTCATTCCATTTTAATAGGTTCACTTACCAAAAAATAATTAATTTTGAGTTATAATTTTTTCTCAAAAATTTATATTATTATTATCAGTCAGTGTGTCAAGAAGAATCTGTATAATCCATATTTTTTATTAAAACAAGTAAGAACGTTCTAGTCGAGTATACCCGACTACGAAACTCCCTGTACCCAAGTCTAAAACTTCCAATCATATGTTCGTCTCTTACACATGCACGCACACATACATACACAAAGCCGCACACACGCGAGCCACAGCGTACGCGAGGCGTTTTAAGTCGTAGCTGTGCTTCTTCTTCCCCCCTTGCTTCAGTACTGAATCTTGTTCGTTGAATATCTTCCGTGTTTATTATCCGATCGGCTTGAAATTTGCACAGTATATTAAAAGTGACCGAAGTAGTGTACATGCCAAATCCCAAAACGATATCTTTAAAACTGTGGCTGTAAAACGTTTTGATCGATTTGCGGGGGAACGGGGTAAGATATCTGAGATTGGAAACAAACTTGATCTGCGTATGGTATACAGGAACCTACATTCCAAAATTGTTGTGTACTAGCTTTTATAGTTGCTGAGATCGACGCGTTCATCCGGACAGACAGACAGACGGACAGACAGACGGACATGGCCAAATCGAAATCTCTTTTGATACTGATCAAGAATATATATACTTTATAGGGTCGGAGATGTCTCCTTCTGCCTGTTACATACTTTTGCACAAATCCAATACCCCCTTTTTACCCATTTTATGGGTACAGGGAGTAAAAATCGGAAAAAATATCGATAATTAATATAATAAACAAGTAAGAATGCTCTAGTCGAGTATACCCGACAACAAAACTCCCTGTACCCAGGTCCAAAATTTCTGATCGCATCTACATGCACTTACACATACACACACACATACACAAAGCCGTACACACACAAGCGACACCTCATCCGACAGCGCAGGCGAGGCATTTTAAGTCGTGGCTGTGCTTCTTCTTCCCCCCCTCGCTTCAGTATTTGATTGTTGAATAACTTTCGTGTTTATTATCCGATCGTCTTGAAATTTGGACAGTCGATTAAGAGTGACTAAAATTTTGTACATGCCAAATCCCAAAGCTATATCTTTAAAAGTGTGGCTGTAAAACGATTTGATCGAATTGCGGGGGAACGGGGGGAGATATCTCAGATCGGAAACAAACTTGATATGCGTATGGTATACAGGAACCTAGATTTCAAATTTGGTGTCTCTAGCTCTTTTAGTTGCTGAGATCGACGCGTTCATCCGGACAAAGGGACAGACGGACGGACGGACAGACGGACAGACAGACGGACATTTGCACAAATCCAATACCTCTTTTTACCCATTTTATGGGTACAGGGAGTAAAAATAATAATTTTTTATTTTTATTTGAGAAACGTGAATGCATTACTTATTGAGCTTAACAATAAGTAATTTCTGCAGTGAATCTGCCGTTACGTTGCACCTCAGGTCGGATAACACCAATTTGACGGCTGAGAAGGCTGTTTCGACACTCACTTGCGTTGCTGGAACGGAGTGCACAACTTTGGCCAGCTGATATCAATTAGGATACGGGAAGGCTTTTTTTACCCAGTACTGCATGGCATTTACATTTATATCAACTGGTTTTGGGTTGTAGTTATCGATTTCCAGATAAACCATTTTTATTTTCTTGTCCAATTCGTTATCATATTCTTCGTCATCTGCAACTACCTCAATCGCATTAAGATACTCATTTAAAGAGAGCAGCTATTTGAATCCTTTGGAGCTTTTATATTCTCTGCCCCAGAAGATGTAGATGCCTGCGATTTGCCAATGCATAGAGTTGGTATATGGTCAATCTAAATAAAAAGTAAAGAAATTAAAGTTTTAAAATATTAATATATAGACATGTTTGATAATATTGTGTATAGATAATTACTTACGTTTTGGTCCATATTATATATTCTTAACATCAGCTGCTTAAGTTGCGCTCTAGTGCGAATAAGAGTTAAGGGAGTTTGCAGCAAAACTCTTCTTATTCTAGGGTCCAAAAAATACTGAACACGAAAACATGATTTTCTCTGCTTACGATGCATTGGTGCAATTTTGGGCTGTGGCAAGATTTCGATGCGCTGACTGCAAGTTTTGGCTCCAACCACAGCTTGTGAAAATCACCCATGTACACTTGGGTGCTCTGCAATTTCTGCTTAGCGAAGTATGCTGGTTCCAATATAAGCACAAGGGTTTTTACATCAACCCATAAAGAAGAGGACAGCATTAGTGGAAACAACAAGTGGTCGTCACAAAAATCTTCAAACATCAACAATGTATTTAGCATTGTAAATGTCGAAAAGTGCGATCCGGCCGGTTCCGACATATGTACGGCGTGCAGCGAAAATAAGGGTCTGTGTCTAGTTTCATTACAATAGATTTAAAACTGACAGACAAGTTCGCATAGAAACAGACGGAAAGACGTACATCGCTATATAGACTGGGCTATTCATGCTGATTCAGAATATATATACTCTGTTGGTTCGGAAACGTCTCTTTCTCACCATTACACATTTCGAAACAAAATTATAATACACTCTGCTACCGTATAATAAATTATTTAAAGTATATAAATTATCATAAAAACGTACCTGTATGAAGGAGTTCTTAAAACTTTCACAACTTTTCGTGATTTTTCAATAATATAAAGGTAACTCACGTGTTGGAGAAAATCCTTTACTGCCAGCTGCATGGTAAGGGTATACATTTGACGGAGGCTATTGAGTATGTACATATTTATATCTTCGCACAGTGCCTCATCATTCAAATTCTCATCAGTGTCATCAGTCTCGCCAGCAACATCGGTAAATTCAGTCGAGCAATCATTCAGTAGATCTAATGCTTTGAGCCTGTTACGAATTTTTAGATGTATGTATGTGACTTTTCAAGCTCTATAAGTTCAAGAGTCCTTACACAAATCTCACTGCCATTATAATATTGCGCATTTATACAGAAGATTCCACGATTCATTCTAGTGGCTGTGTCCATTTTTAGGGATATCATTCTGTTCTTTAGGGAAGCAACGATTTTTATTACTCCCTGTACCCATAAAATGGGTAAAAAGGGGGTATTGGATTTGTGCAAAAGTATGTAACAGGCAGAAGGAGACATCTCCGACCCTATTAAGTATATATATTCTTGATCAGCATCAAAAGAGATTTCGATTTGGCCATGTCCGTCTGTCTGTCCGTCTGTCCGTCCGTATGTATCAACGCAACGATCTCAGCAACTATAAGAGCTAGAGACACCAAATTTGGAATGTAGGCTCGTGTATAGCAGGCGCAGGTCAAGTTTATTTCTGATCTCAGATATCTCCCCCCGTTCCCCCGCAAATCGATCAAAACGTTTTACAGCCACAGTTTTATAGATAGAGATTGAGATTTGGCATGTACACTACTTCAGTCACTCTTAATCTACTGTCCAAATTTCAAGTCGATCGGATAGTAAACACGGAAGTTAAGCAACGAACAATATTCAGTACTGCAGCGAGGGGGGGAAGAAGAAGCACAGCCACGACTTAAAATGCCTTGCGTACGCTGTGGCTCGCGTGTGTGCGGCTTTGTGTATGTATATGTGGGTGCACGTGTAAGAGACGAACATATGATTGGAAGTTTTAGACCTGGGTACAGGGAGTTTCGTAGTCGGGTATACTCGACTAGAGCATTCTTACTTGTTTGATTTCATTATATTTTTCTTCTACCAAATTCATAACATTTCTAGATGTCACAACCGGCATATCCAGGCCAATAAAAATTTGTGTTGTTAAGGTCTTAAAGCTGTTTGAATTCAGCACAGAAAATGGCATTTTTTCGGTGGCCACGAGATCAACGCACGCCTCCTTGACTTCCCTTGGGCACATAGTCACTGAAAACTTTTTTTTCTGGTACTTCAATTCTACTCTCATTATCATATTCAGTTTTGTGCTGTTCTACTAACTGGCGCTTGAGACTGCAGACATAATTTCCAATAAAAGTGCTTTTGCGAATTTTGCACGTAGAAATATTACTTCCCGCACAAAAGGTAAAAAACTCCGCGGATTACAAAGACGCTTGCGACCCATTTAAACAACGTGATAAAATGTTAGCAAGATAAGCATCAACGCACCTAACTTTTTGTCTTAAGATAAGCTTTTCTATAAATAGATCAGTGCAATACATGGGCGTAGTCTCAGCAACTATAAAAGCTAGAGACACCAAATATGGAATGTAGGTTCGTGTATAGCAGGCGCAGATCAAGTTTGTTTCCAATCTCTGATATCTTACCCCGTTCCCCCGCAAATCGATCAAAACATTTTACAGCCACAGTTTTAAAGATATAGCTTTTGGATTTGGCATGTACACTGCTTTAGTCACTTTTAATCTACTGTCCAAATTTCAAGTCGATCGGATAATAAACACGGAAGTTATTCAACGAACAAGATTCAGTACTGGAGCGAGGGGGGAAGAAGAAGCACAGCTACGACTTAAAACGCCTCGCGTACGCTGTGGCTCGCGTGTGTGCGGCTCTGTGCATGTGTGCGTGCATGTGTAAGTAAACGAACATATGATTGGAAGTTTTAGACATGGGTACGGGGAGTTTCGTAGTCGGGTATACTCGACTAGAGCATTCTTACTTGTTATAATATGTTCCCGAAGGGAAAATAGTATATTGGGTTTGCGAAATGTCCGTCTGTCCGTATGAACGCAATTTTTTTGCTCACCCTTGAAGCTAGAGCAACCAAACTTGGTACACATGTCTGTGTAAAAAATTATAAAGTGTCACGATCGCCCCCCTAACACGGGACATGGTATCCCCAAAACACGTTTTTCACTACACTTTCATAGCTAGAGTCACCAAATTTGGCATACAGACTAATGTTGACCCCCTGGAAAAATCTGCATCAAAAATCATCAAAAGAAACTATAAGTGATAGAGACACAAAAATTGGAGCGTAGATTCCTCAGATAATTTTGTTTCCCATTTCAAAATTTTCCCCCCGCTCCTCCGCAAATCTATAAACACTATTTATAAGGACAAATCAAAAGATATAGTCTTGGGATGTGGCATATGCGAGTAGTTGAATAATTTGGTCTTGCTTAAGCTGCTGTAACACAAGTAAGAATGCTTTAGTCGAGTATACCCACCTACGAAACTCCCTTTCAACAACTTCCTTACATATCTTCATACACTTAAGCATATACACACACACATACATAAAAACGGACGCACGCAAGCGACAACAAAGGCAAGGCACTTAAAGTCGCGTCTGTGCTTATTCTTTTGTGTCGACGCGTTCATACATACGGACGGACAGACGCACGGACGGACATGGCCAAAACGACATTTCTTTTGATACTGATCAAGAATGTATATGCTTTATAGGGTCGGAGATGTCTCCCTTTACCCATTATTTGGGTACAAGGAGTAAAAATTCTGTACTGTGGTTCGGGTGGAAGCAGCAATGCAGCTGTTACTTAAAACGCCCCACTTACACTGCGAATTGTATGCGTGCATATTTGTGCATCTGTATCTGTCTGTGTAAATGTACGAAGATGCGTTTGGAATTTTTAGACCTAGTTACAGGGCTTACTTGTTCTTCCAAAATAAGATTTTGTTTTTTTTAAACCTGACAGACTAGGGTCAGTGTACGAAAGGGGCCTATTGTAAGACTATAATGCTTAAGCGTGAAAACCAATAGGGAACGAAATAAGCACAACAGTTGACGAAAGATGCACGACAAAATGTATCCTACACATTAATAAATATATATTTTCGAAATATTTTCGCAAACTGCATTAAGAATTCAAAACCTTGAAAAGTTAGACTTCGGCATTTTAAATTAAGTAGTTCGATTGCCTTTAACATAAATTTGTTTATCCAACAAAATATGATTGTATGTCTTGTATTTAGACGTATCAACCAGGTGTGAAGTTACCCAAAACTGCTTTTGGTAACAAATCAAAACTTTTCTTTCATTGTAGATTTAACATCTAATTATGTTCACAATATGAGAAAACAAAAGATATTAATAAGGAGCCGGGTGTCCCATGTGCCTGTTTAATGGTTGGGTCTGTTTTTGGGCTAATCAATCTTTGCAATTTGAAAATTGCCAAACAACGACGCAAAATTTGTAGTAATAATTATAACTCCCGAATCGAATTATATACTAACTGGCAACTGTGTTCGGTAGAAGAGGACGCGCAAGCCAACAATAAAATAACTCACACCCTGGCAGCTGCGGCGAGGACAACGAGCAGACCTAGTCTCGACAGGATGCTTGAAAACCGATATTTCCGCATTATTTTATAATTATATGTTTCACACAAAGATGGCGAGATTGTGATGCGGCAGATTCAGAATAGTCGATGGCTCTATTTGGCATATGCCATGGTATTCATGCAACTATTCGTAAAGGATTTGACTTCCGCTCTCCACGAGCGCAGGCGCACAAAGTTCTAGCACCCCGGACAGGAGTTTTGGGTGCTGATGAAAGCGCTTCCGGAATGGGCATATAATTATCTTAGTGCGTTATCGTTTCAGGCGTCAAAAGGGTGCGTTATGCGAGATCCCTGAGCCCTATGCATAGAAGTTGCTTCAATCTAACACAAATACAATAAGCGTGATAGAGAAAAAGGGAGGGCAAGGATGCGTAAGAGAAAGAAAATCTCGTTTAATAGATCGCTTGCCCCTATTGCTTTTATACCCTTGCAGAGGGTATTGAAGTTTTGTCACCAAATGTGTGACGCATTGAAAGAGAAGTTTCCGAACCCAGAAAGTATGTTTATATATTTTTGATCAGTACCATTAGACAAGTCCATCTGTCCGTCGGTTTCTATGCAAGCTATCCTTCTTTCCGATCGATCCTTTTGCTGCAGGCAGTACATATGTCGAAGTCGGCCGGATTGCACCACTAAATCATATAGCTCCCATATGAACGATCGGTCGACAACTATGTTTCAGTATAAAAAACTTTTTGCCTATGAAGATATCGTCACTAAACTCACTTAAAGTGAGTCTCTGGAGAGTCTAATCTAACCGAATTTGTTCAAATCGGACCGCTATATCGTAAAGCTGCCATCGGAACAATCACAAACTCAACAAGTGCGAGTTTTATTATACTTTATATAATTTTATTAAGTTCGGACCACAATTTTATAATTTCTATAGGATCAATGGGACTAAAATTGAGTTGTATAAAAATCATTTCTGCAAGGGTATATAGGACACAAATATACATATACTTGGGGGCGTGACACGACCGTCCGTGAAATGAATCGCCATAAATGGGACGGCTGCCACTGAGTACAGCTGGATCGGAATTTTGCACCTCGTCATCGGCTTCTAACAGGAGCTCATTGCATTCACACTCGTGTTCACTTCCACGCCCATAAAACCTACGCAGCCACCCTTACAAAATGTTTTTTGTTTATGTATGTGTAAGTGCATATTCAGACATTTTCTGACTGCACAGCTCTGTACTGAATTCACAAATAAAAGGCAGGCGACCGTTTGTTTAGTGTTCCACTCGTTGCCTGAAACGTGTCAACGTCAGCTAATCAGTACCTGAGCCCTCCTACAATCCTTTTTTTAGTACATTGGTACGTATTTATTGTACGTTCCTGAGATGGCTGGCACATAGCTTAATGGCCAATGGGGCGTAAATCAACTGCTTGCAATAATGTGGGCCCTATATATTTTTGATAAAATTGTGGGTCTGATACAGAGAAAGCGAGACAAACAAAAGAAGAGATGAAACCGTATTATAAATAGAATTCTAGCAACATTGACATTCGCTGTAAAATTATGGCATAGTTCTGCCAAAGGCTTTAATTTTACCAGATTTTCTGTTAAGTTACCCAGGCCTTGCCATACTATACTATCTATATATATAAAAGAGTTCGTGCTGACTGACTGACTGACTGACTGACTGACTGATTGATTGGCAATCATCGCACAGCCCAAACCATAAAAGCTAGGATGCTGAAATTTTCACAGTAGGTTCCATCTATGATGAAAGTGCACACTAAGACGGGATTTTGGAAAATTCCACCCATAAGCGTGGAAAATCGCGGAAAACTGTTGTATGAAACTTTTTTGTTTACCATCCAATCAGGTTCAAACTCATTTTCAGAGATCTACACAAAAATTCATTTGACACATATTTCACCGATTTTGGAAAATCCACCCCCATGGGTGGAAAATGGGGGTCTCAAGGTTGTATGGGCGAAAGTCTACTTTTATTCCGATCACCTTCAAAATCATTTTCAAAGCTCTTCACGTAAAATAATTCGACACGTGTATCAGCGATTTTGGGAAATTCGACCACATGGTCGGAAAATCGGTGGAAAAGTGTGGCATTTGACATTTATAATTTTCATGCGATTGGCTTCAAACTCATTTTCAAGGTTCCATGGGCAAAAATAATATTCGCGGTGGTCAAAGATTTTGGAAAATCTACTCCCAAAGTCGGAAAATTCGTGGAAAACTGTTGTATGAAACTTTTTTGATTATCGTCCGATTGACTTCAAACTCATTTTGAAAGCTCTTTACATTAAATAATTTGACACGTGTATCAGCGATTTTGGCAAATTCAGCTTCATGGTCGGAAAATCGGTGGAAAAGTCTGGCATTCGACATTTTTAATTTTCATGCGATTGGCTTCAAACTCATTTTCAAGGCTCTATGGGAAAAAATAATAGGCGCGGTGGTTAAAGATTTTGGAAAATCTACCCCCAAAGCCGGAAAATTCACGGAAAACTGTTGTATGAATTTTGTTTTTATTATGTTCCAATTGACTTCAAACATCTGTTTATCATTCAATCATTTTGAAACTAATTTTCAAAGCACCTCACATTAAATAATTCGTCACATGTGCTACCGGTTTTGAAAAATACACGTGGCGTTATACTAATTTCCAAATATAAATACAAAATCCTCGGTACTTTGCGGGCAAGACAACGGGCGGAAAACAGTTGGAAAGATTTAATTTGGATTCTTAGCATTATTGTTGAAATTGGCTTAAAATGCCAAATGATTTTGGAAAATCTACTCCGTGTCGCCACGGGCGGGAAATGGAAGTCAAGGACAAATGAGTGGGACATATTTTTTGTTGTTTTTTTTTTTCAAAGACATTTTCATAGCCATACACTGAAAACATTAGACACGTGGCTCAACTATTTAGTTGTATTTCTTACGGTTGACAAAAGTAGTCAAATTAAAAAAAAATGCATTTTCATCTAAATATTTCCACGGGCAAGGCCGGGATATTACCTGCTAGTCAATATATATAAAAGAGTTCGTGCTGACTGACTGACTGATTGGCAATCATCGCACAGCCCAAACCATAAGAGCAAGGATGCTGAAATTTTCACAGTAGGTTCCATCTATGATGAAAGTGCACACTAAGACGGGATTTTGGAAAATTCCACCCACAAGCGTGGAAAACCGCGGAAAACTGTTGTATGAAACTTTGTTGTTTACCATCCAATCAGCTTCAAACTCATTTTCAGAGATCTACACAAAAATTAATTTGACACATATTTCATCGATTTTGGAAAATCCACCCCCATGGGTAGATAATGGGGGTCTCAAGGTTGTATGGGCGAAGGTCCAATTTTAGTCCGATCACCTTCAAATTCATTTTCAAAGCTCTTCACGTAAAATAATTCGACACGTGTATCAGCGATTTTGGAAAATTCAAACCCAAGGCCGGAAAATTCGTAGAAAACTCTGGCACTCGGCATTTTTAGTTTTCATGCGATTGGCTTCAAACTCATTTTCTATGGTCTATGGGAAAAAATAATAGGCGTGGTGGTAAAAGATTATGGAAAATCTACCCACAAGGTCGGAAAATTCGTAGAAAACTGTTGTATGAAACTTTTTTAATTATCGTCCGATTGGCTTCAAAATCATTTGAAAAACCCTAGACATTAAATAATTTGACACGTGTATCAGGTATTATGGGAAATACTGCCACATGCTTGGAAAAGTCGGTGAAAAACTCTGGAATTTGACATTTTGAATTTTCATGCGATTGGCTTCAACGTCATTTCCATTGTTCTATAGGAAAACTAAATAGGCGCGGTGTTCAAATACTTTAGAAAATCTACCCCCAAGGTCGGAAAATTCGTGGAAATTTGTTGTATGAAACTTTTTTGATTATCGTCCAAATGGTTTCAACCTCATTGTTGTACCAGTTTTGAAAAAAGCATGCCCACGGTCGGAAAGGTGCGAAGTCTGGAATTCAGCTATTTCGTTTCTCATGCGAATGGCTTCATACTAATTTCCAAATATACATACAAAAACCTCGGTACTTTGTGGCCAATACAACGGCCAGAAAATAATTGCAAAGCTTTAGTCTGGATTTTTAGAATTATTCTTGGAATTGGCTTCAAATGCCAAATGATTTTAGAATATATACTTCACGTCGCTACGAGCGGGAAGTGGAAGTCAAGGACAAATGTGTGGGATTATTTATTAAGTTTAATCGGCTTCAAAGACATTTTCATAGCCCTACATAAGAAACATTATTCACGTGGCTCAACTATTTAGTTTCCTACCCCCACGGGAGGGAATACTGCGATACGCTATTTATGTGTATTTCTTACGGTTGACGAAAGTAGTCAAATTCAAAATAATGCACTTTCATCTAAATATTTCCCCGGGCAAGGCCGGGACATTACCTGCTAGTATAGTATATAACGAGTTTTTTTTTGAGCTTGAATTGTTGCTGAACAGATGTCGAAGCTACTATTGTTATTGTCGAAATTTAATTTAAGCGATTTGTGTATGAGGATGGCGCTGCCACCAAATCTATTGTACGAATTACTGTTAGCCATTTCAAAGTTGAAGGGGATGGGAAAATTGGCTGTGTTTTGTAGGTGGGTTTCTTACTTATAGAGCTATGATTATACTATGCTATCGAAGGGAAAATAGTATATTGGGTTTGCGAAATGTCCGTCTGTCCGTATGAACGCAATTTTTTTCCACACCCTTGAAGCTAGAGCAACTAAACTTGGTACACATGTTGGTGTATATCGTCAATTTATAAAGTGTCAAGATCGTTTTTTAATTTCTAGTCTAGTTCGCGCAGGCGTATTGATCGGTAATATTTTGGTGTCTGTCTTAGTTGTGGTTGATGTAGATGGTAGTTGCGGGGTGTGTTGCGGGGGTGTTAGTAGGTCGTCGTAGCTGGTGCTCGTGCGTCTGAGAGCGGCGCTCTCTGCTTGTTCGGTTCGGTTTGACGAGCCGAGCGATGCACTTAAGCAATTGCTTTGGCTGCGTGCTAGGTTGTTGTTGGGCTTGTGGCTTTTGAGAGTGAGGTTGAAGTTTGTGCAGCGATTGATGTTGAAGAGAGTGGAGAAGCTGTTGGAGCTGGGTTTCTAATTGTGTGGGCGTATGTTGTTGTACCCTGTTGATGTCTTTCGCGGTAAAGGTCGTTGGCTTTTCTTCTGTCTACTTTTTGTGTTGTTATGAAAGCTTGCACTTCTTTTTTTTCTTTTGGGAATACAGGGAAAGCTTTGTCAAATGCGGAGTTGTTTGAGTTGGTTGGGTTTATTGTTTTGCAATTAATGCAGGTTTTGGTGGCACTGCATTTTTCGTTCGACTCTTTGTTTAAATGCGCTTCATTTGAGCAGAACGTGCATATTTTTTGGATCTTGCAAATTTTTGGAGTGTGTCAATAGCGCATGCAGTTATTGAAACGCATGGTGAGTGGGTGTGGGGTAGGAGATGCGAAGGTCAGTATGATTAGACCTGTTTCTGAAAGGCTGTCGCCGTTCCGTTTCATAACTTTTCTACCTCTGTAACGTTTTGTGACTGTAGCTCTTTTAATATTTCGTCTTTGGCTATTCCTCTAAGATCGTTGGGGGTTATTACTGTTTTGGTGTAGTCGAGAGCGGTGAGCTCTGTCATTTCTGCTGTCCAGAACTTTTTTAATTAGGAATGGTGAAACATTCGTAAGGCTATCAGTGCTGTTTTTGCGTGTCATTACCAAGTACTTTGGTCCAGGGGATATTATCGAAAGTTTCTTGGCTTTGTTGTCGATTATGAGATTGGCAAGTGTCCAAAAATTTTTGACACTTTATAAATTGACGATATATGTACACCAACATGTGTACCAAGTTTGTTTGCTCTTGCTTAAAGATAAAGGCAAAAAATTGCGTTCATACGGACAGACGCACATATTGCAAAACCAATATACTATTTTCCCTTCGGGAACATAGTATAAAAATACGTTACTTTACGAACTTTTAAACATATCGGTTGTTGTTAAGCTCACGAAATCGGTATTGGAGAGTAGCCAGAAACACGTCTTTACTGAGTGAAAGCGAGAGTCGAACTGTCGCAGTTCGGCAGTTGTAAAGCAGAAAATAATGAAATTAATGAAAATTCATATATTCGTTTTATTATTGTGTATATTGTAAATAAAATTCATAATTGAAATATTTTTTTAAATTTTGTATTTTTGTTTAAAGCAACCAGTTAATGGCAGTATTTAGTTTATTAATTGTTTATCAATTCGGCACTTGCCGACGCCATTTTTCTAGTTGAGCTTCGAAGTTTTCTAAAATGGTTGCAGTGTGTGTGTTAAAAAGAGCCAGCTGGTTGCAGCAAATGGTTGTGGTAAAATTGTATACCCTGTATCCAGCTCTAAAACTTCCAAACTCATCTTCGTACTCTTACATATATACATATACACAACTACGCAACTTTCAAGTGGCAATGCCTCGGTAGCACTCTTGGTTGTATACGTACGTAGCTGCGCTGCTTCCCCCCGCTGTGCAGTAACCAATCTTCTTTGTTGAATAACTTCCGTGTTTATTATCTGATTGAAAGTTGGACAGTAGATTAAGAGTGACCAAAGTAATATACGTGTCAAATCTTAAGGCTATATATTTAACATTTTTGGCACGAGGGCCTCATGTTCAAGCTGACTCTATTCCTCTCAACAAATCTACTCATCCTAGATCCTAGATCTAAATTTTTCATAGATTCTACTAAGGCGATTTATGCTGGATTCTTCAGGGAAGCTTGTTGGGTCATGTGTTGTACATGATTTACACCTCGGATCTTCCGTTTCCAAGTTGCCGTCGCACTTTGACTGCCACCTATGCGGATAACACGGCCTTCCTCGCTACCAGCTCGTGCAGGAGAAATGCTTCGGCCATGTAACATGGCCCATGTTACAGGAGTTCCTCAATGAGTACAAGTGCTGGGCCTCGCGCTGGAGCATTGCCATAAATACGCAAAAGAGTCAACATGCAACCTTTTCTCTGAAGCGTTTGAACTCAACACAAGTCTGGGAGTTACCTAGGACCGTCGGTTAGCTTGAAAGCCGCATTTTCGTCGTGTCTGTGCCATGGTGCGTGAAAAGGCTAAACGAATGGACTGGCTACTTAGACCTGGGAGTGTGATTTCTCTCGATGCCAAAGGGCCGTTATTGTGCTCACTCTAAATTGGGACATTAACCTTTGGGGCACGGCCTGTAACACATCAATCCAACGGATCGAGTCATGCCAAAGCTAATTTCTCCGTAGGATTGTGGACGCTCCCTATTACGTGCGCCACAACACTATTTACTATGACTTTGGTGTATTGCCAGTATAGCTCTTATGGTTGCTGAGATGGACGTGTTCGTACATACGGACGGACAGACGGACATGGCCAAATCGAATTTTATTTTGATACTGACTAAGAATATATATGGCAATTTTCGTGATGTCGAACGTGACCGTGGTACACATTTAAAGTGAAAAAAATTACAATTAAATAGATTATAATTTTGACAATATGCTTAACTTATAACACTTAAGTAGCACGGGACACTTTTTTCCATCATAATATCTATGTTGTTTCTATTGCTCTTTTTAAATGTATATATTAAAACAAGCTTAGCAGTATGCTTTTCCGTTTTTGTTCATATATGTACATTTTAAAAAGTTTAAAAGTATGTATTTAGATAATCAAACAAATTTTCTACAAATTTAAAAATTTTACACTATCGATGTCGCACGTGACCAACTTTATATACATACATAAGTGCCCAAATTGCAAAACATTTTTTAGTCCACTAAGTTTTTGTTAATTTAATTTATCAGAGAAATGGAAATAATATACCAATATGTTATACAAATTTGATGCGCTTTCCGGTTGTAGTTTCGATGCTCTGATAACAAATTCGATTTTTCATAGTCGCACGGGACATAGAAATATGTGATAACGCAAATCATAAACATACAGTTATTTGCAATTGTTTCTTATGCATTTTTTTTAACTCTTTGTACTATCAGAATGATTTTATAGAGCAAACTCAATGCATAATATCTCTAAGATTTTGTATCAAAACAAAACGTGCAATAGAAATATTCAATTGAGTAAAGTTGCGCTTGCGCTGAAGCTAGCTCAGATGCCAATTTCTTTTACAACCTGGTGACATTGCGGAATAATCAAAAAAAAAATTGTATACTGGACGGAAGGCGACGATTCGATTGAATTTTGATACATTTGCATTTATAAAAGCATTGTATTTCTATATATATAAAAGGGATCGTGCTGACTGACTGACTGAATTTCTCACTGATTGGCAATCATCGCACAGCCAAAAACCAGGATGCTAAAATTTTCACAGTAGGTTCTATCTATGATGAAATTGCACACTAAGATGGGCTTTTTGAAAATTCCACCCAAACTGTTGTATGAAACATTATTGTTTACCATCCAATCAGCTTCAAACTCGTTTTCAACGATCTACACAAAAATTTGCCACATATTTCACATATTTTCAAATTTTGGAAGATCCCCTCCTCAAGGTTGTATTGGCGAAAGTCTAATTATAGTCCGATCACCTTCAAATTCATGTTCAAAGCTCTTCACGTAAAATAATTCGATATGTGTATCAGCGATTTTGGGAAACTCCGCCCCATGGTCGGAAAATTGGTGGAAAACTCTGGCATTCGACATTTTTAATTTTCATGTGATTGGCTTCATACTCATTTTTAAATCTCTGCACACGAAATAGTTAGCCGTTTTTTGAACATTTGCCCGCACGGTCTAAAAAGGGGTGGAGCTTCACAAAGCGAAATACAAAATCCTAAGTACTTTGCGGGCAACACAACGGGCGAAAATTAGTTTGAACGTTTTAGTCTGGAAGCTTATGCCAACCATACACGGGCCGATTTTAGCACAATCGGTTGCGGCAACCAGTTGTCACTCAAATTGGGTCTTTGCCTCGCACGCCGCAATCAGATCAGCCAACTTCGTAGCAATGGCGTCGGCAAGTGCCGAATTTATAAATAATTGATAAAGTAATTATTGTAACTAACTGGTTTATTTAAATATATAAATTAAACAAAAAACCGAAATTTCAGAAAAATATTTTAAAATTTTGAATTTTGTTAATAATAACAACAAAAAGAAAATCTGAATATCCAATAATGCTATTATTTTCTGCTAAACAATGCCGCTTTTCAACGGCAGCAAAAGATCTTCAAATGTTTCGCACAAAACAACAGACAAGTACCAGGCGAACAAAAAAAACAGTAGCGGGAAAAACCAAAACGAAAAGGGAGACGCCCACAAAGATGTACACAACTATGCACAACTATAGCCCAACTATAGCAAACCCACCCCCCGAACCTGAAGCAGAGCTCTGCAAGTGTTTTGCATACAACGAACAGCATTTGAACCAGGCGATCAGCGAAAACAGTAGCAAGAAAGTACAAAACCAAAGGGAAACGCCCACGAATTGTACCAATCGAGTTGTGCGTTGTTCAACTACAACACAACCAGTTGGGGCAACTCGCTGCTCGTATCAAAAGGTTTTGATACAGAATTCAGTTGGCCCAACATTGTATCAACCGTTCCAATTACATTGCAATCGGTTGCCGCAACCCGAAAAACTCACTCAAGTTGGGCAACTGAATTGGCGCGTGTATGGTCCGGGTTAGTCAAATTCAACATAATGAATTTGACTGCTTTTGTCAACCGTCAGAAATACACTTAAATAGCGTATAACAATTTTCCCTCATTTGGGGGTAGGAAACTAAATAGTTGAGCCACGTGACAAATGTTTCTTGTGTAGGGCTATGAAAATGTCTTTGAAGCCGATCTAACTAAACAATTAATCATTCAAAATAATTTGACATTTGAAGCCAATTCCAAGAATTACCCGGACCATACACGGGCCAATTCAGTTGCCCAACTTGAGTGAGTTTTTCGGGTTGCGGCAACCGATTGCAATGTAATTGGGACGGTTGGTACAATGTTGTGCCAACTGAATTCTGTATCAAAACCTTTTGATACGAGCAGCGAGTTGCTACAACTGGTTGTGGTGTAGTTGGACAACGCACAACTCGATTGGTACAACTCGTGGGCGTTTCCCTTTGGTTTTGTACTTTCTTGCTACTGTTTTCGCTGATCGCCTGGTTCAAATGCTGTTTGTTGTATGCAAAACACTTGCAGAGCTCTGCTTTAGGTTCGGTGGTGGGTTTGCTATAGTTGGGCTATAGTTGTGCATAGTTGTGTACATCTTTGTGGGCGTCTCCCTTTTCGTTTTAATTTTTCTCGCTACTGTTTTTTTTGTTCGCCTGGTACTTGTCTGTTGCTTTGTGCGAAACATTTGAAGATCTTTTGCTGCCGTTGAAAAGCGGCATTGTTTAGCAGAAAATAATAGCATTATTGGATATTCAGATTTTCTTTTTGTTGTTATTATTAACAAAATTCAAAATTTTAAAATATTTTTCTGAAATTTCGGTTTTTTGTTTAATTTATATATTTAAATAAACCAGTTAGTTACAATAATTACTTTATCAATTATTTATAAAATTGGCACTTGCCGACGCCATTGCTACGAAGTTGGCTGATCTGATTGCGGCGTGCGAGGCAAAGACCCAATTTGAGTGACAACTGGTTGCCGCAACCGATTGTGCTAAAATCGGCCCGTGTATGGTTGGCATAAGTACATCTAAATATATGGCCGGGCAAGGCCGGATTATAACAATATATGTGCATATATAAAAGAGTTCATCCTGACTGACTTGTGATATTTGGGCAGCTCAAACGGTAGAAGCTAGAAGTCTGCAATTTTTACAGTACCTTTTTACTCCCTGTACCCATAAAATGGGTAAAAAGCGGGTATTGGATTTGTGCAAAAGTATGGAACAGGCATAAGGAGACATCTCCGATCCTATAAAGTATATATATTCTTGGTCAGTATCAAAGAGATTTCCATTTGGCCATGTCCGTCTGTCTGCCCGTCTGTCTGTCTGCCCGTCTGTCTGTCTGTCCGTATGAACGCGTCGAACTATAAGAGCTAGAGACACCAAATTTAAAATGTAGCTTTCTGTATACCATATGCAGATCAAGTTTGTTTCCGATCTCAGATAACTCCCCCCGTTCCCCCGCAAATCGATCAAAACGTTTTACAGCCACACTTTTGAAGATATAGCTTTGCGATTTGGCATGTACAACACTTAAGTCACTCTTAATCTACTGTCCAAATTTTAAGTCAATCGGATTATAAACACGGAATTTATTAAACGAACAAGATTCAGTACTGGAGCGAGGGGGGGAAGAAGCAGCACAGCCACGACTCGAAATGCATCGCTTGCGCTGTCGCTTGTGTGTGTGCGTCTTTGTGTATGTGTATGTCTATGCGTAAATGTACGAAGAAGCGATCGGAAATTTTCAACCTGGGTACAGGGAGTTTTGCAGTCGGGTATACTCGACTATAGCATTCTTACTTGTTATTATAAAAGTATGTGAAACCTTCGAAAAATGGTATATCGAGAAGTATAAGAAAATTGTATTTGACATTTTTATGAAAATCTCGGTATGCGCCAGCTGCTGCATAGCAATGTGAAAGTGCAAAAGAGATAAAAAAATCTCTCTTGAGTCGCTCTCTCGGCATAAAAACTTATAAGTGGAAATCGCCACATTGCTTAGGTCTCTCAGACTATGCCTATGTTTTACTACGTCCACGGTAGATGATAGATCTAACTAACTTGTAAGTTGTTACTGCAAAACGGTTTTTATCGAATAGCGGGGGAATGGGGAGAATATGTCGGATCCAAAATAAACTTGCCCTGCGCCGATAACAATAATAATTGACTCCAGCAGCAGCGCACCAACTACCGTGGATCGATAGCAATTAAAACTTAAGTTTTAAGGCTGAGAGAGCGATTCAAGAGAGAGATTTTTATCTCTTTTGCACTTTCACGTTGTTATGTAACAGCTGGCGCATACCGAGATTTTCATACAATTTTCAAATACAATTTTCTTACACTTCCCGATGCATATTTAACAATTTTTTTCGGCAGTTTCACCTAATTTTTTAAGAAGAAGGTACTGCAAAAATTGCAGGCTTCTAGCGTTTGGGCTGCCGAAATGTGACCAATCAGTCAGGCAGTCAGTCAATCAGTCAGTCAGGTTGTCTTCTTCTGCCTGTAACATACATTTGCTCAGATCCAATACCCCCTTTTTACCCGTTTTATGTGTACAGTGAGTAAACATATTGCCTTGAGTTTGAACATAAAATGATGTTTACGAGCAATGTCGTTGAAGTGTTTGATGCATATGTGTGTGTACGAATATGTGATTGGGAACTTCACACTTGAGATCAGGGTGTCTCCTAGTCGGGTATACTCGACTAGAGTATTCTTACTTGTTTCCAGCTTGTTCTGTGTAGCTACTGATGGGTACTTGTAGCGGCGCTATCTCCATCTTCAGTTGCAGCACAGCACCAATTCCAATACACAATTGAATGGACCCTCTGCCATGGGTTTTTTATTGTGGGTACAGCACCCAGCGATGAATTGCTACCAATTGACCGTCTGCTTATTCAGCACAGCTCGCACTCATGCGAGTTTACCTGGGCATTCATAGCCGCTTTGGAATCGAGGCAAAAAGTGCAAATCTCTTGGCCATCTGTAACCCCTTTGCTATGGTTTATAGACGTTGTAATCGTTACCTCTTTGCGGTTAAAAGTATAAAAACGAAACACAAAAACACCTTCCTCATGGATTGCGTGTATTTCTAACTGTCATTTAGCTGCAAATTAAAAAATGGAATACAATATAAACAAGTAAGAACGTTGCCGTCGGTTCTACCCGACAGCAGAATACTCGGTTTTAAGTCCGGTATAATTTCGTTATTTGTGGGGTGGAAAGGAGAGAAAACCACAATAGTCTGTATATAAAATTTGTGAATTTTGTGAACAGGTGTTTGTCAGGTTTTTTGTTCAACTGCCTAGGGCATCTACAGTAGTGTGTATGTCAAATTTGGTGATTCTAGATATGAAAATGTTGGAGATATACCCCTGTGTAAAACGTGTTTTGAGGAAAGCTCTGATAATTTGCGGGAAATTTTTGATGCAGATTTTTCAAAGAGGTCGACATTACTCTGTATGTCAAATTTGGCGACTCTAGCATAAAATAACATTTTTATGATTTTGGTTTCCGCCAAATTGTGTGAGAAGGGGTGGAGGTAGGGGATCGATATTGAATCTGAGAGTACACACCAACAGGTGTACCTAGTTTGTTTGCTCTAGCTTCAAGGGTGTAGAACAAAATTACGATCATAAAGGCGGACATTTCACAAGCCCAATATACTCTTTTTCAACATTTTTTTTTTTAAGCCGAGTATAAAAATAAACACTATTTGTCGGGCTTCTACTTTGTGCTCCCTATTTCAGACTGTCATTTCCCTGATCGCATGCGTGTCTTTTGTTGCCCCTGTAATTGCACTCAAAACGTCACAAACGGGTTAAGGGATCGGCATCGTAATTTGCATCGCAGTAAGAGACCCACAATCCCATTCGTTGGTATAAGCATCGACATCGGCAAAGGCCCAGTCACGCACATAGATAGACCAAATGACAGATCAAAAATATAATTTTTGGCAACCCTTAATAGGGAATAAATTTATGGTATTTGGCTTTGCTCCACGTGAGCACACATACTGCGCAGGCATGAACATCAACTAAATGACTGACAAGCTGCATACAAATGTTTTCACTGTCATAACAATCTTAAGTGCGTGTTCATTAGGCTAAAATGGATCTAACGACAGAAACCCTACCTATAACTTCTGTTCCCATAAAATAGGTAAGTTGGGGGTATTAAATCTGTGCAAATGGCAGAGGGAGACATCTCCGACCCCATAGTTGCTGGGATCGACGCATTCATGCATACGGATGGACAAACAGACGGACATGGCCAAATCGATACTGATAAAGAATATATCGACCCCTTTTTGCAAAATGATCGTAAGTAACAAAAAGTAAATTTTTCAGGAGACGTTTTTTTTGATTAATAAAAAATTGGATGGACAAAATTTTGCCACATTTAATTTGGATATGTGTTTTCAGCTACTCTAATATTTAGTAAATAGCAAATCACTAAAAAAAATGTTTTCTTAGAAAAAAATTAACTTTTATGCAAACACGATCTTTTCGCACGCAGAGCTTTGACCAAAATGTGTGTTGCGATCACTTACTAAAACCGTTTCCCATGCAATGTGGTATGTTAAGTTATACGAAATGATTAACCATAACTAGTATTATTATTTATTATTTTATTTTATATACGTTTTGATTGTAACGCATTGTATATGAATATAAAGATAAAGTGAAATAAAGTGTAAAAGTAAACAAATTAATTTTAATTTAGTCCTCGTCGTCGGTTTCAGCCAAAGCATCTTTGATGAAATTGCTACTCTTAAGGTTAATGTATTCAAGGTGATATTTGGGGGGTATAATATTCTTAGCACATAAGTTTTTTAAATCATTGTATTTAACGTTTGAAATTTTTAATTGGCACGAGTACAAATTCTTAATTTTATGACTTAAATTTAACTTTGTTATAAATATGCTTTCTGTTGGAATACAATTATAATTTAGTTCAATATTCATTTAATTTTTATGAAATGTTGCAAAACGCAACTTGCTTAAATTTAACTTAGTTTTATTAACCAAAATTAAATTTGCAAATAATTTCCAGTTCTGGAAATCTGTGTGACATAACTCAACACATTTGTAGTTTGATGGATTTGTGCGTGAGTTTCTTATAAGCACGGGCCATTCACTAGGCGCCCATGTGGTTCGGTTTATTACAAAAGACTCTATTGTGCTATGCACAGAGTCAACCGGCATTATTGTATGACCCGGAAGTAAATAAGTCAGTTTTACCTACTTTTAAGACTTTGAAGAGTTTAAAAAGTGTGCAAGCATCGAAAATTCTTGATAGCACAAAAAAGAGATAAGACTGTAACCGAATAGTAGAAGGTGCAAAGACTGCGTAAAATCATTGATCATTCGTCACTCTTTCATTATAATTTTTTTTTATTCTGCAAATTTTATTCACACTAAAATTTGTATGGCACATACTATTTCGCTATTAACGAAAAATACACTGTGACATACAATCAATTTGAAACTCAATTTTCAGTGAATTTATTGCAAGTTTTGTCTTAATATTTTAATAGATGATGCGTTAAGGATTTTAGAACAGTTTTTTTATCAAAAAGTCAATTTGTCAAAAAATGTCACTTACGATCATTTCGCAAAAAGGGGTCGATATATATTTTATAGGGACAGAGATGTGTCCTTCGGTGTTACATACATTTGCACAGATCAAAAACACCAACCTACTACAATATCTATCCACTCCTACCCAAAACATTTCTAACATAAGCAATTATTTAAAAATCACCAATTTGTACCACTCCATCTTATAAGATTCCGATCAACTGTAAATATATAATTAAGTAAATGTATATAAAATAGTAATAGTAACAGTAATAAACATAATTTTATCATCCCATAGAGCTGAAGGGCACAGACGCCAATTGCTCATATAAAAAAACCAAGCTAGCCTATAATTTTTACCATTATAAGTTAGCTTTATATAAATAAATAAATAAATACCCTTTTTACCCATTTTTGGGTACAGGGAGTACAAATCATAATGAACGGGAGGGGAAATAGTGGTAATCTGTATTTCTTTTTTGATACGATTCGCACACACGGCCTAAAGGTAGGAGCTAGATATCTGCAAATCTTACAGTAGCTCTTTAGCGTAAGTTGACACTCAGAAATAATTTGCGAAAGAATTCCGCCTGGAAAAGTGAAATTCGCGGAAAACTGTTGAATGGAACTTTTTTGTTCACCACTCAATCGGCCTCAAACTTACTGACCAAGCTGTACACAAAAAATAAATAAAAATTATAACTGACCCTTACGGGCAGGATTTGGTGGCTGTCAAGGTCAGCCAAATGGTGTTCTTATGTTTTTCACACCGTTGAAGTGTACTAGAAGTGGGATAAGTATTGGAAGGCGATTTCTACATAACAAGAGAGAACTATATGAAAAGATTTGGCTCGGGCGAAGCCGGGAAACACCTGGTATTACAAATATATATGCAAATGAAAAGTCTTCTAGTGAACGTATTTCAACGATATCATGTTACCAATTCATTTATATGTGTAAATATCTATAAAAACAAAATCTAACTTTGACTACCTCTTGACAAGAATTCATCCGTTGGATTTTAAGGCTACATAGTATATTTATATTTCAGCTCAGGGAATTCACTGTTAAATGATTTTTAAAATTTTAAATATCTTATTTGCTTCACAATACTTGATTTTTTAAAACTAAAATGATATATCAACATTTCCATTAAGTGGATCTTGACCGACAAACACATTTAAAGTGAAAAAAATTCAAATTGTAACGGATCTGTTTTTCTCACCGCCGTTTTCGCTCATCTATTTTTTCTCCCTGTACCCATAAAATGGGTAAAAAGGGGGTATTGAATTTGTGCAAATGTGCGTCTTTCTGTCTGTATGTATGAACGCATCGATCTCAGCAACTATAAGAGCTAGAAACACCAAATTTGAAATGAAGGTTCGTGTATAGCGGGAGCAGGTCAACTTTATATTGGAACCGAGATATTCCGCCCCATTCCACCGCTTTTCGATAAAAACCGTTTTACAGTTAAAATTTTCAAGATACAAGCTTTGGGATTTGGCATGTCCGAATTTCAAATCGATCGGATAATCAACATGGGAGATATTCACCATGCAAAATTCGGTGCGGCAGCGCGGGGGGAAGAAGCAGCACAGCCACCACTTAAATTGCCTCGCTTGCGCTGTCGCTTGTGTGTGTGCATCTTTATGTATGTGTAAGTGTACGAAGCCGCGATCGGAAATTTATGACCTGGGTACAGGGAGTTTTGTAGTGGGGTATACTCGACATAGCATTCTTACTTGTTAAGTAATGTAATAGTTTGTTTTTACATAAGCAAAATTAATTTTGTATGCAATTTTTTTGAAAATTGAAAATTTTACACGCACGTGCAACTTTGTTTAAGTGCCAAAATCACAACTTTTTTTCGTCCACCAAGGTTTTTATATTCCGTTCCCAATAGGAAAAAAGTATATTGGGTAGAGGAAATGTCCAACTATCCGTATGAACGCAATTTTTTTCCACACTATAGAGCAACCAAACTACATATGTAGGTACACCTATTGGTGTACACCCTCAGCTTAACAGTTTCAAGGTCGCCTATCCACCCATACACCGTTTCCAACAATTTGGAGGAAACCTATATCTTTCACATTTTTAATGCGATAGTCATCAAATTTGAAGTACAGACTAATATTTAGCTACTTTACAAGTCTGCGTCAAAAATTTTTTGCAACCCCCTCTCGCAAATGAACAAAATCTTTAGCTCCCACACCTCTGCAGGTAGAGTCACAAAATTTGAAATAGAGATTATTGTGTTTCCTAAAGCGAGTTAATAAGGCCGATGTAGTTCATTTTAATAAATATTTATTTCAACCTTTATTTATTAAAATTCTCCTCCTACGCGTTTCGGCGTTTGTTACGCCTTCCTCAGGGAGACTGGTTTTACATGTACATACATATATAAAAAAGACATTTACATACATATAACGTATTAACAAACATTTTTTGTTACATTAAAATACATATGTACATACATACATTAAAACTTATTGTAGTAGTTCCTACAGAGTCGTCATTGTTCCTACGTCTAAATTGCACTTTTATCTATGTTTGTCCATCGTCGTTTTATTTTTCTCGTCTTTGCGCGTCCAGTTTTGTTTGTCAACTGCTATAGCTGCCGCGTAAATAAAGTTTGTCTTTTCAATGACTTCTTTGTGGTTTACTGTGTTCTCCCCTTGTTGTTGTATTCGTAGGCTCGCTAGCGTCAGTCTCGTTCGTTCTCTCCTCGCAATCTATATATATAAAAGAGTTCGTGCTGACTGACTGACTGACTGACTGATTGATTGGCAATCATCGCACAGCCCAAGCCATAAGAGCTAGGATGCTGAAATTTTCACAGTAGGTTCCATCTATAATGAAAGTGCACACTAAGACGGGATTTTGGAAAATTCCACCCACAAGCGTGGAAAATCGCGGAAAACTGTTGTATGAAACTTTTTTGTTTACCATCCAATCAGGTTCAAACTCATTTTCAGAGATCTACACAAAAATTCATTTGACACATATTTCACCGATTTTGGAAAATCCACCCCCATGGGTGGAAAATGGGGGTCTCAAGGTTGTATGGGCGAAAGTCTAATTTTAGTCCGATCACCTTCAAATTCACTTTCAAAGCTCTTCACGTAAAATAATTCGACACGTGTATCAGCGATTTTGGGAAATTCAGCTCCATGGTCGGAAAATCGGTGGAAAAGTCTGGCATTCGACATTTTTAATTTTCATGCGATTGGCTTCAAACTCATTTTCAAGGCTCTATGGGAAAAAATAATAGGCGTGGTGGTTAAAGATTTTGGAAAATCTACCACCAAAGCCGAAAAATTCGTGGAAAACTGTTGTATGAAACTTTTTTTGATTATCGTCCGATTGACTTCAAACTCATTTTGAAAGCTCTTTACATTAAATAATTTGACACGTGTATCAGCGATTTTGGGAAATTCAACTCCATGGTCGGAAAGTCGGTGGAAAAGTCTGGCATTCGACATTTTTAATTTTCATGCGAATGGCTTCAAACTCATTTTCAAGGTTCTCTGGGCAGAAATAGTAGGCGCGGTGGTCAAAGATTTTGGAAAATCTACCCCCAAAGTCGGAAAATTCGGGGAAAACTGTTGTATGAAACTTTTTTGATTATCGTCCGATTGGCTTCAAACTCATTTTCAAAGCTCTTCACATTAAATAATTTGACACGTGTATCAGCGATTTTGAGAAATTTAGCTCTATGGTCGGAAAATCGGTGGAAAAGTTTGGCATTCGACATTTATAATTTTCATGCGATTGGCTTCAAACTCATTTACAAGGTTCTATGGGAAAAAATAATAGGCGCGGTGGTCAAAGATTTTGGAAAATCTATCCCTAAGGTCGGAAAATACGCGGAAAACTGTTGTATGAAATTTTTTTGATTATCGTCCAATTGACTTCAAACTCATTTTCAAACTTCTGTTTATTATTCAATCATTTTGAAACTAATTTTCAAAGCACCTCACATTAAATAATTCGTCACATGTGCTACCGGTTTTGAAAAATACACGTGGCCTTATACTAATTTCCAAATATAAATACAAAAACCTCGGTACTTTGCGGGCAAGACAACGGGCGGAAAACAGTTGGAAAGATTTAATTTGGATTCTTAGCATTATTGTTGAAATTGGCTTAAAATGCCAAATGATTTTGGAAAATCTACTCCGTGTCGCCACGGGCGGGAAATGGAAGTCAAGGACAAATGAGTGGGACATATTTTTTGTTGTTTTTTTTTTTTCAAAGACATTTTCATAGCCCTACACTGAAAACATTAGACACGTGGCTCAACTATTTAGTTGTATTTCTTACGGTTGACAAAAGTAGTCAAATTAAAAAAAAAATGCATTTTCATCTAAATATTTCCCCGGGCAAGGCCGGGATATTACCTGCTAGTCAATATATATAAAAGAGTTCGTGCTGACTGACTGATTGGCAATCATCGCACAGCCCAAACCATAAGAGCAAGGATGCTGAAATTTTCACAGTAGGTTCCATCTATGATGAAAGTGCACACTAAGACGGGATTTTGGAAAATTCCACCCACAAGCGTGGAAAACCGCGGAAAACTGTTGTATGAAACTTTTTTGTTTACCATCCAATCAGCTTCAATTCATTTTCAGAGATCTACACAAAAATTAATTTGACACATATTTCATCGATTTTGAAAAATCAACCCCCATGGGTGGAAAATGGGGGTCTCAAGGTTGTATGGGCGAAGGTCCAATTTTAGTCCGATCACCTTCAAATTCATTTTCAAAGCTCTTCACGTAAAATAATTCGACACGTGTATCAGCGATTTTGGAAAATTCAAACCCAAGGCCGGAAAATCCGTAGAAAACTCTGGCACTCGGCATTTTTAGTTTTCATGCGATTGGCTTCAAACTCATTTTCTATGGTCTATGGGAAAAAATAATAGGCGTGGTGGTAAAAGATTATGGAAAATCTACCCACAAGGTCGGAAAATTCGTAGAAAACTGTTGTATGAAACTTTTTTAATTATCGTCCGATTGGGTTCAAAATCATTTTAAAAGCTCTAGACATTAAAAAATTTGACACGTGTATCAGCGATTTTGGCAAATTCAGCTCCATGGTCGGAAAATCGGATGAAAAGTCTGGCATTCGACATTTTTAATTTTCATGCGATTGGCTTCAAACTCATTTTCAAGGCTCTATGGGAAAAAATAATAGGCGCGGTGGTTAAAGATTTTGGAAAATCTACCCCCAAAGCCGGAAAGTTCACGGAAAACTGTTGTATGAATTTTGTTTTTATTATGTTCCAATTGACTTCAAACTTCTGTTTATCATTCAATCATTTTGAAACTAATTTTCAAAGCGCCTTACATTAAATAATTCGTCACTTGTGCTACCGGTTTTGAAAAATATAAATAAATACTAAAACCTCGGTACTTTGCAGGCAATACAACGGGCGGAAATGAGTTGGAAAGATTTAATCTGGATTCTTAGTATTATTCTTGAAATTGGATTAAAATGCCAAATGATTTTGGAAAATCTACTCCGTGTCGCCACGGGCGGGAAATGGAAGTCAAGGACAAATGAGTGGGACATTTTTTTGTTGTTTTTTTTTTTTCAAAGACATTTACATAGCCCTACACTGAAAACATTAGTCACGTGGCTCAACTATTTAGTTGTATATCTTACGGTTGACGAAAGCAGTCAAATTCAAGAAAAAAATGCATTTTCATCTAAATATTTCCCCGGGCAAGGCCGGGATATTACCTGCTAGTGTCTAATATTTTGGTGTTGTCAAATTCAGCTGTGTGACCTGTTGTTGTAATATGTTGCACAAGTGCTGTTGTCATTTTTCCCTTATTCGCGTCTCCTTTATGTTCGGCAATTCTTGTGCCAAGCGCTCGCTTTGTTGTTCCTAATAGGATAACAATTTCATTTGTAGGAACACACCGCAATCAAAGAGAGTGATCAGGCTGATGTCATTGCCTTGGTATGTATATAATAAAATAATAAATAATACGTTACAAGTTATATAAAATCAATCTTCAAATAAATTAAGGAACATTCAAATGTTGATTCGGAGTCTCTCTGGGCAGGACACCAAATTGTTGAGGGGTCTCCGGAGAAATCAATTTCCTCGGAGTTGAGAACATATTTTACTTTGCCAAATGTAGGTAAAGATATTAATCCTCTAAAATATTGGCAGAACCGTCGGGAATCAATGCCGCAGCTATCTAAATTAGCTTGCAAATATTTAATTGCACCAGGCAGTTCAGTGCCATCTGAACGGCTCGCGTCAGCAATAAAGCTCGTTTGCTCAGATTTTCGAAGCCGAATGACGGATGAGCACATCCAACAACGCGTTTTCTTGAAGTCGTTAAGCGATAAGCATTGGCAACAAATGTAATTGATGTAAATTATCATATTTAAAAACAATAATCTCCGATGCACTCCCAAAGGGAGCCATCCTAGGCCACGTTGCCTCCTCACTGTTCCAAAGAATGTGCCATTTATTTTGTAATTTTTGTTTTCTTATTCGAAGATTAAGTGCCTTTTTGACATTGAATGCATTTGTTTTAGATTAAATAATAATGATAAATATGAATATTTAAAAATGAAAAATTGTCTTTTATATAAATAGGCGTTAAAATTTAAAATTTTACCCGATGATATATGAGAACGATATTGCGATATTATGATATTTTGACGAAGATATTCGAGAGCGATATTGCGATATTATGATATTTTGACGAAGATATTCGAGAGCGATATTGCGATATTATGATATTTTGACGAAGATATTCGAGAGCGATATTGCGATATTATGATATTTTGACGAAGATATTCGATAGCGATATTGCGATATTATGATATTTTGACGAAGATATTCGCGAGCGATATTGCGATATTATGATATTTTGACGAAGATATTCGCGAGCGATATTGCGATATGATATTTTCTCGACGATACTGCGATATGACGATATTGCGATATTACGATATATCGATATTTTGACGACGATATTTTATATTTCAATATCGCCCTTGTCCAATATCGCGATATTATCAATATCGATATTTCCATAAATATCAACAACCCTAGTTCCTATGTACATATATCCCTTTACATCTTTCGCCTTCTTCCCCGTTGCATTTGATTTCGTATATGACATGTTGTTGTTTGTCTCTTGTGATTTTGGGTTTTGTGTTCGTAAATAGACTTCTTGTGTTTGTGTGTGCTGGTATTATTTTTGTTATTGTTTGCCGGCTTGTTAAGTTATTAACATATGGTACACTAATATATCGTCTTTCTTCAATTTGTCTGTTTTTGGTTTTGTCACTGTACCCATAAAATGGGTAAAAAGGGGGTATTGGATTTGTGCAAAAGTATGTAACAGGCAGAAGGAGACATATCCGACCCTATAAAGTATATATATTCTTGATCAGTGTTAAAAGAGATTTAGATTTGGCCATGTCCGTCTGTCTGTCCGTCCGTCCGTCAGTCCGTCTGTCCGGATGAACGCGTCGATCTCAGCAACTATAAGAGCTAGAGACACCAAATTTGGAATGTAGGTTCCTGTATACCATACGCAGATCAAGTTTGTTTCCGATATCAGATATCTCCCCCCGTTCTCAAGCAATGCGATCAAAACGTTTTACTGCCATACTTTTGAAGATATAGTTAAAGGATTTGGTATGTACAATACTTAAGTCACTCTTAATTTACTGTCCAAATTTCAATTCGATCGGATAATAAACACGGAAGTTATTCAACAAACAAGATTCAGTATTGCAGAGCAGGGGAAAGAAGCACAGTCACGACTTAAAATGCCTTGCTTGCGCTGTCGCTTGTGTGTGTGCATCGTTGTGTATGTGTGTGCCTATGCGTAAAAGTACGAAGAAGCGATCTTCTCTTTGCACTCCGGGGTCTTAACTGGAATCCTAATACTCACTTGCCTTCTTATCGTAGTAGACTTTTACTAATAAATCTTCCTTCTCTTTCTGATCGTAGAACCATGCTTGGTGTAATTTTTTTACACAAACTAATTAAAGGAGAAATTGATTCTTCTGAATTAATTAGCCAGATTAGTTTTGCAGTTCCGATCAGAAATTCCAGAAACTTTCTTCCCCTTTGTCTTCAAGTTTGTAACACTAACTATGCTATCCATAACCCTTTTCGTATCATATGTTCTAATTATAACAATCTTTATCATTTAATAGGTAATGCTAGTTCTATTTCCTTACTTAGAACTTCAATTTTATGTTATCTGTGTAATCTATAGTTTTTTGTATATTGTTTAATTTTATGTTGAACTTTTATTTAGTCTGTTCGTATTTATATGTTTCGCGATCTTCGTTACCGCACGTTATGCGGCGCGCCCCTCGGTCGGTTGGGCGGGTTTGCATTTTGCCTGGGTCCGCGCGTTAACAAGCCCGTGCTTGGTGTCGTTTGGGCCACTTGAATGTACTGCCCGTTTAGTACATCAACGTCCGAAACAAATTTTCAAAGGGTGCAGGGAGTTTTGTAGTCGGGTATACTGGACTATAGCATTCTTGCTTGTTAGACTATGTTCCCGAAGGGAAAAATAGTATATTGGGTTCGCGAAATGTCCGTCTGTCCGTATGAACGCAATTTTTTTGCCTTTATCTTTGAGCTAGAGCAACCAAATTTGGTACACATGTTGGTGTATATCGTCAATTTATAAAGTGTCAAGATCAACCCCCCACCCCTACACCCTCCCCCAACATTTGGGGAAAACCTGTATCTTCCACATTTTTAAAGCTAGAGTCACCAAATTTGGCATATACACTAAAGTTGAGATTCCTGACAGATCTGCATCAAAAATTTGGTGACACCCCCACCCCCTCCTCCCCAAATCGGTACATTCTATCCCCAAAACATGTTTTTCATAGGGGTAGATCTCCTACAGTTTCATAGCTAGAGTCACCAAATTTGGCATGCAGACTAATGTTGACCATCTGGATAAA
This sequence comes from Hirtodrosophila histrioides, assembly GCA_037075165.1. Taxonomy (NCBI): domain Eukaryota; kingdom Metazoa; phylum Arthropoda; class Insecta; order Diptera; family Drosophilidae; genus Hirtodrosophila; species Hirtodrosophila histrioides. Next base: position 246,400 of record JBAMCL010000578.1, on the reverse strand, counting down.
ACTGCATCAAAAGTTTTTGGAATATATATAGCCTTGGTGCATGTCCTCCTATTGTAGGTCGTTTAAAATTGTATTGTTATTAGCTGTTGTGTAGGATCTCTTCTCATTGTTCTTTAAGCTGTTTTGTCATTTAATAGTTTTATTATTTTGTCGTTGTAGTCTTTTTTATACATAACTACTGTCTTATTGCCCTTGTCTGCCTGTGTGATTATGACCTGGTCTTGGTGTTCTTTAACAACTTTCTTCGTCATTTTTGATATATTTAATGTAAACTTGTCCTTTTGTTTATTTTTCCTGTTGTGTTTAAAGTTGCTTAGCCTGGATGCTAAGTTCCCTTTGGTAGTGTCTCTTTGTTTTTCGTCCTTTATTGTCTGGATTCCTTGCTCTAGATCCGCTTTTAACTGTATAGGGTCTATGTTATTGTTGTCTATTGGAAGAGCACTCTTTGGACCTAGAGATAAGAGCCATTGGCTTTTTTTCGGAAAATAAACATCTGTTAAGTTTATAATCCATTCTGCGTTCAGTTTCATATCATATTGGTGTGTTAGTGTCGATTTAGCTTTGTCAACTTTTCGGTCAGTAGTCTTGGTCAGTCTTGGTCAGTAGACGTTCTTATTCCTTGGTATGCTAATTTTTGGTCTAGTTCTAATTCTGTAATTTTTTTTTCACGTCTCTTACTTAACAGAGTATTCTTCTCTTGGGTACGTCCGACTGCAACATTCATATTGTTATTGTATAAAATCGTTATGAGTCATTTACGGAGGTGTGGAGGATAAGTCAAAATTTTATATAAACTTGACCGCCACCCGCTAGATAGGAACCTACATTCAAAATTTGATGTCTCTGGCTCTTAGTTTCTGATATCCTCTTTATTCAAAGAAATATACCGACGGATAGGGTCAAATCGACGCGGCTATTAATACTGATTAAGAATATTTCCTATATATGGTCAGAGATGATTCTTTCGGCCCATTATTTTTGAAAAGCTAGTGTACCCCTTTTGCAGTTTTATAGGTATAGGGAGAAAAATATATCATTAGCTTAACCGCGTAATTGCATCAAAAGGGAGCAACAGAAACAATAATGATGTCTCTCGGTGTATCGAGGGTGGCGTGCTATGGGCGTGACTACCGTTCCGTTGACAATTTGTAAAGTCGTCCATTTCTGTTGTTTTTGTTGTGATTGTCATTCACATGCATCCATAGCTCAAAACATATACTTATAACCCCGTCATTTTCTCATTCGCATTTTCTGTTTCGAGTTTGTCTTTTGTTTGCAATAATCACATAGGTGAACCATGTTTATTTATTTTTCATTGTTGTAAAATGCTCAGCATGTTTTTATTTGAAGGTAATATATTCATACGGCGCATATGCTCATTTTTTACTCCCTGTACCCATAAAATAAGCAAAAGGGGGTACTAAATCTGGGCAAATGTATGCAACAGGCAGAAGGAAACATCTCCGGAAACATCTCGATTTGGCCATGTCCGTCTGTCCGTCTGTTCGGATGCACCCGTCGATCTCAGCAACTATGTATGTATAAGTGCTGGAGACACCAAATTTGGAATGTAGGTTCCTGTATAACATACGCAGATCAAGTTTATTTTAAATCTCCCCCGGTTCCCACGCAATTTGATAAGAACGAAAAAAAAAAAAAATTCGAAAAAAAAAAATTGGAAGGTAAACAAAAAAGTTTCAATGTACGTACAAGGGTTTTTACATCAACCCATTCAGAAGAATACAGCTTTAGTGGAAACAACAAGTGCTCGTCACAAAAATCTTCAAACATCAACAATGTATTTAGCATTGTAAATGTCGAATTCCAGCGAGTTGCAACATCAAGCTCTGGTTTTGGTTATGAGTTAGCCGTAATTAAGGTCCTTTGAAAATAAAAATAAATTTTTTAAAGTATAACAAATATCTTAAAAACGTACCTGTATGAAGGCGTTCTTAAAACTTTCACAACTTTCCGTGCTTTTTCAATAATATGAAGGGAATTCACGTGTTGGTGAAAATCCTTTGCTGCCAGCTGCAGGGTATATTTACATCTTCGAGCAGTGCCTCATCATTCAAATTCTCATCAGTGTCATCAGTCTCGCCAGTAACATCGGTAAATTCAGTCGAGCAATCACTCAGTAGATCTACTGCTTTGAGCATGTTACGCCCATTGTCGGTTGTAATAGAATATATTTGGTTTTTTTTTACATTGAAATCATTTAAAATGCACTGTACTTCGACACACAAATTTGTAGATGTATGTGACTTTTGAAGCTCTATAAGTCCAAGAGTCCTTACACAAATCTCACTGCCATTATAATATTGCGCATTTAGACCTAGGATTCCACGATTCATTCTAGTGGCTGTGTCCATTTTTAGGGATATCATTCTGTTCTTTAGGGAGGCAAGGATTTTTGATTTGATCTCATCGTATTTTTCTTCTACCAAATTCATAACATTTCTAGATGTCACAAACGGCATATCCAGGCCAATAAAAATTTGTGATGTTAAGGTCTTAAATCTGTTTGAATTCAGCACAGAAAACGGCATTTTTGTCGGTGGCCACGAGATCAACGCATGCCTCCTTGACTTCCCTTGGGCACATAGTCACTGAAAGCTTTTTTTTTCTGATACTTCAATTATGTTGTCAGCCAACTCATTTTCATATTCAGTTTTGTGCTGTTCTACCAAATGGCGCTTGAGATTGCAGACATAATTTCCAATAAAAGTGCTTTTGCAAATTTTGAACGTTGAAATATTACTTCCCGCACAAAAGGTAAAAAAACTCCGCGGAATACAAATACGCTTGCGACCCATTTTAACAACGCGATAAGAATGAACAAATTTTAACAAGTTAAGTATCAATGCACCTGGCTTAAGATAAGCTTTTCTATAAAAAGATCAACACAATGCATGGGCGTAGTCTAGCGCAGCCACAGGTACAAGTGGAATACGATTTCTGCATGTACCCTCTTGAATGCGCCCATGATGCCTTGTCTTAAGTCGAGCTTCTCTTTGTACATTATAAATGCATGTTTTTCTAACTTTCTTTGCATCTTGTCAAATTAAATAAGTAACGGATACAAATGTTATTAAGGTGATATATGTTAATGTTATTATTGAATAAAAATTAAATAATTATTATGTTGATTATTTTAATTATATTAATTATCGAAATTTTTTTCAGAATTTTTTTAATTAAAAATTTGGATCATACAGATTCCTTTTGACTCACTGACTGATAATATATATACATTTTTCCCAAATTCCCTTTGGAAAAGTCAAAATTACAACTTGAGTTTTACTTTTAAGCAAAAAATAAAACTCAAGGCATAATCATTATTTTATGAGTTTTATTTTTTTGCTCAAAAATAATGATTATTGGTTGAGATGTAAAGTATAACTCAAAATTAATCATTATTTGGCAGAGAATCAATAAAAACTTAAAAATAATCATACATTGTAATTTTTAAAAATACAACTTATAATGATTACAGTCCCTGAAAAATATCGTATCACAATTTTCGTTCCCGTGGGGTAGGAGCCAAATGCTTAATGATTAATTGTGTAGGGCTATGACAATGACTTTGAAGCTGATGTAACTAATCAAATAATTTCACTCATTTGACTTTGACCCCCATTTCCCGCCCGTGTCGTGGGTGCAGTCTTTTAAAATATTTTGATTAAGTTGGAAGAATAATAGTAACATCTACTAACATGGTGCGAAAGTCTGTTTATAATTCAAGTAAATATTTGTACAGCAATTATTTCCAAAAATTCAAAAGTTCCAAATTTCGAGGCATAGTTATCGCATTTTGGCACTGTTAAATGTCAACTAACCACCACATGTATCGATAACCTTTCATTATTTCGATGCGAATGCGAATGTGTGTGCATGTTGCTGGGCTGACATTCTACATAATAATAATAATGTCAATTTGTACTAAACCTGCCCAGCAGCATTGTACATGTACATTGTCAGTGGCAGACGCATGATTTTCAACAGTTGTGAAATTCAAAACGCGCCAGACAGACGCGCCAAAAATTTTTGCATCACAATCGTATCGAAAAATTGAAGACAGCCCTACTGCAAATGGGACAGCAAATCGTCTAAGTAGAAGCAGGCGACAAGCAGACGCTCAATTCTTAAAAGTGTGTGCCGACTTTTGCGAGACAATTGCGTAGAAACCAAAAGCGACTCGAGTGAACTACAAGGCAGAGACGATATATAGTTGGCGCCAAAAAAGCAGAGTGCAGCAGCGATATACATGCATACAGTGAGTCAAAAAAGTATTGGCACACCTCTGTTTTTTAAGCCTATCGTATGATAAATGTCCGTACACTTTACCTACAACAAAATAAAAAACACCATTTTCAACAAGGAACATTTTATTAGATATACATAATTAGAAACAAAAACTGTGTTTCATTTTTGATTAAGGTGTTCAGGATAACTCAAACGATCTTCAAATCAAACAAGTAAGAATGCTCTAGTCGAGTATACCTGACTACGAAACTCCCTGTACCCAGGTCTAAAACTTCCAATCATATGTTTGCAGCTGATTTTTGACATTATACAGCAGCCAAAGCTTTGCATTCTGTGCCGTGTGCTTTGGGTCGTTGTCCTGCTGGAACCAATATTCATGTTCCAGCCCCAATTTCTCAGCAATTTGCATCAAATTATTTTTTAATATGTTGATATAGACTATTTGATCCACGATTGACTCGATAAATGTTAATTTTCCCACGCCGCTTGCTACCCCCTACCATTATTCCGCTTCCTCCATGTTTAACCGTGCCAACTAAGTTTTCTTTTTTGAATGCGTCTCCGCTTTTCCTGCATAACAAAACTTTTCCCTTGATTCCGAATATGCAGAATTTACTTTCGTCGAAAAATATAACTTTATTCCAGAAGTCTGGGGGCTTGGAAATGAACCCATTGGCAAAAGTTAAGCGCTTTTGCCTATTGACTTCTGAAATCAGAGATTTTTTTGCGGGCGACTCTACTATGGTAGTCAGCCTTTTTAATGACACGGCGTACAGTATCATCGGAAACTGTTTTGGAAAAACTATTCTCGATCTGAAGTTGTGCCTGATGAGCTGTCATCCTGGGATTAAGCCGAATATACTTAATAATAGTCTGCTGCTCGCGGTTCGTTAACAAAGGCGGACGGCCGGAACGAGCCTTTGATAAGATACCAAACAATTTGTGTTCAAAGTTTGATTTTGAAATTTTTTTGGGGTGTACGCAGAGATATGCGAGCGAGTGTATGTCTTAAAGCTAGGTGGTATAATAAAGAAAATATGTAACAAATGATTATTTAGAGGAGATATTATTACAAGGTGTTACTTAAAATTAATTTGATAAAATTAAGTGATAAATGTTGCTTAATTTAAGGAACGAAATAATACTAGTTAAATGGTGTTGGGAAGGGTCGGTGATAAGTGTTATGGGGTCTACGTTTTTTTTTTTTTTTTTTACATATATACAATATTTATTTAACAAATTTTGAATTCAGAACCCTTAACACTAAATTTTTACATTTTGCTGTTACTCAAAGTTAACTTATAAGGTAGTGTTGTATTTGAATATTTTATGTACATATCGTGGTTTCAGAGTTTTCGTGGGTAGTCCTAGATGAAGGGGTTTCATCAGCTAGTTTTTATTGTATAGGTATGGAATGAATATATAGTGTATTATATTCGTGATTGTAGTTGTGTGAGTAAGTATTTACAGGGTGTGGTTAATTATCATCTATGTGTTATAAATTATATTAGGTATCAATGGTGTTATTTATATTTGTGTGTTGTGGTATGTTGTGAAGTTATGAAATTTATTTACAATTGGTTTGTGTTTATTGTTATATTTACATTGTATATTTTTATTCATGAGCTACATCCTGCGATTCGCCAGATCGGCAGGGTGTATGCGCTTTAGCCTTCTTGGCGCTCTGCAGCCGTTTACTGTTTTTGCTTTTAGGAGTCTTCTAGCCAGAATGTTACGGTGGGATGCTAGCTTGCTTAAGTATTGGGTAGCCTGTTTATTTATTACATCGCCGACCAGAGGTACTCGGCAATCCCTTTCTATGTCACGCGTTCTGATGTACCATTCAGCGCCTGTAACTTTTCTAAGCAGTTTAGCCTGGAAAACGTATTCTGTTTATGTGGGTTTTAGCGGCAATTCCATAGACCTGGAGTCCGTATCGCCAGATCGGTGCAAAGATGGCTTTGTAAATCATAATTTTATTGCTGAGTGACAGCTTGTTGGTGGAATTGAGCAGCCAGTACATCCTGGAGGCCTTGGCTCGGAGATTGCCGACAATCTCAGTGATGTGCTGCCTGAAGGTAAGTCGTCTATCAAGAGTGACCCCAAGATATTTGTGTGCGGTTCGCTGGGTCAGGAGTTCTCCATGAAGGAACACACCAGGGCAGGAATCTTTTCTGAGTGCATGTGTAACAATGACGCATTTCTCAGTGTTAATTGAAATATTCCAGCGGCAGGCCCAATTCTCAAAGCGTTTCAGATATTCCTGCAAGACATCTGTTGCTACATAAATACATGTGCTACGAGCTAAGACGGCTGTGTCATCGGCAAAGGTGGCAACAAGGAGGCTCTGCGGGTTTGGGATAGAAATTTCTGACGCGGTGGGCATATCGCTGGTGAAAAGACTGTAAATTGTCGGTCCGAGAACACTACCCTGTGGTACACCGGCTTTGATGAGTTTTTGTTGCGAGCTCATCCCATCCTGCACAACGCAAAAGGTTCTGTCAGATAAAAAGCTCTTATAACCAAGAAGAGCTGAGGGTTAAGCAGAGATTTTATTTTTATACAGCAGCCCAGGATGCCAGACTCTATCGAAAGCTTGCTGGATGTCAAGATAAGCTCCGACGACATATTCATTTGCGTGAAATCCTTCAAGAGTAAAGTTCACCACTCGGTGCAGTTGCTCCGGTGTGCCATGCCTTAGGCGGAACCCGAATTGAAAGCTTGGAATTGCTTCTTAAACAGCCGACGTGTCCAGGAGTCTACGTAGAATACATCACTCGTATATTTTACCAAAAGCTGGAATTAAGCTTATCGGACGGTAGGAGTCCAGCTCGTCCGCTGGCTTACCGTTTTTGTGGAGCATGATTATGTTGGCCTTCTTCCAGGCAATGGGAAAATGACCCAGTCGCAGAGCCGAGTTGTATATTAATACAAGAAACAATAGAGCCCTGTGAGGGAGCAATTTGATAGACCGGTTGTCAACTTGATCCTCAACAGGAGCCTTGCTGTTCTTGAGTGTCTTAATCTCATCCTTGACCTCCTTTAGGGTAATTGGAGCCACAGGAAGAGTCATTTGGAGAGGAGCATCTAGGGCGTCATGGACAAGCTGAATCCTGTGTTTGGAAGCCGTCTCGAAGGGCTTGAACCTAGCCTCAAGGTTGGTAGCCAACGATTCGGCTCTGTCGTGGGCTGATCTTGCCCATGAGCCGTCTGGATTTCGCACCGGGAACTTCGGCACGACTTGCCTTTTGTATCGCCTTGTCAACTTCCATAAGGCAAATTTGGAGCTTTCATCAGCTGTGGCCTCTTACAGCATGGCATCAGTGGCTTCTTTTTTAAGGATGGCTAGCTTCCTTTTCACTCTATTGGATATCCTCCTGTACATCCTGTCAATGGCTGGATCGTTGGTCCTGATATATTCCCGTCTTAGCCGCTTCTTAAGAGCCAAAAGGCCTTCGGCAGCCGGGGAAAGGATCAAAGAGGCGGGTGTATTTTGCCTGGAGGGTGAATGGATTGAAGAGGCGTTTTGAGCCGCATCCTTGGCTTTAAGAAGCAGCAACTCAACTGCAACGTCGACGTCTTCGGTAGTGCAGATCTTCATATTAAGGTTTAACGAGTCACTCAGTTTATTTTGAAACTCCGTGATGTTAGTACCATGGGGGACTAGTCTAGCTCTGACAGGAATCCTTTGTGGCGTAGCTGAAAGTGTGGCGATAAGTGGCAGGTGATCAGAGGAGAGCACATGCACCTCTCTTATTGAGAGCCTTCTGTTATCAACACCACGATACATGTAAAAGTCTATACTCGTGGGAGTGCTTCTTCTGTTGTACGGGTAATGAGTTGGTCTGCCTGTAGCAAGGACCTGTGTTGCGCTGTTGGCGATGGCATTATGCAGCGCTGTGCCTCTTGGGTTCGCTCTCAGATTGCCCCAGAGCCACGATTGAGAGAGCTCATAGGTTATGACAAGACGACTGCAACTTTTGGGTCTCACTGCGCATGTACGTCACAAGTCATGAAATTCAGCGCGCGCTTTTGAATTTGTTCGAAAATCACTGACTTTTTTTACTGTATCAGCTCGTGGGGCTGTAATTCCAGTCCGATTTTAAAAATCTTGCCAGCATATTGTAGGGAACTTCATACCGCGTCGATTGATATTTTAAATAATAAGTAGTTAAAGTTAGAAAATGTTGCCAGGCCGAATGTTTGCATTCAAACTTATCGCTCAATTTTAAAGCTATGATTATGAAACTTGGCACAAGTCTTTACTTTCGATGCAGCCAGTACATATTTGAAAACCAGCCGGATCGAATCACTATATCATATACCTCCCATACAAATAATTGGTTGACAACTATATTCTTGTATGAAAAACTTTTTTGTTTTTGTAGATAGCGTAACCAAACTCACTTAATTTAAGTTTAATCATGTTCTACATATGCTCACCAAATTTCATCAAAATCGGACTAATGTATCTTGTACCTGCCGTAGGAGCGATCGGTTGCAACTTCACTTTTTGTATTAAAAATGTATGCAAATTTACCACTTTTGATGGCAATGCTATTTAACAAGTCAAACGGGTAGTATTTAATTCATTTATTGTAGTTTTATTTCGTTCTTCAGGCATTCCAGCACTTTTTGCAGTGTTTGCATACAACAACTCCGGTCGCTCCCACGGGAGGTATAAGATATATATGTCAGATTTTAATAAAATTTGGTGAGCATATGTAGAACATGATTAAACTTAAATTTGGTGAGTTTGGTTACGCTATCTACAAAAACAAAAAAGTTATTCATACAAGAATATAGTTGTCAACCTATTATTTATATGGTAGCTATATGATATAGTGATTCGATCTGGCTGGTTTTCATATATGTACTGGTTGCATCAAAAATAATGACTTGTGCCAAGTTTCATAATCATAGCTTTAAAATTGAGCGATAAGTTTGAATGCAAACATTCGGCCTGGCAACATTTTCTAACTTTAACTACTTATTATTTAAAATGTATGGCACCTACAGAGCACCAAGACCTATCAATCGACGCGGTATGAAGTTCCCTACAATATGCTTGCAAGATTTTCAAAATCGGACTGGAATTACAGCCCCACGAGCCGATACAGTAAAAAAAGTCAGTGATTTTCGAACAAATTCAAAAGCGCACGCTGAATGTCATGACTTGTGACGTCACAGGTTTGGTCGCCAAATAACGGCGACTAACGGACATGCGCATGGCGTAACCTACTGTCTCTCAATCGTGCCCCAGAGCCGGTGTTTCGCATTAATGTCACCACCGATTATGAATTTATGGCCTAGCTGATCCAGGAGCCTATCGAATCCAGCTTGCGTCCAGGACAGAGTGGGTGGCAGGTAGGTGGCAGCGACAAGAATTTCACCCATGCATGTTGACACCATTATCAAAATCAGCTGTATATGATTGGTAGTAATCGAGTGAAGTTGGTAATGTATCAGTTCCTGTCTGACTAGTACACAGGCTCCTCCTCTTGACCGCCCTCCTGGATGGTCTGCACGATAGCAAGTGTATCCTTCCATAACGAAGTAGGTTACAGTGTGTAGAAATGTTTCTGAATCAAGCATAATGTCAATTTCATGTTTGTTTAGTAACAATTGAAGCTCGTTCGCATTAGGGATGATGCTGCGAGCGTTCCAAGTTCCGAGGCGCAGTAAAGTAGTCATTATTTGTGCTGAATAATCGCCCTGGAACCTCGAAGTTCCCTGATTTCTTTCAATAGCTCAGTTATTGTGGCCTGGAGTCCAGCAATGGTTTGCTGCATGGAAAAAATTATCTGAGCAAGTGGGCCATCCAGACCCAAGTTTCCAGGTGTGTGTTGGTGCAAATTACGGCATGCGCGACCTTGAGAAACGTCCCGCTGTGGAGTACAAGCTTCTGGGTGGTTAGTGTGAATTGAGCGGTTCTGGGTATCGTGTGAGTTTCTAACACCTGTGCTCTGCTGGCCTGCACGCGACGCATCAGCGAATGAAAGGCCGTGCTGTACGAACGCGGTAGGTAGCGATTGGTGTACCACACGGCGAGATTGAAGAGGCTGACCAATGCGAGTCAATGGGGCAAGGTTGATACCTGTACTGCGGTTTTTTAGGCGTTGCTGGTACACTCTGCAGCTTTCGTAGCTTCGTGGTTGCCCTCGCAGTTTGAACACTGAAGGTCATCATAAGTTGTGACCTGACATGAGTGAGAATTGGTCCAATGCGCCTTACCGCAGCGTCCACATTTAGGCTCCTTAGTGCAGTAGTTTTTTGTGTGGTCAAATCCAAAGCAGCGGTAGCATTGACGCACACTTAGATTCTTTTTTAGCAGCTCTCAGGGAACTCGCTGGCGTCCAATTTTTAAGATTGTAAGGGCATCTTATTATTATTGGCCTTTTTTAGGTCAACGAACCACACATTTTGGCCCAACGGATCACCAACGGGGGGGTCAGGCTGCGTTTTTGATTTCGGGTTGTAAATGTTCACCACATCATGCCCGTGTTTGGAAAAGTCATTTACAATTTGGGCGCTTGGAGTTGAGGCTGCCAGGTTGCGAGCTACGATTCTGAATGCCCTGTCCTCGGGTAGGCAGAAGTGAGTATACTGCAATTTCACCTCCGAAAGCTTCTTGGTGATACTCCTATGACAGTCAGAGTCCTTGGCATACACTCTGAGGTCACCGTTTGGTACAACTTTGAGTTCGTACGATTCAGGGGCGACTACCAGGCTTAGGAGTTGCTCCAGGGCTGGGATGTCTCGTACACCGAGAATCGTTATAGGGCGAGGCTTAAGATGCTTCTTAGGAGCTGGGCTTCCACAGAGCCTGGCTGCAGTTCAGCATCTTGGACATCTCCGTGCTGAATACCCTCCATGTGGAGCTCGTTGTTGTGTTCAAAATGGTCCGCCAGAAGAGCGAAACTGTTGTCAGCCAACCTAACAGCACAGGAAGTTGAAGCTGGGTGAGTTTCTAAAGTAGAATTGGAATTATAAGGCAACTTTCCTTGTTTCCCAGGTTTTCTTGGTGAATCTGGGAATAGCATCCTTCGTTTCTTCGGCTGGATTTTCTGCCAGGAAACAGTAGATGGTTGATATCAGGCATATTGTCGTTTTGAGGAAGGGGAGGCAGAGGGCGTCCAGATTCGACTTTCTGCGCATTAGCACGCAACTTTCCATCTGTAGGTTGGGAGGCCTGTTGGCCGATCGTCATAGTGCTCTTGCCAGATGCTAGACTAGCTGTAGTGATTATCGGAAAGTGCATAGTGGCCGTAGTGGTTGTGTGAGTAGAGGTAACCGGAGTCGAGGTGTGGCGACAGACTGATGCACAATAGTCTTCATGTTCCATCATCAGCTTTGATTCACGGGAATGAGTTTATAAAAGTAATTTTGATATGTCACTGTCAATTTGGTTGACAGTGTTCTAAAATGTAATGTAAATAACCCGACACTTCACCACACTTTTTTCTGATGATTTGCACAATTAATAGCAAAATTGTTTCTCGCGTTGCTATGCAATTTGTATATATACAGCAATACCGAGTCAACCTAGAAGCTAGGATTTGTCTTGTTGCCCAATTGCACACTATTTAGTGGCAGCCGTTAAGGCACACTTAGCTAGCAACGTTGCACACTATTATGGTTTTCTTAAAATGCACTTCACTGACACTGAAAACCGTGAAAACAATCTTATGTATTTATTTGCCACCATAGGTGGACTTGTCCATAAACAGAAAATAATTTTCCAACAATTTTGACGAAGCAATTCACAAACGCGTGTTACTCGGTTGACAACTGATTCGAAACGATGACGTTTTTGAAGGAGTTTAGTCTGTGTGTTTTGAATGAAGGGCAGTCAATTAAGATGTGTTTTGGGGTTATGCTGTTGTTTGTATTGCAAAATGCACAAATGTTAGTGGAGGTTGTTGGATTCATGTAATGGGAGTGGGTAAGTTTAGTGTGTCCAAGTCGAAGCCTTATTAACTATATCTCGTCGAGTCTGCTAATTTTATATTTATTGTGAGGTGTTTTAGAAAATATTTTGATAATGTTGATTTTGTTTTTGTTAATGGATTGATACCAATGTGCTGTGTTCATAAACGTGTTCATATTTTTGTTTTTATAATAGCTCTTTAGATGTTTTTTAATGTCATTTAAGTTGAAGTTTGCAGTGTAGTGATAGGAAAATGTTTTGCATTTTTGGCCGTAAGGTCGGCAAAGTCCCTTAATACCCTTACGTCCTGCGATCCACATTAATTTAAATTTAGGATAATGATCTATTAAATGTTTCCTTATATTTGAGGGATTGTTAATGTTACTAATGCAATCTAAAGATGATAGCGAGTCTGGGCAGAGAAAACCGTGGAATAGATGGGTAGTATGCCAATTTTCAGTGTTGTGTTTTCACTGGTTATTGTCTTGTGATCCGTCTGTGTAAATGCATGTATATGTTTCATTTTGGTTTTTAATTTTTAGAAACTCCTTGTTAAAAACTATGGCTGGTGTTTGTGTAATGTTGTGTATTCTTAAGGAAGTGTTTATGGAGTTATGTTTATGTTCAGATTTTTATTTCAGTTTATAACACGGTCAATTGTGAATAGTTGTTTTGGTTTACGTAGTGGTTTGTATTTTTTGATATTATTTGATATTGGTGAGTCACGTGAGTTAGCTATTGTATTTATGAGGTAGGTTGTAAGAAGGTTTCTTGTGTCGTGTACAGTATGGATTCCTGATTCAAATAGAAGGTTTTTTACTGGTGTGGTTCGGTATGCACCAAGGGCATATCTAACTCCAGCGTGTATGATTCGGTAGAACTGTCTAGAGTGTATCCGTATAATGGTAACGTAAATTCTATTTTTGATATCAATAAGGATTTGACGACTGAGATTAAGGTTTGTGTGCTACAGTGGAATTTTGGACTAGCTAGACATCTAATGACATTAAGTGATTTTGAAAGGTAAACTTTTAAATTTTCTATATGTTCGTTCCATTTATAATTGCGTTTTATTGTAATTCCTAATATTTTCAGTGTTCTAGTGTCGGTAATATCAATGTCCCCTGTCGAGACAGTGCATCTGCACTTATGTTTTCTCCAAATGTGAATGTGTTTCCATTTGGGAGTAGATAAAACCGCCCCTGAATACAAACACCATTCGTGAATACTATTAAAAACTTGGTCAAGTTGAATTCTTGTATTTTTTTCCTTTCCCATTTTCAAAATGAGATTGTAGTCATCTGCATAAGCACATATATGTAGTTCCTTGTGTAGTGAAATAATGTTTGTGAGTTTGTTGTAGCAGATAATAAAAAGGATTACACTCAGAAACGTGATTTTCAATGCATTTTTTATTTCCCGGTACAGCATAAAATTTTTGACATATTTTGTGATTTTTGGTCCAACTTCCCACAAGTGGAGTTGGTCCAATATTGTGTGAATTCCCATCTTATCAAATGCCTTCGCAAAGTCTAGGGATATTATGGAAGTGTAATTTTTTTGGCTAAGGTTCTATTTATTACATAGTGTATGTAGAGTAAATTGTCTATAATAGATTTGCCTTTTCTAAATCCAGTTTGTTGGTTGTTTAGTAGACGTTTTGCGATTATTTTATCAAGTAACTTGGCAAAGCAGGAATTAAGTGATATTGGTCTATAGAAATCTACTTGTGTTTTGTCTGATTGTGATTTATAAATTGGGGCCATTATGCTAATTTTGTATGTTTGTGGAATGAAATGGTTAAGGATAGAATTGCAGTAATTTATGACTCTAAGTTGTATTATTGGACTAAGATTATTTATCATTGGGTATGATATACGATCAAGACCAGGAGTGTTTCCTTTGAGGGAAGCAAGTGCTGAATTGAATTTTAGGGGTGTAATGTCGGTTTCTATTTGTAGTGCTTTATGGGAAGAGGTGTATGTAATGTGGTTGGTCAGATTTCTAGTTTTATTGCTTATAAAAGTATTGTTAAAGTTATTATAATTAGACTTTTTCGACCAGTTTTCGCAAAATATTTCTGAAATTTCAAGTTTATCGGTAATGTAATTGAGGTTTGAGGGATTTTGAATGCAATGTATATTCTTAGGTTTGTGTAAACCGCAAAAAGTTCTAATATTTTTCCAAACTCTATCAATGGGGGTGTATGGGTTAATTTCTGCTGTAATTTGTTTAATGGCTAGTTTTTTTTTTTTTTTTTTAGATATTTTTAAGGTTCTCCTAAATAATGCATTTTGTTTCTTATAATTGATTATATTTTCTATTGTGATTCTTTTATTAAGGGTATTCTAGGCTTTATTTTTATTTCTTTTAAGCAGTTCCTACTCTTTATTCCACCATGGGACACGAGATGGTTTTCTTTGAACCGTCTCTGGTATGGCTTGGTTGGCGTTCTTTAGTACTATTCTTGTAATATTTGCTGCCTCTTTGTTTATATTATTGCTAATTGGTGTGCTTGAATTGTATTCGGATGCTAGGTGACTAAACTTATTCCAGTCGGCAGAGTTAATTATAAAAAAAAGAGCGTTGTTGTTGGTTTTGGTATTGTTGAAGAGTGTTGTTATTATGGGTACATGGTCGCTACCATGCGTACTGACTTCTGTTACACAGTTTGCCTCTATGGCAAGATCTGGTGAACAGAATGTTAAGTCGATGTGTGTCATTGAGTTGTGTGTGGATTGGTGTGTGGGGTTGCCGTCATTGAGAAGTATATATTGGGTTGCTCGATGAATTTGTCCAGAGTGTTGCCGCGTTTATTATTTTTGGGGGAACCCCAACTTTTATGCCAGCTGTTAAAATCTCCAGTGACGATAGTATTGTTATGCATTAGTAAAACTGATTAAAGATTGGATAGTGTAAAGTTTTTGTCAGGGGCTATGTAAGTGGAGATAATGTTGATTTTCTTTTTGGATTTTATTTGTAAACAAACGGCTTCAATGTCGTTGCTTAGGATAATTTCTCTGTGCTGCACAAAATTGTATAGCAGTATACCAGTACCACCGTAAGATGATGCTGAAACTGTAAAATATAATGAATAAATAATTGGGGTAGGTAGTATTTGGTTGGAAGATATGTGCATTTCCTGGAGTGTAATTATTTGTGGGTAGTGAGCTTTAATTCGAATTTGTAAGTCACTATAGTTGTTTTTATATCCTTTAATATTCCACTGAATAATTTTAAGGGTCATTATGAATTTAATAGTTTAGGTATTTATATGGATCGCTGAACAAAGTGAGTCTGTTTGGCATTGGTCATTGAGTTAGCGAAGGGGTCTAATATAGAAGCGCGAGCGATAAGGACATCAGCTGAGGCAATAACTATTTAGATATAGTCTCTTCGACATTCTCTGTACGATCGCAAATGTAGGAGAGCCCCACACAAATCCAAATGACCAGCACCAACTACAGTGAAAATTGCGTCTCTCCGCGGCTGAACAAGGGGAGCGGGACAGACGACGCAGTTTGAGGACTACGTCAACTGTTCCGCTCCCCCAGCCAGCCGCAGGGTGACGGGAAGGAAATTTAATTTTAATTTAATGTTTCGTCTGTATTCATGTTTTCAGATTTCGCTTGGTCTGCAGCTATGGTCATATAAATAGCTCACAATCAATCCATTTATGGAATGATTTTTTTAATTGAAATTTTTTTTTTTTTTAAATTAAACAACTTTGGCTCTTCATAGCTTAATATATTAACTAATTAATTCATAAAGAACAATTTATAAATGTTTCAAAAGAGAGAAAAATGCAAATTTAAAAAATTACGAAATATGTGTGGTCACAGGGCTACCAACTGGCCAAAGAACATCAAATTCGTCCTTGTAGTTCCCAAGATATTGAGTGTTTTGTATTTTTAGCACGATTCCTTTCGCTGCTGATCTTAAGCCACAAAATCTTGCGGCATCCTTTTAGCAATAGCTCGGCCAAATCCTTAAGGATTTCAAAAACCCAGACCTTTATGTACTCGTAGGAATCAGGACTAACGAATGGCATTCAAGGATTTCCAGGATTTCACCGAAAAAAACACTTCATTTTTTTGCAAGGGGGTAGGTCAGCAAAAGGATCTAAAATCGCAAGATCGCCTGTAACTCGGTTATTTCAAGGACGATTTTGATGTCCTTTGGCAAAAAGATAGGACTTTTCTTGTTAAGCCCGGATATATAACCCAAAGGTCGAATATCCTTGCAGGAGCTGAGAAATACGGACTTTTCTGTATACAGAAAATTAGCGATATCTCGGCCGTATCCTTGCGTATCCTGACGAGTCCTGTGTCAGACTACTTGGCATTATCAGGGCTACCAACTGGCCAAAGCACATCAAATTCGTCCTTGTAGTTCCCAAGATATTGAGTATTTTGTATTTTGAGCACGATTCCTTTCGCCCTCGGACTGAAAATTTACAAGTTGATGGTCCTTAGATGACCTCATAATCCTTGAATGCCAATCGATAGAGTAGGTCCTAACGAACCTAACGCACAAGGTCCTTTTAAAATCTGCAAGGATATGGCTGAATGGGAGCTACTAGAAAACCGTTCCATATGTGTGTGCAGAAATTCAAAATATTTGTTGCTTACTTTTGGGCTGCTGATCTTAAGCCACAAAATCTTGCGGCATCCTTTTAGCAATAGCTCGGCCAAATCCTTAAGGATTTCAAAAACCCAGACATTTATGTACTCGTAGGAATCAGGACTAACGATTGGCATTCAAGGATTTCCGGGATTTCACCGAAAAAAACACTTCATTTTTTTGCAAGGGGGTAGGTAGGTCAGCAAAAGGATCTAAAATCACAAGATCGCCTGTAACTCGGTCATTTCAAGGACGATTTTGATGTCCTTTGGCAAAAAGATAGGACTTTCTAGTTAAGCCCGGATATATAACCCAAAGGTCGAATATCCTTGCAGGAGCTGAGAAATAAGGACTTTTCCGTATACAGAAAATTAGCGATATCTCGGCCGTATCCTTGCGTATCCTGACGAGTCCTGTGTTAGACAACTTGGCATTATCAGGGCTACCAACTGGCCAAAGGACATCAAATTCGTCTTTGTAGTTCCCAAGATATTGAGTGTTTTGTATTTGGAGCACGATTCCTTTCGCCCTCGGACTGAAAATTTCCAAGTCTATGGTCCTTAGATGACCCCATGATTCTTGAATGCCAATCGGTAGAGTAGGTCCTTACGATTCTAACGCACAAGGTCCTTTTAAAATCTGCAAGGATATGAAATTCAGAAATTCAAAATATTTGTTGGTTACTTTTGGGCTGCTGATCTTAAGCCACAAAATCTTGCGGCATCCTTTTAGCAATAGCTCGGCCAAATCCTTAAGGATTTCAAAAACCCAGACATTTCTGTACTCGTAGAAATCAGGACTAGCGATTGGCATTCAAGGATTTCCAGGATTTCACCGAGAAAAACTCTTCATTTTTTTGCAAGGGGTAGGTCAGCAAAAGGATCTAAAATCACAAGATCGCCTGTAACTCGGTCATTTCAAGGATGATTTTGATGTCCTTTGGCAAAAAGATAGGACTTATCCTGTTAAGCCCGGATATATAACCCAAAGGTCAAATATCCTTACAGGAGCTGAGAAAAAAGGACTTTTCTGTATATTCTGACGAGTCCTGTGTAAGACAACTTGGCATTATCAGGGCTACCAACTGGCCAAAGGACATCAAATTCGTCTTTGTAGTTCCCAAGATATTGAGTGTTTTGTATTTTTAGCACGATTCCTTTCTCCCTCGGACTGAAAATTTACAAGTCGATGGTCCTTAGATGACCTCATAATCCTTGAATGCCAATCGATAGAGTAGGTCCTTACGATCCTAACGCACAAGGTCCTTTTAAAATCTGCAAGGATATGGCTGAATGGGAGCTACTAGAAAACCGTTCCATAGGTGTGTGCAGAAATTCAAAATATTTGTTGCTTACTTTTGGGCTGCTGATCTTAAGCCACAAAAGCTTGCGGCATCCTTATAGCAACAGCTCGGCCAAATCCTTAAGGATTTCAAAAACCCAGACATTTATGTACTCGTAGGAATAAGGACTAACGATTGGCATTCAAGGATTTCCAGGATTTCACCGAAAAAAACACTTCATTTTTTTGCAAGGGGGTAGGTCAGCAAAAGGATCTAAAATCACAAGATCGCCTGTAACTCGGTCATTTCAAGGACGATTTTGATGTCCTTTGGCAAAAAGATAGGACTTTTCTTGTTAAGCCCGAATATATAACTCAAAGGTTAAATATCCTTGCAGGAGCTGAGAAATAAGGACTTTTCTGTATACAGAAAATTAGCGATATCTCGGCCGTATCCTTGCGTATCCTGACGAGTCCTGTGTCAGACAACTTGGCATTAGCAGGGCTACCAACTGGACATAGGACATCAAATTCGTCCTTGTAGTTCCCAAGATATTGAGTGTTTTGTATTTGGAGCACGATTCCTTTCGCCCTCGGACTGAAAATTTCCAAGTCTATGGTCGTTAGATGACCCCATGATTCTTGAATGCCAATCGGTAGAGTAGGTCCTTACGATTCTAACGCACAAGGTCCTTTTAAAGTCTGCAAGGATATGAAATTCAGAAATTCAAAATATTTGTTGCTTACTTTTGGGCTGCTGATCTTAAGCCACAAAATCTTGCGGCATCCTTTTAGCAATAGCTCGGCCAAATCCTTAAGGATTTCAAAAACCCAGACATTTCTGTACTCGTAGGAATCAGGACTAATGATTGGCATTCAAGTATTTCCAGGATTTAACCGAAAAAAACACTCCATTCTTTTGCAAGGGGGTAAGTCAGCAAACGGATCTAAAATCACAAGATCGCCTGTAACTCGGTCATTTCAAGGACGATTTTGATGTCCTTTGGCAAAAAGATAGGACTTTTCCTGTTAAGCCCGGATATATAACCCAAAGGTCAAATATTCTTACAGGAGCTGAGAAAAAATGACTTTTCTGTATATTCTGACGAGTCCTGTGTCACACAACTTGACATTATCAGGGCTACCAACTGGCCAAAGGACATCAAATTCGTCCTTGTAGTTCCCAAGATATTGAGTGTTTTGTATTTGGAGCACGATTCCTTTCGCCCTCGGACTGTAAATTTACAAGTCGATGGTCCTTAGATGACCTCATAATCCTTGAATGCCAATCGATAGAGTAGGTCCTTACGATCCTAACGCACAAGGTCCTTTTAAAATCTGCAAGGATATGGCTGAATGGGAGCTACTAGAAAACCGTTCCATATGTGATGCAGAAATTCAAAATATTTGTTGCTTACTTTTGGGCTGCTGATCTTAAGCCACAAAATCTTGCGGCATCCTTTTAGCAATAGCTCAGCCAAATCCTTAAGGATTTCAAAAACCCAGACATTTCTGTACTCGTAGGAATCAGGACTAACGATTGGCATTCAAGTATTTCCAGGATTTAACCGAAAAAAACACTCCATTTTTTTGCAAGGGGATAGGTCAGCAAACGGATCCAAAATCACAAGATCGCCTGTAACTCGGTCATTTCAAGGACGATTTTGATGTCCTTTGGCAAAAAGATAGGACTTTTCCTGTTAAGCCCGGATATATAACCCAAAGGTCAAATATTCTTACAGGAGCTGAGAAAAAATGACTTTTCTGTATATTGTGACGAGTCCTGTGTCAGACAACTTGACATTATCAGGGCTACCAACTGGCCAAAGGACATCAAACTCGTCCTTGTAGTTCCCAAGATATTGAGTGTTTTGTATTTTGAGCACGATTCCTTTCGCCCTCGGACTGAACATTTACAAGTCGATGGTCCTTAGATGACCTCATAATCCTTGAATGCCAATCGGTAGAGTAGGTCCTTACGATTCTAACGCACAAGGTCCTTTTAAAGTCTGCAAGGATATGAAATTCAGAAATTCAAAATATTTGTTGCTTACTTTTGGGCTGCTGATCTTAAGCCACAAAATCTTGCGGCATCCTTTTAGCAATAGCTCGGCCAAATCCTTAAGGATTTCAAAAACCCAGACATTTCTGTACTCGTAGGAATCAGGACTAATGATTGGCATTCAAGTATTTCCAGGATTTAACCGAAAAAAACACTCCATTCTTTTGCAAGGGGGTAAGTCAGCAAACGGATCTAAAATCACAAGATCGCCTGTAACTCGGTCATTTCAAGGACGATTTTGATGTCCTTTGGCAAAAAGATAGGACTTTTCCTGTTAAGCCCGGATATATAACCCAAAGGTCAAATATTCTTACAGGAGCTGAGAAAAAATGACTTTTCTGTATATTCTGACGAGTCCTGTGTCACACAACTTGACATTATCAGGGCTACCAACTGGCCAAAGGACATCAAATTCGTCTTTGTAGTTCCCAAGATATTGAGTGTTTTGTATTTGGAGCACGATTCCTTTCGCCCTCGGACTGAAAATTTCCAAGTCGATGGTCCTTAGATGACCCCATGATTCTTGAATGCCAATCGGTAGAGTAGGTCCTTACGATTCTAACGCACAAGGTCCTTTTAAAATCTGCAAGGATATGAAATTCAGAAATTCAAAATATTTGTTGGTTACTTTTGGGCTGCTGATCTTAAGCCACAAAATCTTGCGGCATCCTTTTAGCAATAGCTCGGCCAAATCCTTAAGGATTTCAAAAACCCAGACATTTCTGTACTCGTAGAAATCAGGACTAGCGATTGGCATTCAAGGATTTCCAGGATTTCACCGAGAAAAACTCTTCATTTTTTTGCAAGGGGGTAGGTCAGCAAAAGGATCTAAAATCACAAGATCGCCTGTAACTCGGTCATTTCAAGGATGATTTTGATGTCCTTTGGCAAAAAGATAGGACTTATCCTGTTAAGCCCGGATATATAACCCAAAGGTCAAATATCCTTACAGGAGCTGAGAAAAAAGGACTTTTCTGTATATTCTGACGAGTCCTGTGTAAGACAACTTGGCATTATCAGGGCTACCAACTGGCCAAAGGACATCAAATTCGTCTTTGTAGTTCCCAAGATATTGAGTGTTTTGTATTTTTAGCACGATTCCTTTCTCCCTCGGACTGAAAATTTACAAGTCGATGGTCCTTAGATGACCTCATAATCCTTGAATGCCAATCGATAGAGTAGGTCCTTACGATCCTAACGCACAAGGTCCTTTTAAAATCTGCAAGGATATGGCTGAATGGGAGCTACTAGAAAACCGTTCCATAGGTGTGTGCAGAAATTCAAAATATTTGTTGCTTACTTTTGGGCTGCTGATCTTAAGCCACAAAAGCTTGCGGCATCCTTATAGCAACAGCTCGGCCAAATCCTTAAGGATTTCAAAAACCCAGACATTTATGTACTCGTAGGAATAAGGACTAACGATTGGCATTCAAGGATTTCCAGGATTTCACCGAAAAAACACTTCATTTTTTTGCAAGGGGGTAGGTCAGCAAAAGGATCTAAAATCACAAGATCGCCTGTAACTCGGTCATTTCAAGGACGATTTTGATGTCCTTTGGCAAAAAGATAGGACTTTTCTTGTTAAGCCCGAATATATAACTCAAAGGTTAAATATCCTTGCAGGAGCTGAGAAATAAGGACTTTTCTGTATACAGAAAATTAGCGATATCTCGGCCGTATCCTTGCGTATCCTGACGAGTCCTGTGTCAGACAACTTGGCATTAGCAGGGCTACCAACTGGACATAGGACATCAAATTCGTCCTTGTAGTTCCCAAGATATTGAGTGTTTTGTATTTGGAGCACGATTCCTTTCGCCCTCGGACTGAAAATTTCCAAGTCTATGGTCGTTAGATGACCCCATGATTCTTGAATGCCAATCGGTAGAGTAGGTCCTTACGATTCTAACGCACAAGGTCCTTTTAAAGTCTGCAAGGATATGAAATTCAGAAATTCAAAATATTTGTTGCTTACTTTTGGGCTGCTGATCTTAAGCCACAAAATCTTGCGGCATCCTTTTAGCAATAGCTCGGCCAAATCCTTAAGGATTTCAAAAACCCAGACATTTCTGTACTCGTAGGAATCAGGACTAATGATTGGCATTCAAGTATTTCCAGGATTTAACCGAAAAAAACACTCCATTCTTTTGCAAGGGGGTAAGTCAGCAAACGGATCTAAAATCACAAGATCGCCTGTAACTCGGTCATTTCAAGGACGATTTTGATGTCCTTTGGCAAAAAGATAGGACTTTTCCTGTTAAGCCCGGATATATAACCCAAAGGTCAAATATTCTTACAGGAGCTGAGAAAAAATGACTTTTCTGTATATTCTGACGAGTCCTGTGTCACACAACTTGACATTATCAGGGCTACCAACTGGCCAAAGGACATCAAATTCGTCCTTGTAGTTCCCAAGATATTGAGTGTTTTGTATTTGGAGCACGATTCCTTTCGCCCTCGGACTGTAAATTTACAAGTCGATGGTCCTTAGATGACCTCATAATCCTTGAATGCCAATCGATAGAGTAGGTCCTTACGATCCTAACGCACAAGGTCCTTTTAAAATCTGCAAGGATATGGCTGAATGGGAGCTACTAGAAAACCGTTCCATATGTGATGCAGAAATTCAAAATATTTGTTGCTTACTTTTGGGCTGCTGATCTTAAGCCACAAAATCTTGCGGCATCCTTTTAGCAATAGCTCAGCCAAATCCTTAAGGATTTCAAAAACCCAGACATTTCTGTACTCGTAGGAATCAGGACTAACGATTGGCATTCAAGTATTTCCAGGATTTAACCGAAAAAAACACTCCATTTTTTTGCAAGGGGATAGGTCAGCAAACGGATCCAAAATCACAAGATCGCCTGTAACTCGGTCATTTCAAGGACGATTTTGATGTCCTTTGGCAAAAAGATAGGACTTTTCCTGTTAAGCCCGGATATATAACCCAAAGGTCAAATATTCTTACAGGAGCTGAGAAAAAATGACTTTTCTGTATATTGTGACGAGTCCTGTGTCAGACAACTTGACATTATCAGGGCTACCAACTGGCCAAAGGACATCAAACTCGTCCTTGTAGTTCCCAAGATATTGAGTGTTTTGTATTTTGAGCACGATTCCTTTCGCCCTCGGACTGAACATTTACAAGTCGATGGTCCTTAGATGACCTCATAATCCTTGAATGCCAATCGGTAGAGTAGGTCCTTACGATTCTAACGCACAAGGTCCTTTTAAAGTCTGCAAGGATATGAAATTCAGAAATTCAAAATATTTGTTGCTTACTTTTGGGCTGCTGATCTTAAGCCACAAAATCTTGCGGCATCCTTTTAGCAATAGCTCGGCCAAATCCTTAAGGATTTCAAAAACCCAGACATTTCTGTACTCGTAGGAATCAGGACTAATGATTGGCATTCAAGGATTTCCAGGATTTCACCGAAAAAACACTTCATTTTTTTGCAAGGGGGTAGGTCAGCAAAAAGGATCTAAAATCACAAGATCGCCTGTAACTCGGTCATTTCAAGGACGATTTTGATGTCCTTTGGCAAAAAGATAGGACTTTTCCTGTTAAGCCCGGATATATAACCCAAAGGTCAAATATTCTTACAGGAGCTGAGAAAAAATGACTTTTCTGTATATTCTGACGAGTCCTGTGTCAGACAACTTGACATTATCAGGGCTACCAACTGGCCAAAGGACATCAAATTCGTCCTTGTAGTTCCCAAGATATTGAGTGTTTTGTATTTTTAGCACGATTCCTTTCGCCCTCGGACTGAAAATTTACAAGTCGATGGTCCTTAGATGACCTCATAATCCTTGAATGCCAATCGATAGAGTAGGTCCTTACGATCCTAACGCACAAGGTCCTTTTAAAATCTGCAAGGATATGGCTGAATGGGAGCTACTAGAAAACCGTTCCATATGTGTGTGCAGAAATTCAAAATATTTGTTGCTTACTTTTGGGCTGCTGATCTTAAGCCACAAAATCTTGCGGCATCCTTTTAGCAATAGCTCGGCCAAATCCTTAAGGATTTCAAAAACCCAGACATTTCTGTACTCGTAGGAATCAGGACTAACGATTGGCAGGGAGCAGGAGCAGAGAAATAAGGACTTTTCTGTATACAGAAAATTAGCGATATCTCGGCCGTATCCTTGCGTATCCTGACGAGTCCTGTGTCAGACAACTTGGCATTAGCAGGGCTACCAACTGGACAAAGGACATCAAATTCGTCCTTGTAGTTCCCAAGATATTGAGTGTTTTGTATTTGGAGCACGATTCCTTTCGCCCTCGGACTGAAAATTTCCAAGTCTATGGTCCTTAGATGACCCCATGATTCTTGAATGCCAATCGGTAGAGTAGGTCCTTCCGATTCTAACGCACAAGGTCCTTTTAAAATCTGCAAGGATATGGCTGAATGGGAGCTACTAGAAAACCGTTCCATATGTGTGTGCAGAAATTCAAAATATTTGTTGCTTACTTTTGGGCTGCTGATCTTAAGCCACAAAATCTTGCGGCATCCTTTTAGCAATAGCTCGGCCAAATCCTTAAGGATTTCAAAAACCCAGACATTTATGTACTCGTAGGAATCAGGACTAACGATTGGCATTCAAGGATTTCCGGGATTTCACCGAAAAAAACACTTCATTTTTTTGCAAGGGGGTAGGTCAGCAAAAGGATCCAAAATCACAAGATCGCCTGTAACTCGGTCATTTCAAGGACGATTTTGATGTCCTTTGGCAAAAAGATAGGACTTTCTTGTTAAGCCCGGATATATAACCCAAAGGTCGAATATCCTTGCAGGAGCTGAGAAATAAGGACTTTTCCGTATACAGAAAATTAGCGATATCTCGGCCGTATCATTGCGTATCCTGACGAGTCCTGTGTTAGACAACTTGGCATTATCAGGGCTACCAACTGGCCAAAGGACATCAAATTCGTCTTTGTAGTTCCCAAGATATTGAGTGTTTTGTATTTTTAGCACGATTCCTTTCTCCCTCGGACTGAAAATTTACAAGTCGATGGTCCTTAGATGACCTCATAATCCTTGAATGCCAATCGATAGAGTAGGTCCTTACGATCCTAACGCACAAGGTCCTTTTAAAATCTGCAAGGATATGGCTGAATGGGAGCTACTAGAAAACCGTTCCATAGGTGTGTGCAGAAATTCAAAATATTTGTTGCTTACTTTTGGGCTGCTGATCTTAAGCCACAAAAGCTTGCGGCATCCTTATAGCAACAGCTCGGCCAAATCCTTAAGGATTTCAAAAACCCAGACATTTATGTACTCGTAGGAATAAGGACTAACGATTGGCATTCAAGGATTTCCAGGATTTCACCGAAAAAACACTTCATTTTTTTGCAAGGGGGTAGGTCAGCAAAAGGATCTAAAATCACAAGATCGCCTGTAACTCGGTCATTTCAAGGACGATTTTGATGTCCTTTGGCAAAAAGATAGGACTTTTCTTGTTAAGCCCGAATATATAACTCAAAGGTTAAATATCCTTGCAGGAGCTGAGAAATAAGGACTTTTCTGTATACAGAAAATTAGCGATATCTCGGCCGTATCCTTGCGTATCCTGACGAGTCCTGTGTCAGACAACTTGGCATTAGCAGGGCTACCAACTGGACAAAGGACATCAAATTCGTCCTTGTAGTTCCCAAGATATTGAGTGTTTTGTATTTGGAGCACGATTCCTTTCGCCCTCGGACTGAAAATTTCCAAGTCTATGGTCGTTAGATGACCCCATGATTCTTGAATGCCAATCGGTAGAGTAGGTCCTTACGATTCTAACGCACAAGGTCCTTTTAAAGTCTGCAAGGATATGAAATATTTCAGAAATTCAAAATATTTGTTGCTTACTTTTGGGCTGCTGATCTTAAGCCACAAAATCTTGCGGCATCCTTTTAGCAATAGCTCGGCCAAATCCTTAAGGATTTCAAAAACCCAGACATTTCTGTACTCGTAGGAATCAGGACTAATGATTGGCATTCAAGTATTTCCAGGATTTAACCGAAAAAAACACTCCATTCTTTTGCAAGGGGGTAAGTCAGCAAACGGATCTAAAATCACAAGATCGCCTGTAACTCGGTCATTTCAAGGACGATTTTGATGTCCTTTGGCAAAAAGATAGGACTTTTCCTGTTAAGCCCGGATATATAACCCAAAGGTCAAATATTCTTACAGGAGCTGAGAAAAAATGACTTTTCTGTATAAAAAATTAGCGATATCTCGGCCGTATCCTTGCGTATTCTGACGAGTCCTGTGTCACACAACTTGACATTATCAGGGCTACCAACTGGCCAAAGGACATCAAATTCGTCCTTGTAGTTCCCAAGATATTGAGTGTTTTGTATTTGGAGCACGATTCCTTTCGCCCTCGGACTGTAAATTTACAAGTCGATGGTCCTTAGATGACCTCATAATCCTTGAATGCCAATCGATAGAGTAGGTCCTTACGATCCTAACGCACAAGGTCCTTTTAAAATCTGCAAGGATATGGCTGAATGGGAGCTACTAGAAAACCGTTCCATATGTGATGCAGAAATTCAAAATATTTGTTGCTTACTTTTGGGCTGCTGATCTTAAGCCACAAAATCTTGCGGCATCCTTTTAGCAATAGCTCAGCCAAATCCTTAAGGATTTCAAAAACCCAGACATTTCTGTACTCGTAGGAATCAGGACTAACGATTGGCATTCAAGGATTTCCAGGATTTAACCGAAAAAAACACTTCATTTTTTTGCAAGGGGATAGGTCAGCAAAAGGATCCAAAATCACAAGATCGCCTGTAACTCGGTCATTTCAAGGACGATTTTGATGTCCTTTGGCAAAAAGATAGGACTTTTCCTGTTAAGCCCGGATATATAACCCAAAGGTCAAATATCCTTACAGGAGCTGAGAAAAAAGGACTTTTCTGTATAAAAAATACCCATCGTTGTGACGAGTCCTGTGTCAGACAACTTGACATTATCAGGGCTACCAACTGGCCAAAGGACATCAAACTCGTCCTTGTAGTTCCCAAGATATTGAGTGTTTTGTATTTTGAGCACGATTCCTTTCGCCCTCGGACTGAAAATTTACAAGTCGATGGTCCTTAGATGACCTCATAATCCTTGAATGCCAATCGGTAGAGTAGGTCCTTACGATTCTAACGCACAAGGTCCTTTTAAAGTCTGCAAGGATATGACTAATGGACCAAAAACCGTTCCATATGTGTGTGCAGAAATTCAAAATATTTGTTGCTTACTTTTGGGCTGCTGATCTTAAGCCACAAAATCTTGCGGCATCCTTTTAGCAATAGCTCGGCCAAATCCTTAAGGATTTCAAAAACCCAGACATTTCTGTACTCGTAGGAATCAGGACTAACGATTGGCATTCAAGGATTTCCAGGATTTCACCGAAAAAACACTTCATTTTTTTGCAAGGGGGTAGGTCAGCAAAAAGGATCTAAAATCACAAGATCGCCTGTAACTCGGTCATTTCAAGGACGATTTTGATGTCCTTTGGCAAAAAGATAGGACTTTTCCTGTTAAGCCCGGATATATAACCCAAAGGTCAAATATCCTTACAGGAGCTGAGAAAAAATGACTTTTCTGTATAAAAAATTAGCGATATCTCGCCGTTCCTTGCGTATTCTGACGAGTCCTGTGTCAGACAACTTGACATTATCAGGGCTACCAACTGGCCAAAGGACATCAAATTCGTCCTTGTAGTTCCCAAGATATTGAGTGTTTTGTATTTTTAGCACGATTCCTTTCGCCCTCGGACTGAAAATTTACAAGTCGATGGTCCTTAGATGACCTCATAATCCTTGAATGCCAATCGATAGAGTAGGTCCTTACGATCCTAACGCACAAGGTCCTTTTAAAATCTGCAAGGATATGGCTGAATGGGAGCTACTAGAAAACCGTTCCATATGTGTGTGCAGAAATTCAAAATATTTGTTGCTTACTTTTGGGCTGCTGATCTTAAGCCACAAAATCTTGCGGCATCCTTTTAGCAATAGCTCGGCCAAATCCTTAAGGATTTCAAAAACCCAGACATTTCTGTACTCGTAGGAATCAGGACTAACGATTGGCAGGGAGCAGGAGCAGAGAAATAAGGACTTTTCTGTATACAGAAAATTAGCGATATCTCGGCCGTATCCTTGCGTATCCTGACGAGTCCTGTGTCAGACAACTTGGCATTAGCAGGGCTACCAACTGGACAAAGGACATCAAATTCGTCCTTGTAGTTCCCAAGATATTGAGTGTTTTGTATTTTGAGCACGATTCCTTTCGCCCTCGGACTGAAAATTTCCAAGTCGATGGTCCTTAGATGACCCCATGATTCTTGAATGCCAATCGGTAGAGTAGGTCCTTCCGATTCTAACGCACAAGGTCCTTTTAAAATCTGCAAGGATATGGCTGAATGGGAGCTACTAGAAAACCGTTCCATATGTGTGTGCAGAAATTCAAAATATTTGTTGCTTACTTTTGGGCTGCTGATCTTAAGCCACAAAATCTTGCGGCATCCTTTTAGCAATAGCTCGGCCAAATCCTTAAGGATTTCAAAAACCCAGACATTTATGTACTCGTAGGAATCAGGACTAACGATTGGCATTCAAGGATTTCCGGGATTTCACCGAAAAAAACACTTCATTTTTTTGCAAGGGGGTAGGTCAGCAAAAAGGATCCAAAATCACAAGATCGCCTGTAACTCGGTCATTTCAAGGACGATTTTGATGTCCTTTGGCAAAAAGATAGGACTTTCTTGTTAAGCCCGGATATATAACCCAAAGGTCGAATATCCTTGCAGGAGCTGAGAAATAAGGACTTTTCCGTATACAGAAAATTAGCGATATCTCGGCCGTATCATTGCGTATCCTGACGAGTCCTGTGTTAGACAACTTGGCATTATCAGGGCTACCAACTGGCCAAAGGACATCAAATTCATCCTTGTAGTTCCCAAGATATTGAGTGTTTTGTATTTGGAGCACGATTCCTTTCGCCCTCGGACTGAAAATTTCCAAGTCTATGGTCCTTAGATGACCCCATGATTCTTGAATGCCAATCGATAGAGTAGGTCCTAACGAACCTAACGCACAAGGTCCTTTTAAAATCTGCAAGGATATGGCTGAATGGGAGCTACTAGAAAACCGTTCCATATGTGTGTGCAGAAATTCAAAATATTTGTTGCTTACTTTTGGGCTGCTGATCTTAAGCCACAAAATCTTGCGGCATCCTTTTAGCAATAGCTCGGCCAAATCCTTAAGGATTTCAAAAACCCAGACATTTATGTACTCGTAGGAATCAGGACTAACGATTGGCATTCAAGGAATTCCAGGATTTCACCGAAAAAAACACTTCATTTTTTTGCAAGGGGGTAGGTCAGCAAAAGGATCTAAAATCACAAGATCGCCTGTAACTCGGTCATTTCCAGGATGATTTTGATGTCCTTTGGCAAAAAGATAGGACTCATCCTGTTAAGCCCGGATGTATAACCCAAAGGTCAAATATCCTTACAGGAGCTGAGAAAAAAGGACTTTCTGTATACAGAAAATTAGCGATATCTCGGCCGTATCCTTGCGTATTCTGACGAGTCCTGTGTCAGACAACTTGGCATTATCAGGGCTACCAACTGGCCAAAGGACATTAAATTCGTCCTTGTAGTTCCCAAGATATTGAGTGTTTTGTATTTTGAGCACGATTCCTTTCGCCCTCGGACTGAAAATTTACAAGTCGATGGTCCTAAGATGACCCCATAATCCTTGAATGCCAATCGATAGAGTAGGTCCTTACGATCCTAACGCACAAGGTCCTTTTAAAGTCTGCAAGGATATGACAATGGGATACTAGAAAACCGTTCCATATGTGTTCAGAAATTCAAAATATTTGTTGCTTACTTTTGGGCTGCTGATCTTAAGCCCCAAAATCTTGCGGCATACTTTTAGCAATAGCTCGGCCAAATCTTTAAGGATTTCAAAAACCCAGACATTTCTGTACTCGTAGAAATCAGGACTAGCGATTGGCATTCAAGGATTTCCAGGATTTCACCGAAAAAAACACTTCATTTTTTTGCAAGGGGGTAGGTCAGCAAAAGGATCTAAAATCACAAGATCGCCTGTAACTCGGTCATTTCCAGGATGATTTTGATGTCCTTTGGCAAAAAGATAGGACTCATCCTGTTAAGCCCGGATATATACCCCAAAGGTCAAATATCCTTACAGGAGCTGAGAAAAAAGGACTTTTCTGTATACAGAAAATTACGATATCTCGGCCGTATCCTTGCGTATTCTGACGAGTCCTGTGTCAGACAACTTGGCATTATCAGGGCTACCAACTGGACAAAGGACATCAAATTCGTCCTTGTAGTTCCCAAGATATTGAGTGTTTTGTATTTTGAGCACGATTCCTTTCGCCCTCGGACTGAAAATTTACAAGTCGATGGTCCTTAGATGACCTCATAATCCTTGAATGCCAATCGATAGAGTAGGTCCTTACGATCCTAACGCACAAGGTCCTTTTAAAGTCTGCAAGGATATGAAATTCAGAAATTCAAAATATTTGTTGCTTACTTTTGGGCTGCTGATCTTAAGCCCCAAAATCTTGCGGCATACTTTTAGCAATAGCTCGGCCAAATCTTTAAGGATTTCAAAAACCCAGACATTTCTGTACTCGTAGAAATCAGGACTAGCGATTGGCATTCAAGGATTTCCAGGATTTCACCGAAAAAAACACTTCATTTTTTTGCAAGGGGGTAGGTCAGCAAAAGGATCTAAAATCACAAGATCGCCTGTAACTCGGTCATTTCAAGGATGATTTTGATGTCCTTTGGCAAAAAGATAGGACTCATCCTGTTAAGCCCGGATGTATAACCCAAAGGTCAAATATCCTTACAGGAGCTGAGAAAAAAGGACTTTTCTGTATAAAAAGAATCCCCTTGCGTATTCTGACGAGTCCTGTGTCAGACAACTTGGCATTATCAGGGCTACCAACTGGCCAAAGGACATTAAATTCGTCCTTGTAGTTCCCAAGATATTGAGTGTTTTGTATTTTGAGCACGATTCCTTTCGCCCTCGGACTGAAAATTTACAAGTCGATGGTCCTAAGATGACCTCATAATCCTTGAATGCCAATCGATAGAGTAGGTCCTTACGATCCTAACGCACAAGGTCCTTTTAAAATCTGCAAGGATATGGCTGAATGGGAGCTACTAGAAAACCGTTCCATATGTGTGTGCAGGAATTCAAAATATTTGTTGCTTACTTTTGGGCTGCTGATCTTAAGCCACAAAATCTTGCGGCATCCTTTTAACAATAGCTCGGCCAAATCCTTAAGGATTTCAAAAACCCAGACATTTCTGTACTCGTAGAAATCAGGACTAGCGATTGGCATTCAAGGATTTCCAGGATTTCACCGAGAAAAACTCTTCATTTTTTTGCAAGGGGGTAGGTCAGCAAAAGGATCTAAAATCACAAGATCGCCTGTAACTCGGTCATTTCAAGGATGATTTTGATGTCCTTTGGCAAAAAGATAGGACTTATCCTGTTAAGCCCGGATATATAACCCATAGGTCAAATATCCTTGCAGGAGCAGAGAAATAAGGACTTTTCTGTATACAGAAAATTAGCGATATCTCGGCCGAATCCTTGCGTATGCTGACGAGTCCTGTGTCAGACAACTTGGCATTAGCAGGGCTACCAACTGGCCAAAGGACATCAAATTCGTCCTTGTAGTTCCCAAGATATTGAGTGTTTTGTATTTGGAGCACGATTCCTTTCGCCCTCGGACTGAAAATTTCCAAGTCTATGGTCGTTAGATTACCCCATGATTCTTGAATGCCAATCGGTAGAGTAGGTCCTTACGATTCTAACGCACAAGGTCCTTTTAAAATCTGCAAGGATATAAAATTCAGAAATTCAAAATATTTGTTGCTCACTTTTGGGCTGCTGATCTTAAGCCACAAAATCTTGCGGCATCCTTTTAGCAATAGCTCGGCCAAATCTTTAAGGATTTCAAAAACCCAGACATTTATGTACTCGTAGGAATCAGGACTAACGATTGGCATTCAAGGAATTCCAGGATTTCACCGAAAAAAACACTTCATTTTTTTGCAAGGGGGTAGGTCAGCAAAAGGATCTAATATCACAAGATCGCCTGTAACTCGGTCATTTCAAGGACGATGTTGATGTCCTTTGGCAAAAAGATAGGACTTATCCTGTTAAGCCCGGATATATAACCCAAAGGTCAAATATCCTTACAGGAGCTGAGAAATAAGGACTTTTCTGTATACAGAAAATTAGCGATATCTCGGCCGTATCCTTGCGTATTCTGACGAGTCCTGTGTCAGACAACTTGGCATTATCAGGGCTACCAACTGGCCAAAGGACATCAAATTCGTCCTTGTAGTTCCCAAGATATTGAGTATTTTGTATTTTTAGCACGATTCCTTTCTCCCTCGGACTGAAAATTTACAAGTCGATGGTCCTAAGATGACCTCATAATCCTTGAATGCCAATCGATAGAGTAGGTACTTACGATCCTAACGCACAAGGTCCTTTTAAAATCTGCAAGGATATGGCTGAATGGGAGCTACTAGAAAACCGTTCCATATGTGTGTGCAGAAATTCAAAATATTTGTTGCTTACTTTTGGGCTGCTGATCTTAAGACACAAAATCTTGCGGCATCCTTTTAGCAATAGCTCGGCCAAATCCTTAAGGATTTCAAAAACCCAGACATTTATGTACTCGTAGGAATCAGGACTAACGATTGGCATTCAAGGATTTCCAGGATTTCACCGAAAAAACACTTAATTTTTTTGCAAGGGGGTAGGTCAGCAAAAAGGATCTAAAATCACAAGATGGCCTGTAACTCGGTCATTTCAAGGACGATTTTGATGTCCTTTGGCAAAAAGATAGGACTTTCTTGTTAAGCCCGGATATATAACCAAAAGGTTAAATATCCTTGCAGGAGCAGAGAAATAAGGACTTTTCTGTATACAGAAAATTAGCGATATCTCGGCCGTATCCTTGCGTATCCTGACGAGTCCTGTGTCAGACAACTTGGCATTATCAGGGCTACCAACTGGACAAAGGACATCAAACTCGTCCTTGTAGTTCCCAAGATATTGAGTGTTTTGTATTTGGAGCACGATTCCTTTCGCCCTCGGACTGAAAATTTACAAGTCGATGGTCCTAAGATGACCTCATAATCCTTGAATGCCAATCGATAGAGTAGGTCCTTACGATCCTAACGCACAAGGTCCTTTTAAAATCTGCAAGGATATGAAATTCAGAAATTCAAAATATTTGTTGGTCACTTTTGGGCTGCTGATCTTAAGCCACAAAATCTTGCAGCATCCTTTTAGCAATAGCTCGGCCAAATCCTTAAGGATTTCAAAAACCCAGACATTTCTGTACTCGTAGAAATCAGGACTAGCGATTGGCATTCAAGGATTTCCAGGATTTCACCGAGAAAAACTCTTCATTTTTTTGCAAGGGGGTAGGTCAGCAAAAGGATCTAAAATCACAAGATCGCCTGTAACTCGGTCATTTCAAGGATGATTTTGATGTCCTTTGGCAAAAAGATTGGACTAATCCTGTTAAGCCCGGATATATAACCCAAAGGTCAAATATCCTTGCAGGAGCAGAGAAATAAGGACTTTTCTGTATACAGAAAATTAGCGATATCTCGGCCGAATCCTTGCGTATCCTGACGAGTCCTGTGTCAGACAACTTGGCATTATCAGGGCTACCAACTGGCCAAAGGACATCAAATTCGTCCTTGTAGTTCCCAAGATATTGAGTGTTTTGTATTTGGAGCACGATTCCTTTCGCCCTCGGACTGAAAATTTACAAGTCGATGGTCCTTAGATGACCTCATAATCCTTGAATGCCAATCGATAGAGTAGGTCCTTACGATCCAAACGCAAAAGGTCCTTTTAAAATCTGCAAGGATATGGCTGAATGGGAGCTACTAGAAAACCGTTCCATATGTGTGTGCAGAAATTCAAAATATTTGTTGCTTACTTTTGGGCTGCTGATCTTAAGACACAAAATCTTGCGGCACCCTTTTAGCAATAGCTCGGCCAAATCCTTAAGGATTTCAAAAACCCAGACATTTATGTGCTCGTAGGAATCAGGACTAACGATTGGCATTCAAGGATTTCCAGGATTTCACCGAAAAAAACACTTCATTTTTTTGCAAGGGGGTAGGTCAGCAAAAAGGATCTAAAATCACAAGATCGCCTGTAACTCGGTCATTTCAAGGACGATTTTGATGTCCTTTGGCAAAAAGATAGGACTTTTCTTGTTAAGCCCGGATATATAACCCAAAGGTTAAATATCCTTGCAGGAGCAGAGAAATAAGGACTTTTCCGTATACAGAAAATTAGCGATATCTCGGCCGTATCCTTGCGTATCCTGACGAGTCCTGTGTCAGACAACTTGGCATTAGCAGGGCTACCAACTGGACAAAGGACATCAAACTCGTCCTTGTAATTCCCAAGATATTGAGTGTTTTGTATTTGGAGCACGAATTCTTTCGCCCTCGGACTGAAAATTTCCAAGTCTATGGTCCTAAGATGACCTCATAATCCTTGAATGCCAATCGATAGAGTAGGTCCTTACGATCCTAACGCACAAGGTCCTTTTAAAATCTGCAAGGATATGACTAATGAAAACCTCATATTTTGCAGAAATTCAAAATATTTGTTGCTTACTTTTGGGCTGCTGATCTTAAGCCCCAAAATCTTGCGGCATACTTTTAGCAATAGCTCGGCCAAATCTTTAAGGATTTCAAAAACCCAGACATTTCTGTACTCGTAGAAATCAGGACTAGCGATTGGCATTCAAGGATTTCCAGGATTTCACCGAAAAAAACACTTCATTTTTTTGCAAGGGGGTAGGTCAGCAAAAGGATCTAAAATCACAAGATCGCCTGTAACTCGGTCATTTCCAGGATGATTTTGATGTCCTTTGGCAAAAAGATAGGACTCATCCTGTTAAGCCCGGATGTATAACCCAAAGGTCAAATATCCTTACAGGAGCTGAGAAAAAAGGACTTTCTGTATAAAAAATACATATCTCCCTTCCTTCGTATTCTGACGAGTCCTGTGTCAGACAACTTGGCATTATCAGGGCTACCAACTGGCCAAAGGACATTAAATTCGTCCTTGTAGTTCCCAAGATATTGAGTGTTTTGTATTTTGAGCACGATTCCTTTCGCCCTCGGACTGAAAATTTACAAGTCGATGGTCCTAAGATGACCTCATAATCCTTGAATGCCAATCGATAGAGTAGGTCCTTACGATCCTAACGCACAAGGTCCTTTTAAAATCTGCAAGGATATGAAATTCAGAAATTCAAAATATTTGTTGGTTACTTTTGGGCTGCTGATCTTAAGACACAAAATCTTGCGGCATCCTTTTAGCAATAGCTCGGCCAAATCCTTAAGGATTTCAAAAACCCAGACATTTCTGTACTCGTAGGAATTAGGACTAACGATTGGCATTCAAGTATTTCCAGGATTTCACCGAAAAAACACTTCATTTTTTTGCAAGGGGGTAGGTCAGCAAAAAGGATCTAAAATCACAAGATGGCCTGTAACTCGGTCATTTCAAGGACGATTTTGATGTCCTTTGGCAAAAAGATAGGACTTTTCTTGTTAAGCCCGGATATATAACCCAAAGGTTAAATATCCTTGCAGGAGCAGAGAAATAAGGACTTTTCTGTATACAGAAAATTAGCGATATCTCGGCCGTATCCTTGCGTATCCTGACGAGTCCTGTGTCAGACAACTTGGCATTAGCAGGGCTACCAACTGGACAAAGGACATCAAACTCGTCCTTGTAGTTCCCAAGATATTGAGTGTTTTGTATTTGGAGCACGATTCCTTTCGCCCTCGGACTGAAAATTTACAAGTCGATGGTCCTAAGATGACCTCATAATCCTTGAATGCCAATCGATAGAGTAGGTCCTTACGATCCTAACGCACAAGGTCCTTTTAAAATCTGCAAGGATATGGCTGAATGGGAGCTACTAGAAAACCGTTCCATATGTGTGTGCAGAAATTCAAAATATTTGTTGCTTACTTTTGGGCTGCTTTTTTTTTTTTTTTTTTTTTTTTTTTTTCTTTTTAAAGGTTTATTTAATATATATAGCCTACTGTTACTATTATTAATAACTTATACTATAGTGTTTTAAAAATTTCAACATAATATGTACATATATTACATACTTAAATCTATACAGGAGGGTAGGGTTAATTAGTAAGGTAGAAACAGTATATCAAAATTTATTAAATTGTTCGGTTTCGTAGGTCATTTGGGTGAATTCTCTGGAGTCTCCTTCTCGCCCTCACTCCGTGGATACGCCTCCTTCTCAGCAGCCTTTGCGCCAGCTGGTTTGGATGATTTGCGAGCTTATACAGATATGCAGCCGCTTGGCGGTTGATGACATCTCCGATTTTCGGTATCTTGAGCTCTTTTTCGATGTCTCTATTGCGTATATACCAAGCCGCACCAGACATTCTTCGCAAAATTTGGGACTGTGCTACACGTATTTTGTTGAGGTTTGATTTTGATGCTATGCCATATACCTGTATACCATATCTCCAGATGAGCGCCAGAATTACTTTGTAGATGTTCGCCTTATTGGTAAGCGATAGCTTATTTCTCGCATTAAGGAGCCAAGCCATGCTTCTCGCTTTTGCCTTAAGGCGCCCAGCTACCTCAGTTATGTGGCGCTGGAATGATAGCCGCTTGTCCAGAGTGACTCCAAGGTATTTATGGGCATCCTTATGGGCTAAGAGTTCTCCGTGTATGAAGACTCCAGGAGAGGTGCCTTTTCTAAGTGTATACGTTGTTGATACACATTTATCGGGGTTTATGGCAATGTCCCATCGGCAGGCCCAGTTTTCGAACTTTTTTAGGTAGATCTGGAGTTGATCTGTGGCGGTATAGACGCATTTGTCCCTGGCCATAACCGCAGTGTCATCCGCAAAGGTGGCGACAAGCAAGTTGTTGGGATCAGGCATTGGCATATTGTGGGTAGAAGGCATGTCATGCGTATACAGGCTGTAGAGAGTTGGCCCCAATACGCTACCCTGCGGTACACCAGCGCTGACTCTCTTTGATTGAGAGGACAGCCCATCCTGAACGACTTTAAAGGAGCGCTCGTGAAGGAAACTCTTGACGATTAGGTAGAGCTGTGGGTTGAGAATTCCTTTAAGCTTATGCAGAAGTCCTGCATGCCACACTCTGTCAAAAGCTTGCTGGATATCCAAGTAAGCTCCAACGACATACTCCTTTCCGTGAAATCCCTCTAGAGCAAAGTTTACAACTCGATGGAGCTGCTCTGGCGTACCGTGCCGGATTTGGGCTGCTGATCTTAAGACACAAAATCTTGCGGCATCCTATTAGCAATAGCTCGGCCAAATCCTTAAGGATTTCAAAAACCCAGACATTTATGTACTCGTAGGAATCAGGACTAACGATTGGCATTCAAGGATTTCCAGGATTTCACCGAAAAAACACTTCATTTTTTTGCAAGGGGGTAGGTCAGCAAAAAGGATCTAAAATCACAAGATCGCCTGTAACTCGGTCATTTCAAGGACGATTTTGATGTCCTTTGGCAAAAAGATAGGACTTTTCTTGTTAAGCCCGGATATATAACCCAACGGTTAAATATCCTTGCAGGAGCAGAGAAATAAGGACTTTTCTGTATACAGAAAATTAGCGATATCTCGGCCGTATCCTTGCGTATCCTGACGAGTCCTGTGTCAGACAACTTGGCATTAGCAGGGCTACCAAATGGACAAAGGACATCAAACTCGTCCTTGTAGTTCCCAAGACATTGAGTGTTTTGTATTTGGAGCACGATTCCTTTCGCCCTCGGACTGAAAATTTCCAAGTCTATGGTCGTTAGATGACCCCATGATTCTTGAATGCCAATCGGTAGAGTAGGTCCTTACGATCCTAACGCACAAGGTCCTTTTAAAGTCTGCAAGGATATGAAATTCAGAAATTCAAAATATTTGTTGCTTACTTTTGGGCTGCTGATCTTAAGCCCCAAAATCTTGCGGCATACTTTTAGCAATAGCTCGGCCAAATCTTTAAGGATTTCAAAAACCCAGACATTTCTGTACTCTTAGAAATCAGGACTAGCGATTGGCATTCAAGGATTTCCAGGATTTCACCGAGAAAAACACTTCATTTTTTTGCAAGGGGGTAGGTCAGCAAAAAGGATCTAAAATCACAAGATCGCCTGTAACTCGGTCATTTCAAGGATGATTTTGATGTCCTTTGGCAAAAAGATAGGACTCATCCTGTTAAGCCCGGATATATAACCCAAAGGTCAAATATCCTTACAGGAGCTGAGAAAAAAGAACTTTCTGTATATTCTGACGAGTCCTGTGTCAGACAACTTGGCATTATCAGGGCTACCAACTGGACAAAGGACATCAAATTCGTCCTTGTAGTTCCCAAGATATTGAGTGTTTTGTATTTTGAGCACGATTCCTTTCGCCCTCGGACTGAAAATTTACAAGTCGATGGTCCTAAGATGACCCCATAATCCTTGAATGCCAATCGATAGAGTAGGTCCTTACGATCCTAACGCACAAGGTCCTTTTAAAATCTGCAAGGATATGGCTGAATGGGAGCTACTAGAAAACCGTTATATATGTGTGTGCAGAAATTCAAAATATTTGTTGCTTATTTTTGGGCTGCTGATCTTAAGCCACAAAATCTTGCGGCATCCTTTTAGCAATAGCTCGGCCAAATCCTTAAGGATTTCAAAAACCCAGACATTTATGTACTCGTAGGAATCAGGACTAACGATTGGCATTCAGTATTTCCAGGATTTCACCGAAAAACACTTCATTTTTTTGCAAGGGGGTAGGTCAGCAAAAGGATCTAAAATCACAAGATCGCCTGTAACTCGGTCATTTCAAGGACGATTTTGATGTCCTTTGGCAAAAAAATAGGACTTTTCCTGTTAAGCCCGGATATGTAACCCAAAGGTCAAATATTCTTACAGGAGCTGAGAAAAAATGACTTTTCTGTATATTCTGACGAGTCCTGTGTCAGACAACTTGACATTATCAGGGCTACCAACTGGACAAAGGACATCAAATTCGTCCTTGTAGCTCCCAAGATATTGAGTGTTTTGTATTTTGAGCACGATTCCTTTCGCCCTCGGACTGAAAATTTACAAGTCGATGGTCCTTAGATGACCTCATAATCCTTGAATGCCAATCGATAGAGTAGGTCCTTACGATCCTAACGCACAAGGTCCTTTTAAAATCTGCAAGGATATGGCTGAATGGGAGCTACTAGAAAACCGTTCCATATGTGTGTGCAGGAATTCAAAATATTTGTTGCTTACTTTTGGGCTGCTGATCTTAAGCCACAAAATCTTGCGGCATCCTTTTAGCAATAGCTCGGCCAAATCCTTAAGGATTTCAAAAACCCAGACATTTATGTACTCGTAGGAATCAGGACTAACGATTGGCATTCAAGGATTTCCAGGATTTCACCGAAAAAACACTTCATTTTTTTGCAAGGGGGTAGGTCAGCAAAAGGATCTAAAATCACAAGATCGCCTGTAACTCGGTCATTTCCAGGATGATTTTGATGTCCTTTGGCAAAAAGATAGGACTCATCCTGTTAAGCCCGGATGTATAACCCAAAGGTCAAATATCCTTACAGGAGCTGAGAAAAAAGGACTGACTGTATATTCTGACGAGTCCTGTGTCAGACAACTTGGCATTATCAGGGCTACCAACTGGCCAAAGGACATTAAATTCGTCCTTGTAGTTCCCAAGATATTGAGTGTTTTGTATTTTGAGCACGATTCCTTTCGCCCTCGGACTGAAAATTTACAAGTCGATGGTCCTAAGATGACCTCATAATCCTTGAATGCCAATCGATAGAGTAGGTCCTTACGATCCTAACGCACAAGGTCCTTTTAAAATCTGCAATGATATGGCTGAATGGGAGCTACTAGAAAACCGTTCCATACGTGTGTGCAGAAATTCAAAATATTTGTTGCTTACTTTTGGGCTGCTGCAGATATTGAGTATTTTTTAATTTTAGCACGATTCCTTTCGCCCTCGGACTGAAAATTTACAAGTCGATGGTCCTTAGATGACCTCATAATCCTTGAATGCCAATCGATAGAGTAGGTCCTTACGATCCTAACGCACAAGGTCCTTTTAAAATCTGCAAGGATATGGCTGAATGGGAGCTACTAGAAAACCGTTCCATATGTGTGTGCAGAAATTCAAAATATTTGTTGCTTACTTTTGGGCTGCTGATCTTAAGCCACAAAATCTTGCGGCATCCTTTTAGCAATAGCTCGGCCAAATCCTTAAGGATTTCAAAAACCCAGACATTTATGTACTCGTAGGAATCAGGACTTACCCGGACCATACACGGGCCAATTCAGTTGCCCAACTTGAGTGAGTTTTTCGGATTGCGGCAACCGTTTGCAATGTAATTGGAACGGTTGGCACAAAGTTGTGCCAACTGAATTCTGTATCAAAACCTTTTGATACGAGCAGCGAGTTGCCACAACTGATTGTGGTGTAGTTGGACAACGCACAACGCACAACTCGATTGGTACAACTCGTGGGCGTTTCCCTTTGGTTTTGTACTTTCTTGCTACTGTTTTCGCTGATCGCCTGGTTCAAATGCTGTTCGTTGTATGCAAAACACTTGCAGAGCTCTGCTTTAGGTTCGGAGGTGGGTTTGCTATAGTTGGGCTATAGTTGTGCATAGTTGTGTACATCTTTGTGGGCGTCTCCCTTTTCGTTTTGGTTTTTCTCGCTACTGTTTTTTTTGTTCGCCTGGTACTTGTCTGTTGTTTGTGCGAAACATTTGAAGATCTTTTGCTGCCGTTGATAAGCGGCATTGTTTAGCAGAAAATAATGACATTATTGGATATTCAGATTTTCTTTTTGTTGTTATTATTAACAAAATTCAAAATTTTAAACCTTTATTCTAAATTTTTGGTTTTTTGTTTATTTAATATATTTAAATAAACCAGTTAGTTACAATAATTAATTTATCAATTATTTATAAATTCGGCACTTGCCGACGCCATTTCTCGAGTTTAGCTACGAAGTTGGCTGATCTGATTGCGGCGTGCGAGGCAAAGACCCAATTTGAGTGACAACTGGTTGCCGCAACCGATTGTGCTAAAATCGGCCCGTGTATGGTCTGCATAACGATTGGCATTCAAGGATTTCCAGGATTTCACCGAAAAAACACTTCATTTTTTTGCAAGGGGGTAGGTCAGCGAAAAGGATCTAAAATCACAAGATCGCCTGTAACTCGGTCATTTCAAGGACGATTTTGATGTCCTTTGGCAAAAAGATAGGACTTATCCTGTTAAGCCCGGATATACAACCCAAAGGTCAAATATCCTTACAGGAGCTGAGAAAAAAGGACTTTTCTGTATATTCTGACGAGTCCTATGTCAGACAACTTGGCATTATCAGGGCTACCAACTGGCCAAAGGACATCAAATTCGTCCTTGTAGTTCCCAAGATATTGAGTATTTTGTATTTTGAGCACGATTCCTTTCGCCCTCGGACTGAAAATTTACAAGTCGATGGTCCTTAGATGACCTTATAATCCTTGAATGCCAATCGATAGAGTAGGTCCTTACGATCCTAACGCACAAGGTCCTTTTAAGATCTGCAAGGATATGGCTGAATGGGAGCTACTAGAAAACCGTTCCGTATGTGCAGAAATTCAAAATATTTGTTGCTTACTTTTGGGCTGCTGATCTTAAGCCACAAAATCTTGCGGCATCCTTTTAGCAATAACTCGGCCAAATCTTTAAGGATTTCAAAAACCCAGACATTTCTGTACTCGTAGGAATCAGGACTAACGATTGGCATTCAAGGATTTCCAGGATTTCACCGAAAAAAACACTTCATTTTTTTGCAAGGGGGTAGGTCAGCAAAAGGATCTAAAATCACAAGATCGCCTGTAACTCGGTCATTTCCAGGATGATTTTGATGTCCTTTGGCAAAAAGATAGGACTCATCCTGTTAAGCCCGGATGTATAACCCAAAGGTCAAATGTCCTTACAGGAGCTGAGAAAAAAGGACTTTCTGTATATTCTGACGAGTCCTGTGTCAGACAACTTGGCATTATCAGGGCTACCAACTGGCCAAAGGACATCAAATTCGTCCTTGTAGTTCCCAAGATATTGAGTGTTTTGTATTTTGAGCACGATTCCTTTCGCCCTCGGACTGAAAATTTACAAGTCGATGGTCCTTAGATGACCTCATAATCCTTGAATGCCAATCGATAGAGTAGGTCCTTACGATCCTAACGCACAAGGTCCTTTTAAAATCTGCAATGATATGGCTGAATGGGAGCTACTAGAAAACCGTTCCGTATGTGTGTGCAGAAATTCAAAACATTTGTTGCTTACTTTTGGGCTCCTGCAGATATTGAGTATTTTTTTTTTTTAGCACGATTCCTTTCGCCCTCGGACTGAAAATTTACAAGTTGATGGTCCTTAGATGACCTCATAATCCTTGAATGCCAATCGATAGAGTAGGTAATTACGATCCTAACGCACAAGGTCCTTTTAAAATCTGCAAGGATATGGCTGAATGGGAGCTACTAGAAAACCGTTCCATATGTGTGTGCAGAAATTCAAAATATTTGTTGCTTACTTTTGGGCTGCTGATCTTAAGCCACAAAATCTTGCGGCATCCTTTTAGCAATAGCTCGCCCAAATCCTTAAGGATTTCAAAAACCCAGACATTTATGTACTCGTAGGAATCAGGACTAACGATTGGCATTCAAGTATTTCCAGGATTTCACCGAAAAACACTTCATTTTTTTGCAAGGGGGTAGGTCAGCAAAAGGATCTAAAATCACAAGATCGCCTGTAACTCGGTCATTTCAAGGACGATTTTGATGTCCTTTGGCAAAAAGATAGGACTTTTCCTGTTAAGCCCGGATATATAACCCGAAGGTCAAATATTCTTACAGGAGCTGAGAAAAAATGACTTTTCTGTATATTCTGACGAGTCCTGTGTCAGACAACTTGACATTATCAGGGCTACCAACTGGCCAAAGGACATCAAATTCGTCCTTGTAGTTCCCAAGATATTGAGTGTTTTGTATTTTGAGCACGATTCCTTTCGCCCTCGGACTGAAAATTTACAAGTCGATGGTCCTTAGATGACCTCATAATCCTTGAATGCCAATCGATAGAGTAGGTCCTTACGATCCTAACGCACAAGGTCCTTTTAAGATCTGCAAGGATATGGCTGAATGGGAGCTACTAGAATACCGTTCCGTATGTGTGTGCAGAAATTCAAAATATTTGTTGCTTACTTTTGGGCTGCTGATCTTAAGCCACAAAATCTTGCGGCATCCTTTTAGCAATAACTCGGCCAAATCCTTAAGGATTTCAAAAACCCAGACATTTCTGTACTCGTAGGAATCAGGACTAACGATTGGCATTCAAGTATTTCCAGGATTTCACCGAAAAAAACACTTCATTTTTTTGCAAGGGGGTAGGTCAGCAAAAGGATCTAAAATCACAAGATCGCCTGTAACTCGGTCATTTCAAGGACGATTTTGATGTCCTTTGGCAAAAAGATAGGACTTTTCCTGATAAGCCCGGATATATAACCCAAAGGTCAAATATTCTTACAGGAGCTGAGAAAAAATTACTTTTCTGTATATTCTGACGATTCCTGTGTCAGACAACTTGGCATTATCAGGGCTACCAACTGGCCAAAGGACATAAAATTCGTCCTTGTAGTTCCCAAGATATTGAGTGTTTTGTATTTTTAGCACGATTCCTTTCGCCCTCGGACTGAAATCTTACAAGTCGATGGTCCTTAGATGACCTCATAATCCTTGAATGCCAATCAATAGAGTAGGTCCTTACGATCCTAACGCACAAGGTCCTTTTAAAATCTGCAAGGA
Organism: Hirtodrosophila histrioides; assembly: GCA_037075165.1. NCBI lineage: Eukaryota > Metazoa > Arthropoda > Insecta > Diptera > Drosophilidae > Hirtodrosophila > Hirtodrosophila histrioides. The sequence continues at coordinate 202,297 of JBAMCL010000578.1, read as the reverse complement.
CATGGCTGAATGGGAGCTACTAGAAAATCGTTCCATATGTGAGCGCAGAAATTCAAAATATTTGTTGCTTACTTTTGGGCTGCTGCAGATATTGAGTTTTTTTTATTTTTAGCACGATTCCTTTCGCCCTCGGACTGAAAATTTACAAGTCGATGGTCCTTAGATGACCTCATAATCCTTGAATGCCAATCGATAGAGTAGGTCCTTACGATCCTAACGCACAAGGTCCTTTTAAAATCTGCAAGGATATGGCTGAATGGGAGCTACTAGAAAACCGTTCCATATGTGTGTGCAGAAATTCAAAATATTTGTTGCTTACTTTTGGGCTGCTGCAGATATTGAGTATTTTTTAATTTTAGCACGATTCCTTTCGCCCTCGGACTGAAAATTTACAAGTCGATGGTCCTTAGATGACCCCATAATCCTTGAATGCCAATCGATAGAGTAGGTCCTTACGATCCTAACGCACAAGGTCCTTTTAAAATCTGCAAGGACATGGCTGAATGGGAGCTACTAGAAAATCGTTCCATATGTGTGCGCAGAAATTCAAAATATTTGTTGCTTACTTTTGGGCTGCTGCAGATATTGATTTGTTTTTATTTTTAGTCCTTAGATGACCTCATAATCCTTGAATGCCAATCGATAGAGTAGGTCCTTACGATCCTAACGCACAAGGTCCTTTTAAGATCTGCAAGGATATGGCTGAATGGGAGCTACTAGAATACCGTTCCGTATGTGTGTGCAGAAATTCAAAATATTTGTTGCTTACTTTTGGGCTGCTGATCTTAAGCCACAAAATCTTGCGGCATCCTTTTAGCAATAACTCGGCCAAATCCTTAAGGATTTCAAAAACCCAGACATTTCTGTACTCGTAGGAATCAGGACTAACGATTGGCATTCAAGTATTTCCAGGATTTCACCGAAAAAAACACTTCATTTTTTTGCAAGGGGGTAGGTCAGCAAAAGGATCTAAAATCACAAGATCGCCTGTAACTCGGTCATTTCAAGGACGATTTTGATGTCCTTTGGCAAAAAGATAGGACTTTTCCTGATAAGCCCGGATATATAACCCAAAGGTCAAATATTCTTACAGGAGCTGAGAAAAAATTACTTTTCTGTATATTCTGACGAGTCCTGTGTCAGACAACTTGGCATTATCAGGGCTACCAACTGGCCAAAGGACATAAAATTCGTCCTTGTAGTTCCCAAGATATTGAGTGTTTTGTATTTTTAGCACGATTCCTTTCGCCCTCGGACTGAAATCTTACAAGTCGATGGTCCTTAGATGACCTCATAATCCTTGAATGCCAATCAATAGAGTAGGTCCTTACGATCCTAACGCACAAGGTCCTTTTAAAATCTGCAAGGACATGGCTGAATGGGAGCTACTAGAAAATCGTTCCATATGTGTGCGCAGAAATTCAAAATATTTGTTGCTTACTTTTGGGCTGCTGCAGATATTGAGTTTTTTTTATTTTTAGCACGATTCCTTTCGCCCTCGGACTGAAAATTTACAAGTCGATGGTCCTTAGATGACCTCATAATCCTTGAATGCCAATCGATAGAGTAGGTCCTTACGATCCTAACGCACAAGGTCCTTTTAAAATCTGCAAGGATATGGCTGAATGGGAGCTACTAGAAAACCGTTCCATATGTGTGTGCAGAAATTCAAAATATTTGTTGCTTACTTTTGGGCTGCTGCAGATATTGAGTATTTTTTAATTTTAGCACGATTCCTTTCGCCCTCGGACTGAAAATTTACAAGTCGATGGTCCTTAGATGACCCCATAATCCTTGAATGCCAATCGATAGAGTAGGTCCTTACGGACCTCTCACTCAATATCTTGGGATCTACAAGGACGAATTTGATGTCCTTTGGCCAGTTGGTAGCCCTTATAATGCCAAGTTGTCTGACATAGGACTCGTCAGAATATACAGAAAAGTCCTTTTTTCTCAGCTCCTGTAAGGATATTTGACCTTTGGGTTATATATCCGGGCTTAACAGGATAAGTCCTATCTTTTTGCCAAAGGACATCAAAATCATCCTTGAAATGACCGAGGTACAGGCGATCTTGTGATTTTAGATCCTTTTGCTGATCTACCCCCTTGCAAAAAAATGAAGTGTTTTTTCGGTGAAATCCTGGAAATCCTTAAATGCCAATCGTTATGCAGACCATACACGGGCCGATTTTAGCACAATCGGTTGCGGCAACCAGTTGTCACTCAAATTGGGTCTTTGCCTCGCACGCCGCAATCAGATCAGCCAACTTCGTAGCTAAACTCGAGAAATGGCGTCGGCAAGTGCCGAATTTATAAAGTAAGCAACAAATATTTTGAATTTAAGCACACACATATGGAACGGATTTCTAGTAGCTCCCATTCAGCCAGGTAGGTCCTTACGATCCTAACGCACAAGGTCCTTTTAAAATCTGCAAGGATATGGCTGAATGGGAGCTACTAGAAAACCGTTCCATATGTGTGTGCAGAAATTCAAAATATTTGTTGCTTACTTTTGGGCTGCTGATCTTAAGCCACAAAATCTTGCGGCATCCTTTTAGCAATAGCTCGCCCAAATCTTTAAGGATTTCAAAAACCCAGACATTTATGTACTCGTGGGAATCAGGACTAACGATTGGCATTCAAGGATTTCCAGGAATTCACCGAAAAAAACACTTCATTTTTTTGCAAGGGGGTAGGTCAGCAAAAGGATCTAAAATCACAAGATCGCCTGTAACTCGGTCATTTCAAGGACGATTTTGATGTCCTTTGGCAAAAAGATAGGACTTATCCTGTTAAGCAAGGATATATAACCCAAAGGTCAAATATCCTTACAGGAGCTGAGAAGAAAGGACTTTTCTGTATACTGAAAATTAGCGATATCTCGGCCGTATCCTTGCGTATCCTGACGAGTCCTGTGTCAGACAACTTGGCATTATCAGGGCTACCCACTGGCCAAAGGACATCAAATTCGTCCTTGTAGTTCCCAAGATATTGAGTATTTTGTATTTTTAGCTCGATTCCTTTCGCCCTCGGACTGAAAATTTACAAGTCGATGGTCCCTAGATGACCCCAATAATCCTTGAATGCCAATCGATAGAGTAGGTCCTTACGATCCTAACGCACAAGGTCCTTTTAAAATCTGCAAGGATATGGCTGGATGGGAGCTACTAGAAACCCGTTCCATATGTGTGTGCAGGAATTCAAAATATTTGTTGCTTACTTTTGGGCTGCTGCAGATATTTTTTTTTTTTTTTTAGAAAATTCTTATTTATTGTCGCTGGAAGCGTTCAGTGCCTTCTGAACTTAACCTAACGTATGAAGGGAAGGGTAATATGGTTACAGAGGGATGCCTTACTTACTATATTTACAAAAATTAATGAATTTACAGGTTAAGAGATCGTGCGGGTGGGGACATCGGTGGGATGAATTCTCTTCAGGCGTCGGAGGGGTATAGGGTCGGCAAGATTATTCGCCAGCGAGTTTGGGTGCGCCGCGAGCTTGTCGGCGTATCGGCTGCTGTGGTGGTTGATTTGGTCCCCGACCAGTACAAGTCCCAAGTCTCTCTGGATTGCACAGTTGGTGACGTACCAGGGAAGCCCGGATGCACGTTGAGCTGCGCGCGTTTGAACGACCCTTTGCCTGTCAAGCTGGCTCCTAGAGGCAGTGCCCCATACCTGGATTGCGTAGGTCCACGTAGGCGTAATAATCGCTTTGATTAGCAGAGCCTTGGTTGACAGCTGAAGCTTGCTTGAACGCAGGAGCCAGTCAAGCTTCTGAAGTTTTTTCAGGCACTTGGCTTTGACTGCCGTAATATGGGCTCTCCATATTAATTTGCTGTCCAGGTGGACACCCAAGTAGCAGTGGGAGCTGACGTTATTTATGGCGTCACCGTCGTAGGAGAGGCTGGGTAGAGTTCCGCGTCGCCGAAGAGTGAAGGTCACACAGGCCGATTTCGCGCAATTGATGGCAATGTTCCATCTGGCAGACCATCGCTCCATTGAATGCAGCCATTCCTGGACTGCTTCGGAGGCAGTTTGCAGCGATGGGTGGGACGCAAGCGTGGCAGTGTCATCCACATAAGTGGCCAGGAGCAGCTTGGCAGAGACAGGATCATCCGTGTTGTTGACGGGGGCTGGCATGTCAGCGGTGTACAGAGTGTACAGGAAGGGTCCAAGCACACTTCCCTGCGGAACCCCTGCATGAACTTGTACCAGGCAGGAACGACAGTCTTTCACTGCTATATCGAATGTTCGATCAGTAATAAAGGATCTCAGGATGGCATAGAAAGGTGCAGGGAGGAGATTTTTCATTTTGTATAACAGACCCTTATGCCATACCTTGTCGAAAGCTTGTTTCACGTCGAGGAAGACGCTTTTGCTCAAAGCCGACTGTGACCTGGTTGACCAAGCGATGCACTTGTTCAGGGCAACCATGAGACTTCCTGAAGCCAAATTGGTGTGGTGGTATGTGGCTCAATACCTGTGGCAGTTCCATCATCCGGGTTAGCAGAATTCGCTCAAAAACCTTGGAGAAGGTGGCTAGCAAGCTAATTGGTCGGTATGAGTCGATCTTCGTTGGAGGCTTGCCGGCTTTGGGGATCATAACAATCCGCGCACGATTCCACTGCCTTGGGAAGTGCCCTAGTCTGAGCATGGCGTTGAAGATTTTGACTAGGGCTAGGACTCCTTTGCGTGGCAGAGATTTCGCCGCTCGGTTGTCGATGCCATCGTATCCAGGGGTCTTTTTGGTTTGGAGCGATTTTAGTTGTAACGACACCTCCTGCGGCGTGGTATGTCTTATAGGGCGGGCCGGTAGAACTGGAGCACCCAAAGCGTTTGTGATTTCGTCACGGTGGGAGTCGTCAGATAGATTAAATGGCATGAAGGTCGAAGAGAGGTGCGCAGCATAAGCGTTCGCTTTGTCATCATCCGTTTTGAGCCAGAGGCCACTGTGGCTCAAGATGGGTGATTGGAACGCCGGTTGTCTCTTGATTCCTCTTGTGAGCTTCCATATTGAGAAGTCGCTGTTGTTGGCTGGGCCAGCTCCCTCCAGCAGGGTATCAAGGTTTTCCTGGCGGTTCTTGGCAAGCAACCGGTGCAGTCTATTTGTGACGCTTGAGAGGAGTAGCTTAACGCCAGGGTCACCTGACGCGATGTACTGCCTTCTGAGGCGCCTTTTGTAGCTGAGCAGAGACCTTGCCTCCGAGTTCAGAATGGGCGCCCTCCTAACGGTCGGGGGACGAGCTTGGCGTGGGGTAGGCGTAGCCCACCGCGCAGCCTCAGCAATGTTGGATGCAAAGCAGTCGACGTACGCCTCAAGCTCGCGCTGCAGATATTGAGTATTTTTTATTTTTAGCACGATTCCTTTCACCCTCGGACTGAAAATTTACAAGTCGATGGTCCTTAGATGACCCCATAATCCTTGAATGCCAATCGATAGAGTAGGTAATTACGATCCTAACGCACAAGGTCCTTTTAAAATCTGCAAGGATATGGCTGAATGGGAGCTACTAGAAAACCGTTCCATATGTGTGTGCAGAAATTCAAAATATTTGTTGCTTACTTTTGGGCTGCTGATCTTAAGCCACAAAATCTTGCGGCATCCTTTTAGCAATAGCTCGGCCAAATCCTTAAGGATTTCAAAAACCCAGACATTTATGTACTCGTGGGAATCAAGACTAACGATTGGCATTCAAGGATTTCCAGAAATTCACCGAAAAAAACACTTCATTTTTTTGCAAGGGGGTAGGTCAGCAAAAAGGATCTAAAATCACAAGATCGCCTGTAACTCGGTCATTTCAAGGACGATTTTGATGTCCTTTGGCATAAAGATAGGACTTTTCTTGTTAAGCCCGGATATGTAACCCAAACGTCGAATATCCTTGCAGGAGCAGAGAAATAAGGACTTTTCCGTATACAGAAAATTAGCGATATCTCGGCCGTATCCTTGCGTATCCTGACGAGTCGTGTGTCAGACAACTTGGCATTATCAGGGCTACCAACTGGCCAAAGGACATCAAATTCGTCCTTGTAGTTCCCAAGATATTGAGTATTTTGTATTGTTAGCACGATTCCTTTCGCCCTCGGACTGAAAATTTACAAGTCGATGGTCCTTAGATGACCCCATAATCCTTGAATGCCAATCGATAGAGTAGGTCCTTACGATCCTAACGCACAAGGTCCTTTTAAAATCTGCAAGGATATGGCTGAATGGGAGCTACTAGAAAACCGTTCCATATGTGTGTGCAGAAATTCAAAATATTTGTTGCTTACTTTTGGGCTGCTGATCTTAAGCCACAAAATCTTGCGGCATCCTTTTAGCAATAGCTCGGCCACATTCTTAAGGATTTCAAAAACCCAGACATTTCTGTACTCGTGGGAATCAGGACTAACGATTGGCATTCAAGGATTTCCAGGAATTCACCGAAAAAAACACTTCATTTTTTGCAAGGGGGTAGGTCAGCAAAAGGATCTAAAATCACAAGATCGCCTGTAACTCGGTCATTTCAAGGACGACTTTGATGTCCTTTGGCAAAAAGAGAGGACTTATCCTGTTAAGCCCGGATATATAACCCAAAGGTCAAATATCTTTACAGGAGCTGAGAAATAAGGACTTTTCTGTATACAGAAAATTAGCGATATCTCGGCCGTATCCTTGCATATCCTGACGAGTCCTGTGTCAGACAACTTGTCATTATCAGGGCTACCAACTGGCCAAAGGACATCAAACTCGTCCTTGTAGTTCCCAAGATATTGAGTATTTTGTATTGTTAGCATGATTCCTTTCGCCCTCGGACTGCAAATTTACAAGTCGATGGTCCTTAGATGACCCCAATAATCCTTTAATGCCAATTGATAGAGTGGTCCTTACGATTCTAACGCACAAGGTCCTTTTAAAATCTGCAAGGATATGGCTGAATGGGAGCTACTAGAAAACCGTTCCATATGTGTGTGCAGAAATTCAAAATATTTGTTGCTTACTTTTGGGCTGCTGATCTTAAGCCACAAAATCTTGCGGCATCCTTTTAGCAATAGCTCGGCCAAATTCTTAAGGATTTCAAAAACCCAGACATTTCTGTACTCGTGGGAATCAGGACTAACGATTGGCATTCAAGGATTTCCAGGAATTCACCGAAAAAAACACTTCATTTTTTTGCAAGGGGGTAGGTCAGCAAAAGGATCTAAAATCACAAGATCGCCTGTAACTCGGTCATTTCAAGGACGACTTTGATGTCCTTTGGCAAAAAGATAGGACTTATCCTGTTAAGCCCGGATATATAACCCAAAGGTCAAATATCTTTACAGGAGCTGAGAAATAAGGACTTTTCTGTATACAGAAAATTAGCGATATCGCGGCTGTATCCTTGCGTACCCTGACGAGTCGTGTGTCAGACCACTTGGCATTATCAGGGCTACCAACTGGCCAAAGGACATCAAATTCGTCCTTGTAGTTCCCAAGATATTGAGTATTTTGTATTGTTAGCACGATTCCTTTCGCCCTCGGACTGAAAATTTACAAGTCGATGGTCCTTAGATGACCCCATAATCCTTGAATGCCAATCGATAGAGTAGGTCCTTACGATCCTAACGCACAAGGTCCTTTTAAAATCTGCAAGGATATGGCTGAATGGGAGCTTCTAGAAAACCGTTCCATATGTGTGTGCAGAAATTCAAAATATTTGTTGCTTACTTTTGGGCTGCTGATCTTAAGCCACAAAATCTTGCGGCATCCTTTTAGCAGTAGCTCGGCCAAATCCTTAAGGATTTCAAAAACCCAGACATTTATGTACTCGAGGGAATCAGGACTAACGATTGGCATTCAAGGATTTCCAGGAATTCACCGAAAAAAACACTTCATTTTTTTACAATGGGGTAGGTCAGCAAAAAGGATCTAAAATCGCAAGATCGCCTGTATACAGAAAATTAGCGATATCTCGGCCGTATCCTTGCATATCCTGACGAGTCCTGTGTCAGACAACTTGTCATTATCAGGGCTACCAACTGGCCAAAGGACATCAAACTCGTCCTTGTAGTTCCCAAGATATTGAGTATTTTGTATTGTTAGCATGATTCCTTTCGCCCTCGGACTGCAAATTTACAAGTCGATGGTCCTTAGATGACCCCAATAATCCTTTAATGCCAATTGATAGAGTGGTCCTTACGATCCTAACGCACAAGGTCCTTTTAAAATCTGCAAGGATATGGCTGAATGGGAGCTTCTAGAAAACCGTTATATATGTGTGTGCAGAAATTCAAAATATTTGTTGCTTACTTTTGGGCTGCTGATCTTAAGCCACAAAATCTTGCGGCATCCTTTTAGCAATAGCTCGGCCAAATCCTTAAGGATTTCAAAAACCCAGACATTTATGTACTCGGAGGAATCAGGACTTACGATTGGTATTCAAGGATTTCCAGGAATTCACCGAAAAAAACACTTCATTTTTTTGCAAGGGGGTAGGTCAGCAAAAAGGATCTAAAATCGCACGATCGCCTGTAACTCGGTCATTTCAAGGACGATTTTGATAGGACTTTTCTTGTCAAGCCCGGATATATAACCCAAAGGTCGAATATCCTTGCAGGAGCTGAGAAATAAGGACTTTTCCGTATACAGAAAATTAGCGATATCTCGGCCGTATCCTTGCGTATCCTGACGAGTCCTGTGTCAGACAACTTGGCACTATCAGGGCTACCAACTGGCCAAAGGACATCAAATTCGTCCTTGTAGTTCCCAAGATATTGAGTATTTTGTATTGTTAGCACGATTCCTTTCGCCCTCGGACTGAAAATTTAAAAGTCGATGGTCCTTAGATGACCCCATAATCCTTGAATGCCAATCGATAGAGTAGGTCCTTACGATTCTAACGCACAAGGTCCTTTTAAAATCTGCAAGGATATGGCTGAATGGGAGCTACTAGAAAACCGTTCCATATGTGTGTGCAGAAATTCAAAATATTTGTTGCTTACTTTTGGGCTGCTGATCTTAAGCCACAAAATCTTGCGGCATCCTTTTAACAATAGCTTGGCCAAATCCTTAAGGATTTCAAAAACCCAGACATTTATGTACTCGTAGGAATCAGGACTTACGATGGGTATTCAAGGATTTCCAGGATTTCACCGAAAAAACACATTATTTTTTTGCAAGGGGGTAGGTCAGCAAAAATGATCTAAAATCACAAGATCGCCTGTAACTCGGTCATTTCAAGGACGATTTTGATGTCCATTGGCAAAAAGATAGGACTTATTCTGTCAAACTCGGATATAACCCAAAGGTCATATATCCTTACAGGAGCTGAGAAATAAGGACTTTTCCGTATACAGAAAATTAGCGATATCTCGGCCGTATCCTTGCGTATCCTGACGAGTCCTGTGTCAGACAACTTGGCACTATCAGGGCTACCAACTGGCCAAAGGACATCAAATTCGTCCTTGTAGTTCCCAAGATATTGAGTATTTTGTATTGTTAGCACGATTCCTTTCGCCCTCGGACTGAAAATTTACAAGTCGATGGTCCTTAGATGACCCCATAATCCTTGAATGCCAATCGATAGAGTAGGTCCTTACGATCCTAACGCACAAGGTCCTTTTAAAATCTGTAAGGATATGGCTGAATGGGAGCTACTAGAAAACCGTTCCATACGTGTGTGCAGAAATTCAAAATATTTGTTGCTTACTTTTGGGCTGCTGCAGATATTGAGTATTTTGTATTTTTAGCACGATTCCTTTCGCCCTCGGACTGAAAATTTACAAGTCGATGGTCCTTAGATGACCCTATAATCCTTGAATGCCAATCGATAGAGTAGGTCCTTACGATCCTAACGCACAAGGTCCTTTTAAAGTCCTTATTCCTACGAGTACAGAAATGTATTGGTTTTTGAAATCCTTAAGGATGTGGCCGAGCTATAGCAAATAATATGCCGTAAGGTTCGCTAGCTTATGATCAGCAGCCCAATATTATGCAGCAAATATTTTGAATTTCTGCACACACCTATGGAACGGTTTTCTAGTAGCTCCCATTCAGCCATATCCTTACAGATTTTAAAAGGACCTTGTGCGTTAGGATCGTAAGGACCTACTCTATCGATTGTCATTCAAGGATCATGGGGTCATCTAAGGACCATCGACTTGTAAATTTTCAGTCCGAGGGCGAAAGGAATCGTGCTAACAATACAAAATACTCAATATCTTGGGAACTACAAGGACGAATTTGATGTCCTTTGGCCAGTTGGTAGCCCTGATAATGCCAAGTTGTCTGACGCAGGACTCGTCAGGATACGCAAGGATACGGCCGAGATATCGCTAATTTTCTGTATACAGAAAAGTCCTTATTTCTCAGCTCCTGTAAGGATATATGACTTTTGGGTTATATATCCGAGTTTGACAGAATAAGTCCTATCTTTTTGCCAATGGACATCAAAATCGTCCTTGAAATGACCGAGTTACAGGCGATCTTGTGATTTTAGATCATTTTTGCTGACCTACCCCCTTGCAAAAAAATAATGTGTTTTATCGGTGAAATCCTGGAAATCCTTGAATACCCATCGTAAGTCCTGATTCCTACGAGTACATAAATGTCTGGGTTTTTGAAATCCTTAAGGATTTGGCCAAGCTATTGCTAAAAGGATGCCGCAAGATTTTGTGGCTTAAGATCAGCAGCCCAAAAGTAAGCAACAAATATTTTGAATTTCTGCACACACATATGGAACGGTTTTCTAGAAGCTCCCATTCAGCCATATCCTTGCAGATTTTAAAAGGACCTTGTGCGTTAGGATCGTAAGGACCACTCTATCGATTGGCATTAAAGGATTATTGGGGTCATCTAAGGACCATCGACTTGTAAATTTTCAGTCCGAGGACGACAGGAATCGTGCCCAAAATACAAAATCCTCCATATCTTGGGAACTACAAGGACGAATTTGATGTCCATTGGCCGGTTGGTAGCCTTGATAATACCAAGTTGTCTGACACAGGACTCGTCAGGATACGCAAGGATTCGGCCGAGATATTACCAATTTTCGGTATATAGAAAAGTCCTTATTTCTCAGCACCTGTAAGGACATTCGTCCTTTGGGTTATATATCCGGATTTGACAGGCTTAGTCCTACCTTTTTGTCAAAGGATATAAAAATCGTCTTTGAAATGACCGAGTTACCGGCGATTTGGTGATTTTTGATCCATTTTTCTGACCTACCCCCTTGCAAAAAAGGGAAGTGTTTTTACTCACTGTACCCATAAAATGGGTAAAAAGGGGGTATTGGATTTGTGCAAAAGTATGTAACAGGCAGAAGGAGACATCTCCGACCCTATAAAGTATATATATTCTTGATCAGCATCAAAAGAGATTTCGATTTGGATATGTCCGTCTGTCCGTCTGTCATCAACAGGTCCATTTGAAATTCTAAGTCCGCATCAAAGCTTAATCCCTTTAAATAAGTTTCTAACCCTTACAGTTCTATTTATTATTCTTAGAACCACTTGTTTTGAACTTTGTTATCACTTTTGTAAAAGCTTCGCTTTTTTATCCAAGTGTAAGTTCGGTACTAGCTGATCTTATGCTGGTCAGTTAGTTGGTTTTTGTTTCAATATGAGATTGATACAATGAAGTTAGTTTGTCATAATGAATGGGAGTGCCGTCCCTTATGTATAGAATGTGTGTTTTAGCGACGTTAAGGCTTCCGCCTTACAGACGGGAGCACTCGGGTTCGAATCTAGACGACTACTATTCATATACGGACAAGTTTGGACAAAAATTTCTTATAATAAAGGTCACTGATGAGGATGCTTGGCAGCATACGAAATAGCGGTATATGACCAGCCAATACTTTTCATATCTACCTTTGTATATTCACCCTGAACGTCAAGTCGAGCCTGTTAAATATTTCTTTTACAAAATTACACGTCGCTAAAACACACATTTTTTTGAATAAAATAAATTATATTCATTAAAATCGTTCTGAAAGTGAAACCTCCTAAAGACTGAGTTGGGCATTCGGCTCAAAATTTGTACTCATTGCGTGCGCTATAGTTTTCGTGGCTTTTGCCGTTTGTTTATTATACTATGTTCCCGAAGGGAAAAATAGTATATTGGGTTTGCGAAATGTCCGTCTGTCCGTATGAACGCAATTGTTTGCCTTTATCTTTGGGCTAGAGCAACCAAATTTGGTACACATGTTGGCGTATATCGTCACTTTATAAAGTGTCAAGATGTTCAACACCCTTTATTTGCGATTCAAAAGCATTTCGTTAGCTCTATGCTTAGTGCAAGAGATGGGGCTCATCGTGTTTTAATTTTCATTATGATAACAATAAACATGTGGTCGCAAACGTACGCGAATAGGAGTAAACTTTGGCTTAATAAAGTTAAATGCAGAGATCTGCAAAATAGAACGGATTTCCATCGAGTACACAATAAATTAACGCTATTGGTCTTTATTTGTTGAATTAAGTACCGGTCGCGAACGTATGTATGTGTCGCGAATGTACGATTTTTCCAAAGGCTTATTTTTATTATTATCACCTCATATTTTCCCATAAATCACTTTATATTTTAACGAACAACTTAACACTCAGTTTATTGTGTGTAGTAACATTTAAGTAATATAAAAATTTAATTCATATGAAATAATGAAATATTAACAAGAAATTTATTTACAAGAATTGGAAAATTATATTAAATATGAAATATGGAAATATTTATTTTATAATTATCAGGGATCGTAACGATTATAAGTTTTATAAAAAAAATTATGAAATAAGAATTATTTGATGATTTTTATAAAAAAATTAAAAAATAACTTTAATTTTTAATTTTTATAATAAAAATTGAAAAATAACTTTTTTTTGCAATTTTTATTTAAAAGTTTTTTCATAACTTTTTTTTTTAACTTTTAAAATAAAAATTAAAAATAAAAGTTATTTTTCAATTTTTATTTTAAAAATTGAAAATAAAAATTGAATTGGAATATCTTTTGAACGGAAGGGCCCATTGCATTAATCGGTATATAAATTTGATCTACACTTCATTACCTTTTGTAACTTTTGCGCGAAGTTAATACACTACTGTATTCTTTGGGTAAATGGTATAGTGCAATGGGCCCTTCCGTTCAAAAGATATTCCAATTCAATTTTTATTTTCAATTTTTAAAATAAAAATTGAAAAATAACTTTTATTTTTAATTTTTATTTTAAAAGTTAAAAATAAAAGTTATGGAAAAACTTTTAAATAAAAATTGCAAATAAAAGTTATTTTTCAATTTTCATTATAAAAATTAAAAATAAAAGTTAAAAATAATTTTAAACAAAAAAATTGGAAATAAAAATTTATCCTGTTCCTTGATAGTCCTTTCAAGAATAATGTATGTGCAATTTTTTCAATGTCCCTGTAATTTTTTTAGTCTTCGATTTTTTTCTGACTCATAACTCTTATTTGCGATCTCTGATAATTATTAAAGGATTATTTTACTTGAAAAGCCTACTGTTACTATTATTAATAACTTATACTATAGTGTATTAAAATTTCAACATAATATGTACATATATTACATACTTAAATCTATACAAGAGGGTGAATTAGTAAGGTAGAAACAGTATATCAAAATTTATTAAATTCTACGGTTTGGTAGGTCATTTGGGTGAATCCTCTGGAGTCTCCTTCTCGCCCTCACTCCGTGAATACGTCTCCTTCTCAGCAGCCTTTGCGCCAGCTGGTTTGGATGATTTGCGAGCTTATACAGATATGCAGCCGCTTGGCGGTTGATGACATCTCCGATTTTCGGTATCTTGAGCTCTTTTTCGATGTCTCTATTGCGTATATACCAAGCCGCACCAGACATTCTTCGCAAAATTTGGGACTGTGCTACACGTATTTTGTTGAGGTTTGATTTTGATGCTATGCCATATACCTGTATACCATATCTCCAGATGAGCGCCAGAATTACTTTGAAGATGTTCGCCTTATTGGTAAGCGATAGCTTATTTCTCGCATTAAGGAGCCAAGCCATGCTTCTCGCTTTTGCCTTAAGGCGCCCAGCTACCTCAGTTATGTGGCGCTGGAATGATAGCCGCTTGTCCAGAGTGACGCCAAGGTATTTATGGGCATCCTTGTGGACTAAGAGTTCTCCGTGTATGAAGACTCCAGGAGAGGTGCCTTTTCGAAGTGTGTACGTGGTTGACACACATTTATCGGGGTTTATGGCAATGTTCCATCGGCAGGCCCAGTTTTCGAACTTTTTCAGGTAGATCTGGAGTTGATCTGTGGCGGTATAGACGCATTTGTCCCTGGCCATAACCGCAGTGTCATCCGCAAAGGTGGCGACAAGCAAGTTGCTGGAATCAGGCATTGGCATATTGTGGGTAGAAGGCATGTCATGCGTATACAGGCTGTAGAGAGTTGGCCCCAATACGCTACCCTGTGGTACACCAGCTCTGACTCTCTTTGATTGAGAGGACAGCCCATCCTGAACGACTTTAAAGGAGCGCTCGTGAAGGAAACTCTTGACGATTAGGTAGAGCTGTGGGTTGAGAATTCCTTTAAGCTTATGCAGAAGTCCTGCATGCCACACTCTGTCAAAAGCTTGCTGGATATCCAAGTAAGCTCCAACGACATACTCCTTTCCGTGAAATCCCTCTAGAGCAAAGTTTACAACTCGATGGAGCTGCTCTTGCGTACCGTGCCGGAGCCTGAAACCAAATTGAAACTTCGGGATTGCCTTTTTGACCGCTCTGGTTTCAAGAATTCTTTTTAGGATACACCTCTCCAATATCTTGCCAAATGCTGGCAAAAGACTTATTGGGCGATACGAGTCCAATTCATCTGCTGGCTTCCCACTTTTGTGCAGCATGATGATGTTAGCCTTCTTCCAGGCGCCTGGGAAGTGCCCGAGTCGAAGAGCAGAGTTGAAAATCAGTAGGAGGAATAGCAAAGCTCTGCGAGGGAGCAGCTTGATGGAGCGATTATCAAACAGGTCCTCGCCTGGGGCCTTGCCATTGCGAAGTCCTTTGATTATATTTTCCACTTCAGTAAGGCTGATAGGGGCTACTGGAAGGGCCATCTGCAGGGGAGCTTCTAGGGATTCAGCAACCAGCTGTACTCTTCTTATCGACGCTGTCTCAAACGGTTGGAATCGTTCCTCCAAATTCTTCGCAAACGCTTCGACTCTGTCTTGAGGGGATCTTGCCCAAGAACCATCAGGGTTTCGAACTGGAAACTTCGGCGCAACTTGCCTCTTGAACCTGCTTGTAAGCTTCCAGAGCGCAAACTTCGAGTTTTCATCGGGGGTAGCTTTTTCCAGTAAGGCGTCTGTGGCTTCTCTTTTTAATATGGCTAGTACCTTTCTCACCCTGTTAGAGATCCTGCCGTAAAGTCTATTGATCGCTGGGTCGTTGGTCCTGATGAACTCGCGTCTAAGGCGTTTCTTAAGTGTTAGAAGACCTATAGTTTCCGGAGAGAGGGTGAAGCTGTTGCGCGCGTTGTTGTAGGGTGTTGCACCTGTTTGAGCCGCAATATGGGCTGCTTCTTTGGCCTTTTTAATAAATGTTTCGACAGCTTTATCGACATCCTCCGCCGTGCTTAACTCCGTATTGAGGTTAAAAGCATTGTTCAGCTCCTCTTGGAAAAGTCTAATATTGGCACCAGGGGGAACAAGCCTCGTCATTGGAGTAGTACGCTGGGGCGACATTGATAGAGAAGCAACCAAGGGCAAGTGATCTGATGTTAATTCGTACTCTTCCCGCACCGTTAGCAGACTGTTAGCTATACCCTTGTATATATAAAAGTCAATGCATGTGGGTGTATCTCTCCTGTTATATGGGTAGTAAGTGGGCCTGCCAGTGGCTAGTACTTGAGTTGCGCTGCAGGTAAGCGCGTCATGTAAGGCAGTCCCTCTAGCGTTTGCTATCAAGCTACCCAGAGCTGATGCTTGGCGTTGAAGTCGCCCCCAACGATAAATTTTTGACCAAGTTGATCCAGCAGTCTGTTAAACTCTGGGGTACTCCAAGGCAGACCTGGTGGCAGGTACGTTGCGGCTACCGCGATTTCGCCCAAATTTGTGTATACCATTACAGCTGCCAGCTGTACGTGGTTAGTTGTGATCGATTGAATGTGATAGTGTACTAACCCCTGCCTGACTAACACACATGCTCCTCCTCTTGGGCGGCCTCCAGGGTGATCTGCTCGATAGCAAGTGTACCCTAGCATATTGAAGTAGGAGCCAGCGTGTAAGAAGGTCTCTGAGATAAGCATGATATCAATTTCATGGTTACTCAGAAACACTTTGAGCTCGTTAGTATTTGGGGTGATACTACGAGCGTTCCAGGTACCGAGGCGCAGCACAGAAGCCATTATTTGCGCTGATTCCACGGCTTGGAACCTCTGAGCTCCTTGATCTCCTGAAGTAGCTCAGCGATGGTTTTCTGGAGGCCTGCTATGGTTTGCTGCATTGAAATGATGATTTGTGCTAGTGAGCCATCAATTGCCGTTTGATGATGATGCTGTGGTTGGGGTGACTGGTAGCTTGTCTTAGGGGTAGAACCCCGCTGCTCATGTGAATTATTTGTTTCAAATCCTGTGCTCTGTTGCCCAGTTCTTGACGCGTCTGCATACGAGAGGCCCTGCCGCACGATTGCAGTTGGAATAACTTGCTGCTTGTTGATGCGAGGGTGCTGAGAAGGACCTTTGCGGCTTATGGGGCCTGTGTTTACTCCAGTTTTACGGCTTTTGAGCCGTTGCACATATATTCTGCAGCCCTTATGGGTTGCCTCGTGATTTCCATGACAATTGACACACTCCAGGTCGTCAGAGGTCTTTGCCTGGCACTGACTGGAACCAGTCCAGTGAGGCTTGCTGCATCTACCACATCTGGGCTCCTTGGTGCAATAATTTTTTGTGTGGTCAAAGCCAAAGCATCGGTAACATTGGCGCATGTCAATATTTTTCCTCGGCATCTCCACACTAACCCTTTGCCGGCCGACTTTGATGACGTTTAGTGCTTCCCGGTTATTATTGGCCTTTTTGAGATCTATAAACCAAACGTTTTGGCCAGGAACTACACGTGGGTCGATTTCAGAGGAGTCTTCAAGCTGTGACTTGGGCTTTGAATTATATGTATTCACCACAGTATGACCTTGAGAGGTGAATGCAGTTACAATTTGCTCGATAGGAGTAGAGGCAGCCAAGTTGCATACCACCACTCTAAAGGGTCTGTCTTCAGGGAGGCAGAAGTGCGTATACTGAAGATTTACTTCGGAAAGTTTTTTTCTGATGGCTCTGTGAGCATCAGAGTCACGAGCGTAAATGCGCAGGTTACCATTACGAGCAACTTTGAGCTCGTATGAGTCGGATGGTACCGCCGTGTCAAGGTAACTCTCCAAGGCTGGTACATCAGTAACAGACATTACCGTGATTTGGCTAGGCCTTGGCGGCTTCTTCGCCACTGGAGGTTGAGACTGCCGTGTCTTCTCTTTGTCAGTTTCGACCTGAAGCACTTCCATGTCGATGTTGTCTGTTTCGACCAGAATATCTTCCATGACAATGTTATCGTTAGCTTGGCAATCTTCTTGGTCAGCAAGAACAGCAAACTGATTTTCTGGTGTAAGTGATGGTCTTTTATTCGCAGACTTTTTGGGTGACCCTGATGGCCTTCTCTTTTTTGACGGGATCTTCTGCCAGGTGACTGAGGCCGGCTGGAATTCAGGAAATGCTACACTTTTAGCATGTGGTTGTAAAGAGCAACTTATACCAATTGGCTGCTGTCTTAGCGTGGTTGTTTCAAGTCGTTGGCATGAACTGCTAACCATTATTGGCAGATTACCAAGTGTATAAGCTCCTCGAGTTGAGCAAGTGGTCGTTACACAAGCGGCTGAAGTCGACGCTACCGAAAATGTGACTGCCGATGTGGTGGGAACAATAGTGGCTTCCCCTACATAACCAGAGGCGGCATGTGAGGTACCTTGTTCGGCAAGGTCTCCTATTAATTGTGATCTCAACTCAGCAGGTGTTTGACCTGCTATTTCGTTCATTTTCTGAAAGTCTATAAACCGACTGTGCTGGTTCTGCTCCTCTGTAGGCTGACGTACAGTTAAGTGATTGTTATTCATTGTCATTTATTATTATTTGATCACTCAAATATTAAAATTGCAGTTTTCGTTTGGCACTGGTTCTGTTTGCGCAAGCCAAAAAAAACACGGCAAAATAATAAAAAAAAGAACAGATAAATATTGCTTATAAGCAGAGTTTGACTACCCCCCTTTTGCGACTGTGCGCGGGTTGAGGGGAATGTCTTGCCCGAAGGGCAGCGAATGCAGTTACACCACACTTCACTTAATGTTCTTTGTTTTTGTCCAATTGCCGACACCGCACGGAGCGGGGCCCGAAAGTTATGCACGCAAGAGAAAGCCCCGCTTGAAGCAGAATAGAAAAACAATTTTGCGTAAGCGCGACACAACCGATTTCTATGAAAGCAGATTAGCGACTGAAAGAAATATTTATGATATCTTAGTTTTTACTGAATTTCTTTTTGGAATTTTTCGGTTCGGCATACTTATTAAACAGTGCTTTAATAATCTTAATTTTTACTCCCTGTACCCATAAAATAAAATACTAGATCTGTGCAAGTGTATGTAACAGGCAGTAGGAGACATCTCCGACCCTATATAGTATATATATTCTTGATCAAAAAGAGATTTCGATTTGGCTGTCTGTATGTCTGTCCGGATGAACGCGTCCATCTCAGCAACTATAAGAGCTAGAGGCACTAAATTTGTAATGTAGGTTCCGATCTCAGATATCTGTCCCCGTTCCCCCGCAAATTGATCAAAACGTTTTACAGCCACACTTTTAAAGATATAGCTTTGCGATTCGGCATGTACAATACTTAAGTCACTCTTAATCTACTGACCAATGTCGATCGGATAATAAACACGGATAATAAACTATAAAAATAATGAAATTTAAATTTTTACATTAAAATAACTATTTTACCTATTTTATAGTAACATTGCAGTACACACAGTAATATTAGTTAGTTAGTGTAATTATCAGTAAATTTTACTATTATTGTGAGTTGGCCCATTCTAACCGACAACCGTCCGTTTGCCGTCAAACTCATTTCCAATAATCCTGACATTAAATAATTCGCAACGTGTCTCACAATTTTGAAGAGTGCACGTCGATAGTGGCTCGTTTGCCTGGCTCGCGTGTTAAAACTCAAGAAGGTCATGGTAAATCGACCAATGAACTTGGATAGAAAACTTTATTTTACTCTGTTTAAACAAAATTGCTTGAAAATAGAGTATATGGACTTGTGCAATGTCCGTCCGAATGACCGCAGTGATTTTCGACGCCTTTGAAGCTAGAGCAACCAATCTTGGAATACATGTTGGTAAACCCTCAGCTGATAAAGTTTCAAGGCTTCCACACCTTTGCAGATAAAGGCACCAAATTTGAAATACAGACTACTACTCTCTGTTTTTTACGTTTTTTTTTCTACCCCAAAAATAACCAAATTATACCGGACTTAAAACAGAGTACTCTGCTGTCGGGTTCGTCCGACTGCAACGTCTTATTTGTATTTATATCGTAAAAGTGATTTTTTATTTTTTTGGGTTGTATTTTGATACCCTAGCAGAGATTATTTTGGTGGACTGAAGAAGACGTTTTCAACCCAACAAAGTATATAGATTCTAAATCAGCATGAACAGCCGAGCATCGATATAGCGTTGTCCGTCTGTACTTCTGTTTCTATGCGAACTAGTCTCTCAGTTATAAAGCTGGCGTAATGAAATTTGGTACAGACCCTTTCTTTTTTCTGCAGGCAGTACATATGTCGGAACCGGCCGGATAACCGACTTCTATAACACATTGCTCCCATAGGAAGGATCGGTGGACAACTATGTTTTTGTGTGAGAAATTTTTTGTTTATGAATGTATCCTTACCAAACTTACCCAAACCGAGTCTCTAAAGAGTTTATATAATCTGACCAAATTTTGTCAAAATCGGGCCAATATCACATAGCTGCCATAGGATCGGGTGAAAAATGAGTTTTTGTATGAAAAACTTTTGTATTACATTTAAACTAAGGGAGAGTC
Source organism: Hirtodrosophila histrioides (assembly GCA_037075165.1). Taxonomy (NCBI): domain Eukaryota; kingdom Metazoa; phylum Arthropoda; class Insecta; order Diptera; family Drosophilidae; genus Hirtodrosophila; species Hirtodrosophila histrioides. Next base: position 182,218 of record JBAMCL010000578.1, on the reverse strand, counting down.
TTATTATACTTCAAATAGTTTCTTATAATTTTTATCAAAATCGAACCATTTAGGAGTAATCAGACAAAAATTGAGATTTGTATGAAACATTGCTGCTAGGGTATATAGCTTCGGCACTCTGAAGATAGCCATTCTTTCTTGTTTGTTTTAACATTAAGCATTTAACTTAATAAATATAAAGTGTTCGTGTAAGGTGAATATTTGACTGGGGACGTGGGTGGGGGAAAACAATATTGGTGTGTGTGGTAAGTGTGTTTATAATTTGTATAATTAAATTATATAAATTGGGTATTTCAAAAGACGACCTTCAGGATACCGGCCGTGGATCCATAGATCATTCGGGTGGCTCCGTTTTAGCCGTCTACTGCAGCTGCTTGTAGTCTTGTAGTCTGTCTCTGTAACGACTGGTGTACATGCTAATCTGGGCGCATATAGGGCTCAATCGCAGATCTTTGCGGACTATTTTGCTTTACGTGGATTCGATGACCTTTAGTTGGCTGCGCACCCCCATAGTACAATGCCATACGATAGGCCATATAACCATTTTGAACAACCGGAGCTTGTTCTCGAGGCTAAGGCAGCTACGCGGCCGTAGCATCCAGTCTAGTTTGCTTGTTTTTAGCAGCAGCCTGGAGGATGTATGGACGCGAAGTTAGCCAGCTGACCAGGGTCACGCCAAGGTAGTTAACCGTATTGCGTCTTGGGATAACTTGTCCTTTATATTGAGAAATGCCTGCGTGTGTGACGGCGTCCCTCGCATTGGTGCTGCGGGCCGCAATGGCGGTATTATTCGCAAATGTGGCAACCTGCGTGTTGTTGGCAACTGGCGTCGGCAAGTCCGCGGTGTACAGTGTGTACAGAACAGGGCCAAGGCCGCTGCCCTGCGGTACACCAGCTCCAATGGGGCGGATGCCCGATCGCTCGTCTCGCAACTCGACCATGAAACCACGCTCGCGCAGGAACGACCTCAAAATTAGGTAATGCGTGGCTGGGAGTAGATTCTTAAGTTTGAAGAGCAGGCCTTCTTGCCATACCCGATCGAATGCATGCCTAATATCCAAGAAACGGCAGAACAGAACTTAATGTTCTCAAGGGCTTCTAGTTAAAAATGCACGATCCTGTGAACTTGTTCTGGTGCTCCATGCTTATACCAAAATCCAGATTGGTGGTCGGGAAGAGCTGCCTGGAAGGGATTTACAGCCAATAGTCATCCAAGAAAAATTCTTTCGAACATTTTTGAAAATGTCGTAAGCAAGCTGATTGGCCGATGCAAGTCAACGTTGTCAGGACTTCTGCCAGGTTTCGCGTTCATAAACACGACGGCGCACTTCCACTGTGATGGGAAGTTTTTGACCCTGCATTGATAGCGTTTACTGTTTTTTGGTGCTTTTGCTGTTTTTCCGTCGATGCCGTCGTAACCCGGAGTCTTAGTAGGCCTTAGTCTTTTGATCTGGTTCCCCACTTCATGTGGCTCGGTTCCCAAGAAAGATCTTGTAATTTCGACGTCTGTCACACTTGCAAGATCAAAACACGTGAACTAATCCTGCAGCTCATCAGTGAATGCAGTCACGATCTCCGTGTCAGATCTGCACAACGTTCCATCCGACCGTCTAATGGGAAGCTTCCTAATAGCCTGCCTCTTGAGACTGAACGTAGCCTTCCTATTGTAAACATCACACTACTGTCCGGATCAGCAATGCGTAGGGTCGTCTAAGTACTCCTGTTTGGTGTCGTACAACAATAGATAGAGATTTCGATTTGGCCATGTCCGTCTGTCTGTCCGTATGTATGAACGCGTCGATCTCAGCAACAATAAGGGCTAGAGACACCAAATTTGGAATGTAGGTTTTGGTATAGCAGGAGCAGGTCAAGTTTATTTTGGATCCGAGATATTCCCCCCCATTCCCCCGCTATTGAAAAAAAAACGTTTTGCACTAACAATTTTCACGATATATCTTTGGGATTTGTCATGTACAATTCTTTAGTGACTCTTGATCTACACTCCAAATTTCAAGTCGATCGGATAATAAACATGGAAGTTATTCAACGAAGAAGATTCAGTACTGCAGCGAGGGGGGAAGAAGCAGCACAGCCGCCACTTAAAATGCCTTGCTTGCGCTGTCGCTGTGTATGTATGTGTCTTTGTGTATGTGGGTTTGTATGTGTAAGTGTAGGATGATGCTATCGGAAATTTTTGACCTGGGTACAGGGAGTTTTGTAGTTGGGTAAGCTCAACGATAGCATTCTTACTTGATAAACTTAGGTAATTCGATTCGACTGTGCAGTCGAGAGTCTGGACCCATTTTTCCAATTTCGATATTTATATGGGTTTTTGGGGAACAATTTTCATTTTTGCAATGTAAATATATCGAAACGGATCACTCGATTTATTGTTTATTTTTATTTTTTTTAAACATATGGCGATTCCAAAGCATATAATAGTAACATTTGGGACTTCTTAGTTTTATAATTTCTTAAATAAATAATTTACTAAGCCACAGTATATGATTATAGCCACGTGATTCTGTGAACATAGTTAGTTTCAGAATTTGTGTCACTAGCTCTTAAAGATTCCGAGATCTTTGCGTTCATACAAACGTCTGTCTATACGAGACGCACTGGGCCAGATCGCCCCGACTTTTGATGCTGATCAAGAATATGTATACTTTATAGGGTGGAAGATGTCTTCATTTTTTACGTTTAATTAGAAGTATCTGCAATTTTAAAGACTTCCAGGAAGTTGTCAATAAAATAACAAACTGTCACATGACCAAAAAAAACTATGCCCAAGAGAACTGCCAATTGTCCATTGAATTAAACATTCTATAAATTGAAAAATTTGTGATAACAATGAACAAAGCCAGTAGTGGCCACAGGGCCCAGGGTGAGGCAGGCAGCCGCCAACAATTGCAAACGGCAAAAAAAAATTACTCAAATATGAATTCAAAGGATGAGAAAAATAATCGAGCATGGAATGTTGCAAAAAGGTATTGTTGGGTGAAATAATTGATACGCTCTCAATGGGAGCCCTGCAAGGCAACGGCCGACAGATCCTGGCCAGGGGCATTCACAAAAACTACAATAACACGCATAAACGTCATCCTTTTGTAACAGACAAACAGTTCTGGGGATGCGGTTGGCTTTGCCAGTTATGTGCTTTGTATTGTTCGTTGTTCTCTTTCCTGGTCCTTGGTGAGCACACAGCATGCGACACAATTTATCAATTAAATAATGTCACAAGCTGCTGATGCGGAGGAATTTTGATGGGCCCTCTAATTACACGGCGTACTGACAAATTCCCTACACTGACAAACTTTGTTGTTTTTAATGTGTAGCACTTCTCGGGGCGACCTTCGTTTCGATTGAGGTCATCTGAAATCCCGTCACAATCGCCGCTCGTAAATCCTTACAATTGATAATAATAGTTGTCAATTTTCGTACTCGTCACTTTCCAAGTTTTCTGATCAGTGGATCGCCAAATGGTTTCATCGACAGCCATAGCCCGTCTGGCATGACACTAAAGAATGTCTGTCACGTGTGTCCATGTCCTTGTCCCAATTGTTTATCTGGCTAACCACAAAGCGTCCTGCTTAATTGTGTGACCGGCTGGCTGGGTGGTTACTTGCCCGGCCCTTTGGCGGCTGTTTCAATCAACAACCACGCATTGACTGCCGCCGCATGTGGTCTCCATGCAGGAGCACGGCTATAATTGCTAACCTGGGAACTTACACAAACAAGTAACAACAACCACAACAGGAACAAGAAAGAACAGCTACCTTCGGGGTGGCGAAGCAATATACCCTTACATAAATATTTTCCACACAAACGCTAAATTTTCTTTCTAAGATTTAAAGATCTGATTTTAATCGAATTAAATCAACATCTAAAAAATGTAACGATACTTAGAATTGCGGAGCTTGGTTACGATATCTGGAAAGTCCAAAAATATCTAATAGAGCCATATGCCAACCATACACGGGCCGATTTTAGCACAATCGGTTGCCGCAACCAGTTGTCACTCAAATTGGGTCTCTGCCTCGCACGCCGCAATCAGATCAGCCAACTTCGTAGCACAACTCGAGAAATGGCGTCGGCAAGTGCCGAATTTATAAATAATTGATAAACTAATTATTGTAACTAACTGGTTTATTTAAATATATTAAGCAAACTAAAAACCAAAAATTTAGAAAAAAATTTTAAAATTTTGAATTTTGTTAATAATAACAACAAAAAGAAAATCTGAATATCCAATAATGCCATTATTTTCTGCTAAACAATGCCGCTTATGAACGGCAGCAAAAGATCTTCAAATGTTTCGCATAAAACAACAGACAAGTACCAGGCGAACAAAAAAAACAGTAGCGAGAAAAACCAAAACGAAAAGGGAGACGCCCACAAAGATGTACACAACTATGCACAACTATAGCCCAACTATAGCAAACCCACCCCCGAACCTAAAGCAGAGCTCTGCAAGTGTTTTGCATACAACGAACAGCATTTGAACCAGGCGATCAGCGAAAACAGTAGCAAGAAAGTACAAAACCAAAGGGAAACGCCCACGAATTGTACCAATCGAGTTGTGCGTAGCCCAACTACAACACAATCAGTTGTGGCAACTCGCTGCTCGTATCAAAAGGTTTTGATACAGAATTCAGTTGGCTCAACTTTGTGCCAACCGTTCCAATTACATTGCAATCGGTTGCCGCAACCCGAAAAACTCACTCAAGTTGGGCAACTGAATTGGCCCGTGTATGGTCCGGGATAGTGCATGTTCGGCATGTTCCGTTATACGTATTGCACAAAATCTGAAGTACTAAATTTGCATAGAAACATATAGACAGAGCGACATACAGATATATCTTGATCGAGTCGGTTATTGATACTGATCGAAAAAAAATATATACACATATTTTTGGGTCAGAAACGCTTCCTTCGATTCATTACATATTTCATGACAAAATGATAATACTCTCTGCAAGGGTATAACCAGAGCTTTACATTAGGAATCGCGCCTTATGTGCTTATGTGTTAATTTTGCAACGCTGTTGTACAACTTTTTAATTGATTGACAATTTTCATATTAATTGCTCAAATAAGCAGCTAGCCAGCGAAGGACAATTAATTTTGTTTTTTTTTGTTTTTTTTTTTTTTGCAGGCAAACTCATTTGAATGAATTCCCATATTAGACACACTTCAATAAATCGCATTACAGTCCTTACTGCCTTGATCTATAACACTGATGCAAGCTATTATTTATAAATCCTTAATTGATTTTAAATTCAATGAGTTAACCGAGAATGTAGTATCCAAATTGAGACATGTATTGAGAATCAGTGTTTGGTTTGATACTACTGAGTTTATTATTATTATACCCTAGCAGAGGCTATTATAATTGTATCTCGAAATGTGTAGTGAACTAAAGGAAGCGTTTTCGATCCAACAAAGTATATACATTCTGAATTAGCATGAATAGCCGAGTCGATATTGCGATGTCCGTCTGTCCCTCTGTTTCTATGTAACCTCACCAAACTTTCCAAAGCAGAGTCTCTAGAGAGTATATACAATCTGACCAAATTTGGTCAAAATCGGACCACTATATCGCAATATCAAACTTTTTGCTTATAGAAATATTTCATCCAAACTAAGTGAGAGTCTTATATTTATTATTATTATTATTATTATTAATATTATTATTATTATTATTATTATTATTATTATTATTATTATTATTATTATTATTATTATTATTATTATTATTATTATTATTATTATTATTATTATTACTATTATTATTATTATTATTATTATTATTATTATTATTATTATCACTATTATTATTATTATTATTAATATTATTAGTTTAAATATAACAAAACTTAATGCATATCGAAAATATGCAAAACATATTCAATCGAATTTCATCTTAAAATTGAATTCCTTTCGTTAAATATTAAAGGGCGAGCTATTATATTTCTACACTCAGAGATAAATTAAGTATTCTGTACTCAAACTATGTACAAACGGTGTCAAAATCCGACCAAGCTCGAAAAGTCTTATTATGAGTACAAAATTCTTATATTAGGAACGATTTTTTTAAGTCCGAAATTAAATTTAATAGCTGAAAAAGTAAGAACATTGATTCCAGTCGCTAACTCGTTCGTAGCATGTGTAAAAATTTTTTTATAAAAGCTCCGTTCAGACTACAACGCTACAAACAAATACTTAAGGAGTTACGACCAGAACCGATCATAACCAGATGGGGTACATGGTTGAAGGCGGCATCATTTTATGCATATAACATGGAGGGAATAACAGAGGTACACTTGTCAAAAAAGTGGGTCATCGGTCAATCCGATAACCCATTATTTTTGGAAATGATTTTATGCAATTACTTTAGTTTGGTAGAGAATAAAATTCTGAATTTCCATTTGAGGTTATTGAAACATTGAACCCAGAAGATGCTGAATGTATAAAGCAGGCAAAAGAGTTTATAAAAAGTCCCCAATTGCATCGTGATTTTATATATATAAAATCGAATTTCGGGAGAGTTGCCAAAATAATAACTTCCTTGGAAGCAAAGAGTCTCCCATTGGCAAAGTCAATGGAGTTATTTAAGGAAGCTGAAAATATTGTTCAAAACACAAGTGGTGCTTTTGGAATGAAGTTGAAGGCAAAATATGAAGGCATTTTAAAAAGAAATTCTGACTTTAATATAATTTCAAAAATTAATAATATTGTGTCTCAATGCCGAAGATTTGTCTGGACTTAAACCCGTTTCAAACGAAAATATAACAAAATACAAATTTGCTCCAATTACTTCTAGGGATGTTGAAAGAAGCTTTTCCGCCTACAAAATTATTTTTGGGGAAAAACGTCAAAGCCTCTTGATAAATAATTTAGAGAAAATTATAGTAATATAATGTAATAATAATTATCTATATATATAAAAGAGTTCGTGCTGACTGGCTGATTGGCAATCATCGCACAGACTAAACCATAAGAGCTAGGATGCTGAAATTTTCACAGTAGGTTCCATCTATAATGAAAGTGCACACTAAGACGGGATTTTGGAAAATTCCACCCACAAGCGTGGAAAATCGCGGAAAACTGTTGTATGAAACTTTTTTGTTTACCATCCAATCAGCTTCAAACTCATTTTCAGAGATCTACACAAAAATTAATTTGACACATATTTCATCGATTTTGGAAAATCCACCCCCATGGGTGGAAAATGGGGATCTCAAGGTTGTATGCGCGAAAGTCTAATTTTAGTCCGATCACATTAAAATTCATTTTCAAAGCTCTTCACGTAAAATAATTCGACACGTATATCAGCGATTTTGGGAAACTCGACCACATGGTTGGAAAATCGGTGGAAAAGTCTAGCATTCGACATTTTTAATTTTCATGCGATTGGCTTCAAACTCATTTTCAAGGTTCTATAGTAAAAAATAATAGGCGCGGCGGTCAAAGATTTTGGAAAATTTACCCCCAAAGTCGGAAAATTCGTGGAAAACTGTTGTATGAAACTTTTTTGATTATCGTCCGATTGGCGTCAAACTCATTTCAAAAGCTCTTCACATTAAATAATTTGACACGTGTATCAGCGATTTTGGTAAATTCGACCACATGGTCGGAAAATCGGTGAAAGACTCTGGCATTTGACATTTTTAATTTTCATGCGATTGGCTTCAAACTCATTTTCGTGGTTCTACCCAAACACATAATAGGCGCGGTGTCCAAAGATTTTGGAAAATCTATCCCTAAGGTCGGAAAATACGCGGAAAACTGTTGTATGAATTTTTTTTGATTATCCTCCAATTTACTTCAAACTCATTTTCAAACTTCTGTTTATCATTCAATCATTTTGAAACTTATTTTTAAAGCACCTCACATTAAATAATTCGTCACATGTGCTACCGGTTTCGAAAAATACACGTGGCCTTATACTAATTTCCAAATATAAATACAAAACCCTCGGTACTTTGCAGGCAAGACAGCGGGCGGAAAACAGTTGGAAAGATTGAATTTGGATTCTTAGTATTATTGTTGAAATTGGCTTTAAATGCCAATTGATTTTGGAAAATCTACTCCGTGTCGCCACGGGCGGGAAATGGAAGTCAAGGACAAATGAGTGGGACATTTTTTTGTTGTTTTTTTTTTCAAAGACATTTTCATAGCCCTACACTGAAAACATTAATCACGTGGCTCAACTATTTAGTTGTATTTCTTACGGTTGACGAAAGGAGTAAAATTCAAGAAAAAAATTCATTTTCATCTAAATATTTCCCCGGGCAAGGCCGGGATATTACCTGCTAATATTGAATAATTTTAATCCTATAAAATAAAATTTTAATATTTACACGACCCCCTGAATCGCTTTTATATTATTTCTTAATTTGTTTAAAAAAGAAAGGTGTTTGCATATTTTGCGTATATTTTGCATATTTTGCATATTTTTTGCATATGTTATGAGAATGCAAATTATGCAAATATGCAAAAAAAATTAAAATATGCATATCATTTGCACCTCTATTTTCAATGAAACGAATTTTGGTGCCATCAGAATTTAAATATTTTAATCCTTCAAAAATATGCAAATATGCAAAATCCGAGGTCTAATTATTATTATTATTATTATTATTAGTATCATTATCATTATCATTATCATTATCATTATCATTATCATTATCATTATCATTATCATTATCATTATCATTATCATTATCATTATCATTATCATTATCATTATCATTATCATTATCATTATCATTATCATTATCATTATCATTATCATTATCATTATCATTATCATTATCATTATCATTATCATTATCATTATCATTATCATTATCATTATCATTATCATTATCATTATCATTATCATTATCATTATCATTATCATTATCATTATCATTATCATTATCATTATCATTATCATTATCATTATCATTATCATTATCATTATCATTATCATTATCATTATCATTATCATTATCATTATCATTATCATTATCATTATCATTATCATTATCATTATCATTATCATTATCATTATCATTATCATTATCATTATCATTATCATTATCATTATCATTATCATTATCATTATCATTATCATTATCATTATCATTATCATTATCATTATCATTATCATTATCATTATCATTATCATTATCATTATCATTATCATTATCATTATCATTATCATTATCATTATCATTATCATTATCATTATCATTATCATTATCATTATCATTATCATTATCATTATCATTATCATTATCATTATCATTATCATTATCATTATCATTATCATTATCATTATCATTATCATTATCATTATCATTATCATTATCATTATCATTATCATTATCATTATCATTATCATTATCATTATCATTATCATTATCATTATCATTATCATTATCATTATCATTATCATTATCATTATCATTATCATTATCATTATCATTATCATTATCATTATCATTATCATTATCATTATCATTATCATTATCATTATCATTATCATTATCATTATCATTATCATTATCATTATCATTATCATTATCATTATCATTATCATTATCATTATCATTATCATTATCATTATCATTATCATTATCATTAGTATTATTATTATTATTACTGTGCGTTGTCTGAAAATATATTATGATCTCCCTGGACCCCCACGCCATCCCACACAATTAGCTAGCTCAATTCTGTATATTCAATTATCTCAAAACTGTATATTCAATATTTATAAATTTGACATGCACATTGCTGTTGCCCTCTTAGTTAGATCTGCACCAATAAAAGGAACTTTCTGCCACCTTCACCCCCAGAATATTAAAATCTCTGTCTCAAACGCGTTTTCAGGAAGTGTATATGGGCATTTCCACAGAAAGGTCCACCGTGACCGAAAAATTAAAATGCATCCAAAAATTTCTTTTAAATTTTATTTTTACAGAGAAATGTCCAAAGTTTATAAAATCGAAGTGTTCAAGGCTTTTCTTAGTTGCAATGCGAAGAAATCGTCCTCTAAAGTTGAAGCTCATGTTTGGTTCAGCTTTGTGCATTTGTAAGACCATCTTCTCTTAAAAATCCACTTTTCTAACATTTATGATGCAGGTTCACTCTTATCGCAAAAATCTTGTGAAATCAACAAATAACCATAGAAAAATGCAAGAAGAGCAAACAGATATCAATTAACAGCAAATTTTTGATTAGCTTTTAATTATTTTCTAACGTAACGTAACGCCACCGAAATAAGCATTTAGTCTCCCTAAATCTGCGCTAGTGATCCAAACTGCGCGAAATTTTAAATTTAAACCAAGTTTTGCAATATAAAGTGAATATAATAAAATATTGAGGCTAGACGAAATATTGAATTTTTTGTAAAATTTCAAAAGTGCGTAACGTCACGCCATCGTACATGCTTCTCTTGCATTTGGGCATTCCCATCGAAAGTCCATCGGGATGTTGATGTTAATATTGAACCCGAAATAAGTGTATTATTTGCGTTGAATAAGTTTTTAAAAACAATCATTACTTAAAATTATACCATGGAAATTTATGTAACGTCACGCCATGTAACGTAACGCGACCTACTACCAAAAAAAAAAAAAAATAACCTGAAAAGATTTTTCAAAACTATAAATTGGAAAATTAACATACATTATTCCAAATCATACAAAAAATAAAATTATGCTAAAAGGCTTGCTCACTTCGCTGAATTTTGCTTGCTTAGAACTTCAAGTCGAAATCAACTTCCGTTTTCGTATCGTAACGCCATCGCCTATTTTGGCTTATATCTTTTAATCGGAATGTCCGATTGCTTTCATCCCTTTTGGCCAAATATAGTCCAACTGAATTGCTACTCAGATATAAAACAAACCTTACACAAATATTACGTTCTTTAGGTGTTTTGTCATATTTTGTCGTACGAACATAACGTAACGCCATTGTGGAAATGCCCATATCTTCTACAGTTTTAAGCTACGGTCACCAAATGTGACATACAGAATACAATTTCCACAAACAGTCAACAGAATACACATTTCGAGGTTTTTCTCCTGCCATCCACTTACATAATTGCTCAATTCGTCAAACCCCTGACAATTATTCTATATGGGGCACTTCAGTCTGAATTGTAAATACTTACATTCATATGATAGTAGTCAATTTTTAAGTTGCTACAGGATATTTGCATGTTGCTGCTTCGAATAATTAGTTCGTTAACAAGTATTTAAGTGGCATACACATATTATTATTAGTTAAAGTGTATTTTGAATTTGTAAACCTATTATTCAATCATCGTGTATTCTTCACGGCAACTTTAAAGGGTTGAGCGTACATTTGGACAATAGACATTCATAAATAAGTACATTTGTAACTATGTATGTATATACATTCACACTAAATATTTTGTTACATTTTTGAGCACGATTTGTAAATAATTTAGCGATAATGTAAACCCAAATCGACATTATGTTGAGCCCCATTTGGCATTTAATTATAGCCAACTGGCGACTGCTTTTGAGGCTGCACGCAATCCCTTGCTTTACCCATAAAATTTCTACTTATTTAGTTCAATATATTCGACAGCACATGCATACAAACATATATATATATATATATATATATATATATATATATATATATACAAATGTACAATTAATATACATAGATCGTTATAGTGTTCCTCAAACTTGCATTTAATTACTTACGTTAGATTGACAGCCAGTGATACAGGCAAGGATCGGGATCTGGGTCTGGCAGGCTGCACGCTTCATTGCTGCCAACTGGCAGCATAGGCAGCATGCATGCAGGTGAAAAAGAGTTAAGCGTTACGAAAGAAGTAGCAGCAGTTAGTTAGTCCCTTAACCTCAAAACAGAAGACTACAGGTCCTGAGCTGACACACTTGTCAGTGTATCGTCAAGTACCCCTTGACAATTATCCCAATTTCTGCACGATCTCACTGCCGAACAAACACACACCAACATATAGACATGTAGACGTACAAACGAAAAGACGGAAACAGAGCCCGAGATGATTATCTGCTAGAGTTTAATTCGAAACCGTCTATTAGCCTCGTTATTATCCCTTTGCCTGCTTGCATTTGAAGTGGTATCGTGTGTCTAAAAGCGCACCATGACCTGCAACGGGTGCTGCGGTAAACAATGAAATTTGTACACATTCTCTTGTACCTGTTCGCGTCCTGAGTACTATTTATTGTCCGCCGTCTTATCTTCTGCAGTGTGGCTCCCACGCTCCGCAAATAGTTTCCAAAATGTTTTTGCCAGGGCGCTACTCCATTGATGAAATGGGAGACAGTACACAGACAGGAAATCCGTCGCAGTGTGTGGAAACTACTCGCATTGTGCGACTTATAATCACTCAATGGCGATTCTGATGCTGGTGCCAATGTTTCGTTTGCTGTGTGTGAGTTTTGCCAGTTAATACGCGTTTTCAGTTTCAAACGCTGCAAGTGCAACACATGGGGGTATGGGCGCAGTTTGGATCCCGTGTCGCTGACTGTTTATCAGATTACATGCACACTCGTCAGTTCTCACAATTAGCTCGTCAGGCTGTTCCAATTTTCAAACGCTGTCCACCATTTTGGCTACGCCCCTGTCAACATTTAATTTGACTTGTCCACAGCAAAGGTAATAATAACAACAACATTTTATTTGTAATACTTGTACAATGAAAACAAAAAAATTTGTACTTTTGTTGAATGTATATACTTATGCGTATTTTAAATGATATCTATAGGATAGTCCGACCCATAAAAGCCCGTCTGCTTTATAATTAAAATTTTTCAAATTGAACACATTATAATTATATTTCAATTTTGCTATTTTTCTTTGTAATGCCCCTAGTTATCCTTGTTGTTTACCTCCCCTAGATATTTATTGCGGTTTCGCTCTGCTGTCATGAAGCTTGTTAAAAAAGTGTTTCAGCAAGACACTAACAACAACAACTGAATAAACAACAGTCTGTCGTGGTGTAGTTTAAAAAAGGATCTGACATTACAAAACACCAAATATTAAATGTACTTCATTAAGAAATAAGAATTCAACAGTATCAACTTGGTTTTCGAGCGGGACATGGCGTAATTTGGCAGATCCGCCGGGCTGGCAACCTGTTTTGGTAGAAGTGCAAAAATAATGGGAAACGAGTGAAACGCCAATCAGCTCGGCTATATCCTATTGATTATAAGCAAGGACTGTAGGACGGTGCTAGATATTTAAACGGGGCACTGTATGACAGCTGACTATGCGAAGAAACTTAACACTATGAAACATATCCTTTGCACATGCCCACCGCTCATAAGAAGCAGACTCTTTCACCTGCGATTTCTCATCTTCACATCCGTGGAGGTGGAGGACATCGCTGAACCAATTTCTTAAGCTTGCAATAAACATTATTTTTTCGAGAGGTTCAATATACTACCTGGTCTGACCTCACAGCCTGTGGTGAGTGTTTTGCCATCTTAGCCAAAACTTACCTAACTTATTTTCAAAGATTCACATAAAAAACAATGAAACGATTTCTCATAATACGCACTTACGGGCGGAGAACTTTTGTATGTAATGATTTCTCTTACCATCGATTGTGATATGAGTTTTTCATTTAAAAAAAAAATCACCGTAAGGCGAGGCCAGATCATCAGCGGAAGAGTATGTTATAATTCCACATCAGACAACATCGACCGAACATATGTAAGATGCCTACTTATATCTTTGTTTGATATTCAACTTCTGAATGGAATCAATATCATACATTCAAGTAGCCCAATAGATAAGTGCAACCAACCTCCCGCCCAACCGATCGACTAAGAATTCTACAAGTAAGAATGCTATAGTCGAGTATACCCGACTACGAGACTCCCTGTACCCAGGTCTAAAACTTGCAAGCACTTCTTCGTACACTCACACACACAAACATACACAAATACAGTGTCTGCAGTGCAAGCGGACGTTTCCAGTAATGGCAACGCTGCTGCTTCCCCGTGTTTGTTGAATAACTTCAATTTTTTTACCCGATCGCCTTGAAATTTTTGATGTAGATTAATAGTGACCGTATTTTTTGGCATGCCAAATATCAAGACAATTAATTTAAAATTGTCCTTAAAAAGTCGTTTTTGTCGATTTGCGGGGAAACGGGGGGAGATTACCAAAATATAAAACAAACTTAATCTACATATGGTATACAGGAATTTACATCCCAAATTTAGAGTATACAGCTCTAATAGTTGCTGAGATCGATGCGTTCATCGAACTGACGGACAAACATGGCCAAATCAAAGTTTCTTTTGATACTGATCAAGAATATATCGATCTCTATTTGCGAAAATGACAATCGAAATCTCTCTTGATACTGATCAAGAATATATATACTTCATAGAAACGGAGATGTCTCCTTTTGACTGTTACATACTTTTGCACAAGTCCAATACCCCCCTTTTACCCATTTTATGGGAGTAAAAATCCTTATGATTAAATGACAATAAACCATTTTTACTTACTTTAATGTATTAAGTTCAATATATGTAGTATGTGTGTATGTACTATGTACTGTATTTTGTATAACCTTTCACTTCAAAAGCTGAAACTACACAAAATCAAAAATTTGCAAAGATTCTACACAGAGATAAAATCAACGGCACTTTTTCGGTATCCTTTCATTTTCAATTCGGTTTCTCTTAATCTTGGTTTGAACAGTTCTCTTTGATGCACTTGCATACATCCATATTTGGTTTTGTATCGATTACGTTATTTTCGTGGACACCTAAAAAATGGATGTCTACTTCTGCCTGTTACACACATTTGCACAGATTAACTACCCCCTTTTTACCCATTTTATGGTTACAGGGAGTAATTCAGTAACACAAGTAAGAACGATCTAATCGAGTATACTCGACAACGAAACTCCCTGTATCCAGGTCTACAATCTATATATATAAAAGTGTTCTTGGTGACTGACTGACTAATTGACTGATTGGCAATAATCGCACAGCCCAAACCAAAGAGCTGGGATGCTGAAATTTTCACACTAGGTTCCATCTATGATGAAAGTGCACACTAAGACGGGATTTTGGAAACTCTACCCACAAGCGTGGAAATTCGCGGAAAACTGTTGTATGAAACTTTTTTGATTATCGTCCGATTGACTTTAAACTCATTTTCAAACTTCCGTTTATCATTTAATCATTTTGAATTTTCAAAGCACCTCACATTAAATAATTCGACACATGTGCTACCTGTTATGGGCGGGAACAGTTGGAAAGTTTTAATCTGAATTCTTAGTATTATTCTTGAAATTGGCTTCAAAAGTCAAATGATCTTGGAAAATCTACTCCGCGTCGCCACGGGCGGGAAATCGAATGGACAAATGAGGGTGACACTTTGTTGTTTTTTTCCAAAGACATTTTTATAGCCCTACACAAAAAACATTAGTCACGTGGCTCAACTATTTAGTTGCATTTCTTACGGTTGACGAAAGTAGTCAAAATAAAAAAATAGCAGTTTCATCTAAATATTTCCCCGGGCAAGGCCGGGATTTTACCTGCTAGTATCCTAATATATCTTCATACACTTGGACATACACACACACATACAACAAGAAAGAACGGCTATCTTCTGAGTGCCGAAGCTATATACCATAGCAAGAATTCAATTTTATACAAAACTTAATTTTTGTCTGATTGCTACTTTGGGAGCTATTTTGAAAAAAGAAAGGAAACTATTTGAAGTATAATAAAACTCTCACTTAGTTTGGATAAAATATTTGTACAAACAAAAAGTTGGATATAGTGATATAGTAGTTCGATTTTGACCAAATTTGGTAAGATTGTATAAACTCTCCAGAGAATCTGTTTGGGAAAGTTAAAAAACAAAAAAGTTTTTCATACAAAAACATTGTTGTCGACCGATCATTCCAATGGCAGCTATATGTTATAGTGGTTCGATCCGGCCAGTTCCGACAAATGTACTGCCTGCAGCAAAGAGAAGGGTCTGTGCCAAGTTTCATCACGATAGCTTTAAAACTGAGAGACTAGTTCGCAAAAAAACAGACGGACATCGCAATATCGACTCGGCTATTCATGCTGATTCAGAATATATATACTTTGTTGGGTCGGAAACGTCTCCTTCTGGCCATTACACATTTCGAGACAAAATTATAATACCCTCTGCTAGGGTATAAAAATACAACTGCACAGGATAGACATTTTAAGTGACAGATGCGCTTCTTCGTCCCCACCGATCTGCAGTACTGAATCTTGTTCGTTGAATAACCAAAATAATCTAAAATCTAAATTTTCGGTGTTGAAATAAACGTACTGATTATTGGTCTCAGTTTAAGTATTTGCAGGATCATGGCGTTATTAACATCAAATCGTATCGGTTGAAGTGAAATGGCCTGTTTTTTACTCACTTTACCCATAAAATGGATAAGAAGGGTGTTTTGGATTTGTGCCAAAGTATGTAACAGGCAGAAGGAGACATCTCCGACCCTATAAAGTATATATATTCTTGATCAGTATCAAAAGAGATTTCGATTTGGCCATGTCCGTGTGTCGGCTTTGTGTATGTGTGCGTGCATGTGTAAGTTTTAGAAGTTTTGGAAGTTTTGGAAGTTTTAGACCTGGGTACAGGGAGTTTTGTAGTCGGGTATACTCGACTAGAGCATTCTTACTTGTTTTCTTCGGAGAAAGCAACCTGATTAGAAATAAAATTGTAATACACACTTTGCGAGAAGTGTTAAAAAGTTCTTACAGATTCCCAAGACGTGTCCAAGTTATTAACGTCAAATTCCATACGAGCTGCCGCCTTATGTCGAGGAAGCAAAGTTGGCATTTTTTTCATTACACCTCTGACAATGTGTTTTGACTTACTTAAGACGGTCAGACGGTCATATAAGATATTGGTGTGCTGCTAAGTGCAGCACGTTGGTTGCACGAAGCTGTTGAGTTGTGCGCTTTTTTCAAAATCAATCTCTTATCTCGCTTAGACATCTTTGGTTTTCTTCCAGGACTGCGCTTTGTTCCATAATTTCCACAAAATCTTTCAAGAAATTGTTGATAACGCAGGTACGACCAATATGTCTTGAAGTTTGGCTAACATTGTGGCCAGAATCGTAATACGCGGATATTGTGCCTTTTTCCTCATCTGTCAGCCTTAATATTGGTAAAACCAAGTCAACTCAATTAAATAAATACAAATATGAAGAAAGAATAGCCACAACTTGCACAAATAACACGATTAACCAACTGTGTCGTATAAATATGTTAAGGTTGCAACAATGCGAAAATGCGACCAAATCAGGCAAATCAAACAGAACTTTTACAGTTATTGTCTGAAACTTTTATGACTATCGTTCGATTGGCTTCAAACTCATTTTCAGATTGAATAATTTGACACGTGTGTCACCGATTTTGGTCGGAAAATTGTTGGAAAACTCTGGCATTCGACATTTTTAATATTCATGCGATTGGCTTCAATCTCATTTTCAGAAGATATATTAGGTGCGGTGCTCAGAGATTTTGGAATATATACCCACCCCTACGGTCGGAAAATTTTTTTTTTGTGATAAGAAAAATATTTTATTTGATTTAAATTTGCTTTTCGCTATCTTTAGATTTTGACAGCTTGATCAAATTGGAATATAAAGAAAAAAACTTAATCTATTTATAAAAATTTATTTCAAAGATTTGCTTACATTAAGACTATAAAAAACAAATAAAAGAAACAAAAAAAAATTTAATAAAAAATATATATTTAAAATATCTGCTGAGTAGATAACCGGGGAAGGACCTGATTGGGCCACGTCGTCGACGACGACGTCTACTTGAAGGGCTATTTAGCGGGCGGCCTAAGCGTCAGGCGAATAAATTGGGGTGGCATCTGAGGCGCTCCAGATATTTTTTTGAAATATTATTGATGGCGTCATGTACCGTGGTGAAATAGCTATCTCAAATATTTTTATGCCATATTTCCATATTGGGGCTAGAATTACTTTGTATTTGTGTGTGGGAAAAACATCCTGTACTGCTGGTGTAGCCAAAATGCGATTGAGTACCAGCCGTTCCAACATTTTACCCAAGGATGGAAGTATGCTTATAGGCCTATATGATAAAACTTCTGCAGCAGGTTTCCAGGCTTGTGGATCATCGTGACTGCCGCACTTTTCCAGGCCTTTGGAAAGTAGCTAAATTGAAAATAAGCGTTAGAAACCGCAAAATCCTAGTGGGGAGCAATTTAAGGGTCTTGTTATTGAAGCCATCTTCACAAGAGGCCTTTTTGTTGTCTAATTTGGCCACTAGCGCTTGCACCCTATTAAATGAGAATGACTCAGCCCGTTGGTAGTTTGTGTAGCACCGTCCACCAGCTGGATTCTTAATGGGGGCCTTGGCACGTACCAATACTTTATGCAACCGATTTGCCAGTCGCTTGAAGATTGCATTGATTGTCTGGTCTCTTGTGCGTACATACTCCTTTCTAACCCTCCTCTTAAGGTTAAGAGGAGCAGTTACATCGGGTGGTAGTCACAAGGTTCAGATGAGTTTTCGTTGACGAGTCAGCTACAGTTGCTGCACCCGCTGCAGATTTCAAATTGGCCATTAATAAATCTGGAAGACAGAAAGTGTTTCCTAGCCGAAGCAAATTGCAGTTCCTCATACAAAGTGGCCACGACTGGAATGAGACAAGACGTCAGCTCGTATATATTCTCCATTGGTCAGGAAAAAATTCCAGGGCTGTAGGCATTAGCTAATTATTGTATGAAAAGAAACTGGGATTTCAAGTGGCAAGACCTGGTAAGAAGATCTGCATATCGCTTCATGCAGTTTACTTTCTCTGCCACTAGTTCTTAAATTACCCCACCAGGGATGCTTGGCATTAAAATATCCTCCAAGATTAAATTTATTGCCAAGCTTGTGTAGTAGCAATTAGAAATCCAGCGCTCTCCAAGTTATCCTAGGGGGCAGATAAGCAACTGCAACGCTGAGTGAACCTATAGATGTGTTTATCTGGATTTGGGAGAGCTGGATCCTATTTGATGATGTTTCAGCCAGTTTGTGGTGCTCAAGACCAGACCTGACCAAAATGGCAGCTCCGCCGTTGCGAGTTCCCGCAGGATAGTCACCCTTGTGGCAAGTAAATCCGGGAATATAGATTGTCTTGCGACCTTACAAGTGAGTTTCTGTGATGAGCATAACATCAATGCGATTGGCAGAGAGAGACGAAGCTCGTTAACGCTTCTATCAATTCCCCTTGCCTTCCACAATCCAAGGCGTAGATCTTGTTTCATTATATAAGTTTTGAGATAAATAAGCAGGGTGAAACGCTGACCAACCTTCTAAGTGAGGCTAATCAAAGCTTCCCCCAGCTTACCAATTCTGTTTCCATACACATTAAGGCTTGAGGTCATGGCATCAGATACTCCATGGCGCATGGTTTGCTGAGGTAACTGTTGTGCAGCCTGGGGCCATCGAAGAACGTCAGCAAAGGAAATACCGCTCCTAACAGCTTGCGCTGGAATTTAGATTCTGTCTGAGGAAGCATCCCTTAACTTCTGCGCTTTGGAAGCCAGCACCCTACTGGATGACCGGACAGAAGAAAGGCGTGACTCAGGTTTTAAGCTCTTCATTGTCTGCTGGGGAATTTTGCAATCTTTGAAACTAGCTGCGCGATCCACTGAACTGGATTTGCAGTCCTTGTGATTGGTTGGATGATCGCCACAACACTTACCGCAGACTAGGCGCTTCAAGCAATAGTTTTTAGTATGCCCAAAATCCTGGCACCTAAAACATTGCACTATATCATTTGACTTTTTGACTCAAATTGTTTGGAGCCTGCATCAAGTTAACAAAGAAGCATGCTTGCTTTATATCATCGGCATTAAAGGCTTCCATTGTGGAGTCATTGGGCCAGCCCGGCTTCCTTGGACAACGAATATTTAGAACTTCGTGACCCGAATCCTTAAAAGTATTTTTGACACGCTCGGCGCCAACAGATGGGGTGATTCTGCGAACCACAACACGGAATGGTTTCTCATCAGAAAGCTGGTGATGCCAAAACTGGCATTTGCTTGCGGTAAGTACATTTACCACCTCTCAATAGGCTTCAGAGTCCACAGTAGCGATTGTAGTTAACCCTGTTTTTGAAAGGTTGAGGCTTTGCCTTTGGACTAATAACCGCATGCAGAGCCTGTTCAAGGCCATCAATATTGGTGCAATTCGAGACACAAATGGGTGATTGCTTCTTTGGTCGTCTCACTGGAATATTGGCAGCTTGATCCTGATCTGTAACGTTATCAGATATTAATTCAGAATCAATAAGGTCAGCAGGCTGAGCAGGTGACACTAAATGATTAGCAACAAAATCTTCAAAATCCATCTCTTCCTGTAGTAGAGCCGCAAATCGGTTGCTGGATTCATATGTGTTTGTGCTTGTAGGTTGCAATATTCCCTGCCTGTTTTAGAATAAGGGCTCATTTTGCGCTTACCTTGCCCCGTCAATTAAGGGGCTTGAAAAGTGCAGGATGCATTTTTGGCAACTGCTCCACTCGAGGTTATATCAATTACGATGTCGTTGTTATTCATAATGTGTGGGGTGGAGCACACACTTCCACTTAATGAAGTTGTCACTGTATAGGTCGACACGTGGCTAGAGTTTGTCGTCGCCAATGTGTAGTACTGCATGTAGTTGCAGCCCAATTGCTACCACTGCACATAGGTGCATTGTCTGAAGCATCTGCAATAGAAGGGATTCCGACCTTGGGAAGCATGGCGCGTATTTCTGCAGGCGTTGCGTTGGCAGTTGTGAGGGTGTCCTTTTATTCATATTAATAGTTAATCACTAATGCCGGTTGACCGACACTTATCACAATCACGACACTCAAAGTATGCCACCAAATTGTGGACTTGTCCATGGGTTTTAGCAATTTTACACAATTTCTTCTCAATTTTTCTCAGAGTTGTCTCTCACGGAAAAATCTGGCGTCTGCTTATGATAAGCAGTGTTGTAAAACTGGAAAATTCCTGTAAACTGTTCTATGAAACTTTTTTGATTATTGTCCGATAGGCTGTAAACTAATTTTTAAACTTTTCTGTTTATCATCCAATTACTTTGAAACTAATGTTCAAGGCATCTCACATTGAATAATTCGATACACGTGCTACCGGTTTTGCAAAATGCACGCCCACGGTCAAAAAAGTGGTGAAGTTTGGAATTCATCATTTTCGTTTTTCATGCGAATAGCTTCATACTAATTTCCTAAATAAATACAAAAACCTCGGTACTTTGCGGGCAATACAACGGGCAGAAAATACTTGGAATGCCTTAAGCTAGACTTTTAGTATTATTCTTGGAATTGGCTTCAAATGCCAAAGGATTTTGGAAAATCTACTCCTACGCGTCGCCACGGGCGGGAAATAGAAGTCAAGGACAAATGAGTAGGATTATTTGTTAAGTTAGATCACTACACAAGAAACATTAGTTACGTGGCTCCACTATTTAGTTTTCTACCCCCACGGAAGGGAAGACTGTGATACTCTATTTTTGTATATTTCTTAAGGTTGACGAAATAAGTCAAATTCAACAAAATGCAAAGTGCATCTAAATATTTCGCCGGCCAAGGCCGAGGTATTACCTGCTAGTTGAGTATATACACCAACATGTGTACCAAGTTTGGTTGCTCTAGCTTCAAGGGTATGGAAAAAAATTGCGTTCACACGAACGGACGGACAAACCCAATATACATTTGTGACGAGAATTAGTGCAACACAATGGATGAAATCAAATGTGCTGACGATACCCAAATTGCTGCAGTGGATAGGTAAATATTTTATTGGTTTTAATTTATTTCATAATATATTAATCTTATTTAATGATACAATATAGCTCTCTCTCAATAAGTCGGAAGAAATAAATAAAATATTTAAAGTAAAAAAATCGTCTTTTAAAACGTGCTAAATGGCGTCACAAACTTCTGGTATTATTCCGAAAATTGTATACTTGGGTATTCTAAATAGAACACCCAAGCTTGAATAGCTATTGCCTGTAGCCAAAAATCTTAATGTTACTGCAGGTCGTTCACCTGCAGTTATTGGCATTCGCATTAGCGAAGTTTGCTTCCTTATTAACGACGACACACGGCCCAAAAAAAATTAAAACCATTTGGGTACATGCGAATAAAATTGCGGTAAGCACGACCAATGCAGCAGCAGCATGTTGTGGACGACTCATTTTTTAGTAAAATATATTCTACCGAATATTTTTCGACCTGACCTGTCAAACAGTCTAGACACCCAACGAAAATGTAGCCAGATACTAGACTGAAACACTGTGCCAGGGCTCCGGCGTCGAATGTTCGGCGTACTGCCAGTGTTTCTAAACAGGCCTCAACAATAAATATTATAAATAAATATATGTAAATATTTATAAAATTCCCCCAACCAGGTGCCACCGCTGACCCCTATGTGTACCAAATGACTTGTATTAAAATAGTAAAACTAATTAATTTGCAGTTATAGAGTTTTATGTTAGTTAGAGGGACCCTATTTTCCATTTTCCAATAACAAAACAAAACCAAAACCGAAAAAAAGAAAGAAAATAAAACATAAAGCATAGGCAGTGATGAGAGACATAATCAATACGGCGATTTCAGTAGCACATAAATTTAAAGGCCGACAAACCGATTGAACAGAGAGATTTTTTATATCTTTTGCACTTTCACGTTGCTATGCAGCAACTGGCGCATATCGAAACTTTCACAAAACTTTCAAATACAAATATTTTATACTTTCTAATATATATTTAACAATTTTTGTCGACAGTTATACCTAATTTTTTAATAAGAAGGTACTGTAACAATTGCAGGCTTCTAGTTTCTACAGTTTCGGCTGCCCAAATGTCACCAGTCAGTCAGTCAGGTTGAACTCTTTTATATATATGTATAGAGTACATAGAATCCTTAATAAAGTCCTTGCAAAGTATACAAATACAACATTTTCTCCTTTTGTGCAAGGAAATGTTTAGCGACAGATGTAAGTGAAAATATGCTGTCCACAGTCGAGTAACCTTCCCGAAATCCAGATTGATGTTCACCCAGTATCTGATGCAGGTTAACCCACTTGGTAAGTCGTGTCAATACTACAGAAGTGACCACCATCGTTGTAGCATTCAGAAACGAGAATCTTTAATAATTGGCTGGATCCGATACGCGAAATATGTGTCAATGGATTTTGCGTAGATCACTGAATGTGAGTTTGAAGCCGATTAGATGGTAAAATAAAAATTTCATACAGCAGTTTTCCGCGAGTTTTCCGACTTTAAGGGTAGATTTTCCATAGACTAATAATTAATTGTTGCTGTTGTTAAAAATAAACATGTTAGAATGCTATAGTCGAGAATACCAGACTATAAAACTCCGATCGCACTTAAGCATAGACACACACATACACAAAGACGCACACACACAAGCGACAGCGCAAGCAAGGCATTTTAAGTCGTGGCTCTGCTTCTTCTTCCCCTTTTCGCTCCAGTACTGAATCTTGGTCGTTGAATAACTTCCGTGTTTATTATCCGATGGACTTGAAATTTGGACAGTAAATTAAGAGTGACTTAAGTATCGTACATTGTATTGTAGCGATTAAACGTTTTGATCGAATTGCGGGGGAACGGGGGAGATATCTGAGATCGGAAACAAACTTGATCTGCGTATGGTATACAGGAACCTACTTTCCAAATTTGGTGCCTCTAGCTCTTATAGTTGCTGAGATCGACGCGTTTATCCAGACAAACGGACGGACGGACATACGGACAGACAGACGGACATGGCCAAATCGAAATCGCATTTGATACTGATCAAGAATATATGTACTTTATAGGGTCGGAGATGTCTCCTGCCTGTTACAAATCCTTTGCACAAATCCAATACCCCCTTTTATCCATTTTATGGGTACAGGGAGTAAAAATGAGCTGATGCCCCCTCTCCACAATACTCTCTTACGATACTTCGTCGACCCTTATGACGAAGAATGCTCCAACCCCAACATATCATCTGGATAGTACCCAATCGATGACCAGATCCCCCACTCCAAAGTGGAATTTCTATCTCATTATGGATAGCCTCCTTGGAGCGGATAACTCCCCGAGGGTGAGGAATATCGGAGGATAGTCCACAGGCTGCAGGATTAATTGGGCGCTGGCGAGGAGGCGTGCCAACTGCTGCAGAGGCAGCTGATGCGTGTGATGCGCTGAGACGATCGTCCACAGTCTCGTGGGTGGTAACCACTCTTGCTGGTCCCTGCACCGCCTTCGCCGTAGTCCAGCCCTCTTTGGCGTGTCGGTCGGTGGCGTAAGCCTGCCTTTCTTGGGGTTTATAGTATAGTGGTAGGTTAATAGTGAGGGAGAAGAGGGTTGTGTGAGGCTATACTTGAAAGACAGCGACACAAGCGACTAGTTGGTACATTAGTTACTGCAAACGATCCGCTGTTATTCCGGCACTGTTTATTCACGAGAGACCTCGCTATTCACTGCTGACCTCGGGAGGCAGTTTCCATCGACAACCCGTGACCCGTCTGGTGCCCCCAGCTTTAGAACCATCTGACGCATAAATATTATAATTTTCAAATGCTTGCGTTTTCCACCAAAATCGGTGATATATGTGTCAAATTATTAAATGTGTAACACTTTGAAAATGAGTTTGAAGCCAATCGGACGATAATCAAAAAAGAACAGAGTTCTGGGGGTAGATTTTCCACAAAGTACAAAATACTTTTCTTAGACGTTGGATGCTTTTAGATTTTAATTTTCGTAGAGAAACGATCTTATCTTGTCCAATTTGTCACAAAGAAAGAGACCGATCGACGGAGTTGATTCGCGTCGTTATCGAAGCCCATGGATGAATTACCGATATTATCGATTAATTTCATCCAGTGAATGGCAAAATTGCAAGTCCTGCTAACGCACTTCAAACAATCTGTTAATAGATTAACTTTTGAATTTTAACATTACAGCAACTGTCAATACAATCGAGTCCAAACTAATGCAATAACAACAAAGCTACTTCTGCAATGCAAATTCACATTGGCCAATCTGCACACCCCTACAGCACAGGTTTGATCTAAGTCTAAATGGCGAAGGCAACAGCTGAAAAAGGGTGGTCATATGCTTACCAAAGACCTTTTGCGAGAAAAGTTCCCAATTCTTTGCCATTTAGGTCTTCTACAAGGTACAATGAATTACCATACCTTTTCATAATTTTAACATTTACTCCGACAGGCGCTAACTTTGCATTAAAATTTGCTGCTGCATTACTCAACGCAAAGTTTCGTTTGATAACTTGTTGGCCTACTTCAAACGAACGTGGCTTTGTACGCAGATTGTATGTCTGTTGATTCTTCTCATATGCCTTTCTGAGATGTTTTTCGATATTTGGGCGAATCTTATGAAACTCATCGATCCTAGTCAATCCTACAGTACCATCGTCGAGTAGGTTGAGTGCGTTATAATGTGTTGCCCAAATACTATAAAGTATGGCGACATCCCTACGGACTGGTGAATGGAATTTCTTAATGCTGAATTGATACTCGGTAAATACTGGTCCCATAGACGCTGGTCACTACGAACATAGGCTCTCAAGGCTGCGTTTACAGATCGATTTACTCTTTCGGTTGCATTGGACTGAGGAGCATACGCGCCAGTGTTTATATATTTGATGCCGTATTTGGAAATGAAATTAGCAAACTCATGGCTTTTAAATTGAGTGCCATTGTCACTAATAACAATTTCCGGTACTCCAAAGCATGTGAAAATCTCATCTTTCAAATAATTAATGACGATCTGAGACGAAAAATTTCTTAACAGGTTTGAGGAAAGTAAACTTCGAAAAATGGTCAAGGACGATGAAAATTCCAACATTGCCTTGCTTCGTGAGAGGAAAAGGACCAATAAAATCTAAGTATAATCTCTGAAAAGGTCGGTCTCTCGACACTTGCGTGCCCATGGGCTGTTTTAAAACGCATGTAGGATATTTCGTTGTCTTACATATATTACATTTGCCTATATAGTTGCGCACATCGACAACCATTTTTGGCCAGAAAAATCTTCGTCTAAGTCGTTCTAAGCACTTAGCAATACCACAATGGCTAGATGTGGGTGGGTCATGAGCAGCTTTGATGACGGGTATCCGTAACGCCTCTGGAATGAACAGTTTCCAAACGTCATCAGAGTCCTCATTGAGCTTACAACGCCTTTACATATACTTATCAATGATTCGAAAATCAGGTAAGGCAGCTGTCTGAAAGCTCTCTCTCAGTTCACTATATTCAACAGACTGAAACGCCTCTGAATCTAGATCCACTTCTACATCTATAGCGGTAATTTCCTTTATTTCTTCAAACGATCTCGAAAGAGCATCCGCTACAACGTTCTCGCTCCCTTTTCGGTGCTCGATATTGAAGCAGAAGCCCTGTAACCTAATGGCCCATCGTGCCAATCTTCCGCTCAAATCCGACTGATTCATTAACCAGCGCAGACTTGCGTGATCAGTAACGATTTTAAACGATTGTCCTTTGATATACATTCTGAATTTTTTTATTGCTAGCACCACCGCTAAACATTCAAGCTCGGTCACCGTGTAATTCCTTTGCGCTTTATTTAATATCTTGGACATATACGCAATAGGTCTTTCGCATTGTACAACAAACGGTTTTTCATAATTGGGATGAACAAGAAACGGAGCGGTGCCCAGCCTGCGCTTAATTTCTTTGAAAGCAACTTGTGCGGAGTCGTTCCACTCGAACGACTTGCCTCTTAATAATTCAGTAAGTGGAAATATGACTGTGAGTACTGGGAAATGAACCGCTGGTACCATCCCGTCATGCCCAAAAATCTTCTTAATTGTATGAGCGTCTTCGGCGCAGGAAAATGGTCCACAGCTTCAATCTTGCGTGGATTGATTTGAAGAGTCCCTCCTCCAACGATATATCCAAGGTAATCAACTTGGCTCAGTTCAAACTGACTTTTGCTAACATTTATCGTAAATCCGGCTTTACGCAATTGTGAAGCAACTGTTGCCAGATGCTCCAGATGCTCATCAAAGCTGGAAGGCATGACTAACAAATCATCAAGATATACAAAAACGTGCGCTTTTAATTGATATGGGATGACCTGATCCATTAATCTGCACATTGTCTGAGGTGCATTAGTTAAACCGAATGGCATCCGCTTAAATTGGTATAAAGGTCTATTGGGTATCGTAAAAGCGGTTTTTGGAATTGGTCTGAATCTAGCCAAAATTTGCTTTTAAGTCGATTTTTGAAATGCAATGCACTGTCGGAAGACGACTTAGAAGACCATCTAGAAGTGGCATTGGATAGGCGTCTTTGACTGTTGCGGCATTAAGCTTACGTGCGTAAAGTCAGAACCTAATTTTGCCTGGCTTGACGACCAGAGTGACTGGAGACGACCATGGCGAAGCTGGAGCTTCTTCAATCACGCCTAACGCTATCATCCGATCAACTTCTTCGCATAGTAATTTTTCTTTGGCAGGGGACAGAGAATAAAATCTTTGTTTAATTGGCTTGGCATCGGCCGTATCGATATTATGCTCTACGAGAGATGTTTCTCCTAGACCAGTACTTTCCGAAGATGGAAAATAGTCAATTACTGAATCCAATTTTGATTTCTGAGCCACCGATAAGTTAAGTTCAGGAAAATTATTTGGTTCGGTTTTGATTTCGCTGATCGAAAAAGATGACCGAAGGGTGATACCAAAGGTTTTCCAAAAGTCCATTCCGCAAATCAAGTTGTGTTTAATGGAATGTACTTTTAGAAATTCTAAATTTTTACATTGGGAGTTATAAGAGATTGGGACGCTTACAGTACCTGCTACCTTTTGTTTACTGCCATCTGCAGTGTGCACATCGCCTTTTTCTTTGCAAAAATTTGATTGATCTGAGATATAGCGTTCGGCAAGTGTAGATCCAATTACACTTTTTTTCGCTGCACTGTCTAGGAGGGCCAAATAAGGCTCACTGAATATCTTTACTTGTGTAAAGGGAAGAATATCATTACTTTTGTGAATTATGGCAGAAGAGTAAATCGATTCAAGCGGCGTTTACTATTCCAAAATTTTCGTATTCGCAACGATGAACGACGTATTGAAAGTGTCGACGAATCGGTATTAAAAATTGCAGCTCTACGCATTCTATACTTTCTCAAGCGATCGTGATAGGGTTTGAATATCCGGGAAGTTGTTAAATCAGGTGAAAGAATTGGTAAGTCAGGTAATGGAGATGCGGCTGTATTTAAACCCAAGGCTAGCGTCGGACATCCCTTCGCGGAATTCGGGGGACATCCTGAACTGAGTTTTCTGCAGCTGGTTTGCATTTAGCACAATTCGGCTTATAGGTGTCTGGCAAACCGCAACCATAGCAAAAACTCTGCGAGGTTTCAAGCAATCGTGGTACCTATGACGGATACTTCATCGCAATTCCAGCATTTTTATCATTATTTTCGGGCTCTGATTCAGATTCAGATTGTTCCCTAGATTCCTCTTCGTGA
The DNA here is from genome assembly GCA_037075165.1 of Hirtodrosophila histrioides. Classification (NCBI taxonomy): domain Eukaryota; kingdom Metazoa; phylum Arthropoda; class Insecta; order Diptera; family Drosophilidae; genus Hirtodrosophila; species Hirtodrosophila histrioides. The sequence continues at coordinate 153,634 of JBAMCL010000578.1, read as the reverse complement.
CCGATGGCATTTGTTCGAGTATTTCGAAAGAATTCTTCATGTCTATGACACTCTCTACGTAATATTGCCAAACTTGGTGTATCTACGTGAAGTAGCTCATGTTTTAGTTCAGGTTTCAAGTTATGTCTAACTTCCATAATCATGTCAACTTCTTGCATGGGGTCTCTGAGCAAATCGGCGATTGCTAGCATTGCGTCTAGGAAGTCATCGAACAAATCATTGCTTCCTTGTTTACGGCGCCTCATGACCTGCTTGATATATCGGTCTCATTCTCCCATTCGAGTTGTGATTTGTCTCGGGACTCTCTTTGTAAAGCGGACACATTTAAATTGCGTAAGGCAGTAGTGATCTGGTCAGATACCGTCACCGCAATATTCGCTCTATAACTTTCGAGAGAACTCGCAATTATTCGCTGAATGCGATCTTCAGCACTAGTGTTATTGTTGGAAACATTTCATCCTGAGTCACAGCCTATTACGGCACTAGTTGGCTGACGCAAGTTTGGCGTATTTCTGTTATTCGCCCTTGTTGCTTGTCGAGTTCTTGGGATAGTTCCTGTGGGATTAATGTCTGTGGCACCGCGGGGTCTACCAATCCTATTTCTAGGGTTCGTTGTTACTGCACTTGACAGGTTCTCCGAACTCTGTGCCAGGTTGCAGGATTGTCTTCAATTAGGACATGTGGTATTATTATTTAACCACTGGGTCAAACAAGCTCTGTGGAACCTATGCCTACACGTAGTTTCGGTGAATACGGTCTCGCTACTAGAGTCATTGCAAATAGTACAAGATATAGAGTCCTCTGCAGTGTGGATAGGACCTAAATCTTCTGTGCTACGCACTACGGTCATTGTTGAGGATTCTGGCTTATGATCGGAAAATATAGCGAAAAGGTTATTCTAGTTCATAAACTGGATGCGATAAAAGCGAAAAAAAAATAGCAAAATATGGTTTCTATCTTAGAAGTGTTTAATATCAACAGATCTGTAACTTCATACACAAGATACGGTAATTGCGAAATACGAAAAGTTAATCATTAAATAAATTGGGACTTATCCTTTCGTAGCATTGTTGCATCGTAAATTTTATAAATATATCCTTTGGGCTTTCTTTCAGTCACTAAGCTGAATCTACTACAATTTATTTGAGGAATTATTTTCGGAAAAGAGGAATTTGCCAAAAGAATCCAACAAGAACAATCTCAATTTTGGTCGGCGAACATCCTCGAACTGAACCCTCCACGAGGGTGCTGGCCGGGCAATGGACACTGTATTAACCTCGGAGTAAACGGGTTATACTTCGTGTCACTTGCGCGCCTACATCCCTAGGTAGTGCAGTGTCTAGCGAAGGCGAAGGCACAGTACTTCCTATCGGCTTCGCCAAGATAAGGGTACTGCGACCGGAGCCATGGTTCGAGGTACCTGGCGGCAGGTATAAAACGCTAAGGGTGATTCCCCGAATAATAAAATCACAATGGAGGCGAAAAAGGAGGCAACTGGAGTCGGGATGTCGACTCAAACGTCGGTGGGAAGCGTGACTGCTACCACCGGCGGGCACGGGGAGGAGCAATCCTCTCTGCGTGTCGCCAGCGGTCACACCTCTACCTTGGTTGGAGCAGGCCATGGTAGTTGCAAAGCTACTGCCACCACCACAAACGCAACTAATGCTAAGCTGTGGCGAAGCGGTGCCGTAGTCGATACAGACTCGGACTGCGAATCGCACGGCGGCAGCATAACGACGGAAGCCGAAAATAAGCTTCTGCTCTCCCCTGTCCAGGCGGGTGCCAGTACCTCTAGTAAGGTCGGGCCCAAGCGGACAAAGGAGGGTATGAGAGCCAAGGCACAATACAAAGCGGCTCTTAGAATCAGAGCTCGGCTCAGCGGCAGCGGCGACCTCACCCCCGAGGAGAGGAGCAAGCTGGCGTGGGCTGATCAGAAGATTAGCGAGGGTCGCAAACACTTTGCCCAGAAGCCTACTCTACAGGCTTCTAGTGGCAATTACGTAAATAAGGTTGAGGAGCAATTGGCCACTAAACGCCAGCGCTCGACCGAAACGACAAAGGCTGGAGTGCCCGTGAGCAAGCGGCCCCGCCCCACCAACAAAACCACCAGGGAGTCCGCGAGCGACGTAGCAAAACGACATCTTGTCGTGGCGCTCGTCGACAAAAGCGACCCCAATGGCAAGATGTCGCCAGAACGGTGGAGATTAGTGGAAACACGACTGCTCGAGGCGATGCTGAAGAGGATGGAGACTCCGGATGCCGCACCCACCACATTCGATGGTGCAGGTTGGCTCAATGGAGTCAAAATTCTCAGCTGCAGAGACGACCCCACCCTGGAGTGGGTCTCTCAAACAGTCGCCTCAATGGCCGCCCCGTGGAAGGGCGCCAAGCTGGAGGTAGTGGACAGAACCAGTATTCCGTCCGTACCAAAGGCAAAAGTGCTCCTTCCGAGGGTCGTGCCTAAAGAGCAGGCTCTCAAACTTCTCAAATGGCAGAATCCTGACGTGCCCACCGCTGATTGGCAGGTCATTCATGTCGCTAAGCCCGATAAAAAGGGACAGCACATGATCCTGCAAATTAGCAAGGAAGCCGAGGATCTGCTTTATCCCAGGTACGGGAAGATGGCGTGGGGCGTGGGTAGCGTATACCTGCGTCTCAAGAAACGCCACCCCCAAGACAACAACGACAATACGCTGATGGCTGGTGAGGTGGAGCAAGACCTGGGCCTTGTGTCTATGGTGGAAGCTACCCACAGCCTGGAAATCGTGGAAGTGGCCACAGAAGCCACGCCCGAGGACCCAAAAATGGAGGACAACGAGGATGGCGACACGACGTTGGTAGTCGAGCCACCGCGAGTGGAGGAATCTAGCAGCCATGCAGCTGAAGGTCCTCCAGCTCAACCTACATAAAAGTAAGCTAGCGTCGGCGGAGCTCCTTATAGCCCTGGAGCAGGGGTCCGCCGATGTTGCTTTAGTCCAGGAACCTTGGTTGGCAGCGGGCAACAAGGTGGCTGGGCTAAAGTTCGCTAACTTCAACACGTTCCACCCGACAACAGTAAGTAGGAACAGAACAGCTATCCTAGTAAGGAAAGGCATCTACTCTTACCTTATGTCTAATTACAGTACTGATGATCTCACAGTCGTGGCGCTAGAGGGTAACAAGGATGAGCCCACGCTCATAGCGTCCTGTTACATGGCGCACGACAGGGAGGCACCACCCGATGAACTCAAGAGACTGACCGCGGAGGCAGGCCTGCGGAGGCAGCCCCTAATTGTCGGAACGGACGCCAACGCTCATAATACTGTGTGGGGCAGTCCGGACATCAACGATAGAGGTGAGTCTCTTCTTAACTTTATACTTCAATCTAGCCTAAGGATAGCAAATGTTGGGTGTGAGCCTACATATGTGGGACCCACGTCTTCCAATATCCTAGATCTTACGCTTGCAGCCGGGAATAGTACACAAGTGACGGAATGGAGGGTTCTCGATAAACCCTCCTTCTCGGATCACAAGTACATCCAATTCAAGGTGCAATTTGACTACACTCCTCCCCAAAATGTATACAGAAACCCCCGGAACACAAACTGGGACAAGTTTGTAACAACGTTGGGAAGGAAGATACCCACACCACCCACAATCTCATCAGAAGATGATATAGAGAGGTCCCTGAAGACTCTCACACATCACCTCATTACTGCGTACCACACTTCGTGCAAGCCATCAAAAAGCAAAAGGAGGACCAGGCCACCCTGGTGGACTCCAGAGCTTAAAGCACAAAGGAAAGATGTACAGGATCTCTTCAAGCTTGCAAAACAAGCCGAAGAAGAGATTATCTGGGATGAGTACAAAATACTGCTACGTAACTTCAAAAAAGAAGTTCGGAAGGCAAAGAGAAACACATGGAGAACCTTCTGCTCTAGCATAGAGAAGGTCACAGAAACGGCGAGACTCCGGAAGCTGCTTTCCAGACAGCCAACCATACAGAGTCAGCTAAAAACAGATGATGGACGATGGGCGGAAAACAGCAGGGAAGCAATATGCGCTCTCATCGATGCGCATTTCCCTGGGTGTACAGAAGTCACAGAGCCTGACACACCTCAAACTATCCGAACAATAAGCTCGGACCTACCCGCAGACATAATCACACCGAAGAAAATCCAGTGGGCAATAGACTCGTTCTCGAGCTACAAATCCCCTGGACTGGACGGAATTTTTCCAGCGATGCTGCAGATGACCAAGCATTGGATCATCCCATGGCTGCATCCACTGTTTGAGGCATGTCTGCAACGCGGCTATGTGCCTGTGGCCTGGAGAACTGCACGGGTCGTGTTCCTGCCCAAAGCAGGCAAGGTCAGTCACGTGCAGCCGAAGGACTACAGACCCATAAGCCTAACCTCATTCATGCTGAAAACATTGGAAAAAGTAATGGAGCTCCACATTAGGGAGGGCGCAAGCTCATCCCTGGAGCCCAACCAACACGCCTACAGCAAAGGGAAATCGGTGGAGACAGCGCTACACTCCCTGGTAGCGTATATAGAAAAAGCCCTCCACTACCAAGAATATGCACTGGGAGCATTTTTAGACATCTCCGGTGCATTCAACAACGTATCAACTGAAGCGATAATGCGAGGCCTGACAGCCACAGCATCCCACTCGGCAATACACTCGTGGATACAGAACCTGTTGAGCTGCAGAAGAGTCAAAGCCGAATGGGGAACCACCACCATAACGAAGGAGGCTCATGGAGGCACGCCACAAGGCGGAGTCTTGTCTCCCCTGTTATGGAATCTAGTGGTGGACAAAATACTCAAAAAATTTTACAGGAAAGCCCCAAAGATAACTGCCTATGCGGATGACATAAGCATTATTATCACGGGAAAATGTCCATCGACCCTCAGCTCAGTCATGGAACACACGTTACAGGAAATACTAAGATGGGCCACCGAAGCCGGACTTAGCATCAACGCGGAAAAGACGGACCTCATTCTCTTTACTAAGAGATACAAGGTACCGCGGTGGAACCCGCCAAGGTTGAACGGAATACCGCTCACGCCAAAAACAAATGTAAAATATCTCGGAGTAGTCCTGGACAGCAAACTGACATGGAGACTCAATGTTGAGGAAAGGGTGAAAAAGCAACAGTCGCGCTTTACGCATCGCAGAAGATGCTAAGTAGTACTTGGGGCCTGTCACCACGACTGATGCATTGGATCTACATCTCAGTAGTGCGACCGATACTACTATACGGCGTCCTGGTATGGTGGCAAGCCACGAAGAAGACCACATACCTGAAACTAATGGAAAGGACCCAGCGACAGGCACTTGTCTGTATCACGGGGGCGCTGAGGTCCACTCCAACCAAGGCACTCGAAACACTACTGTGTGTCAACCCCCTGGACATACACGCGCACCTGCTTGCACAGAGGACCGCCCAACGTCTATGTGCAACGGGTAACATGGCACTTCAAAGTTTTGGACACAGCTCGATTGGGAGGGAGATGCAAAGTAGCACGGACTACATGACTCCTCGAGCTAACTTCAAAGAAACGCAAACGTCAATGGGACCAGAAGATTGGTGTACTGGACTGGACCAACACGCCATTAAGATCTTCACGGATGGTTCAAAAATGGATGCAGGAGTAGGTGCGGCAGTGTACTGTGCAGAACCAGAAATAAGGTTGCCATACAAGTTGCCCGACTACTGCAGCATATTCCAGGCGGAAGTCTTCGCAATAAGGAAAGCAGCAGAAGTAGCTCTATCCACAACAACTATGAACGAGCGAATAAACATATTCGTAGACAGCCAAGCTGCTATAAAATCATTGCGGGCGTCCTCCATTTGTTCCAAAAATGTCCTGGCAAGCAGGGAGGCTTTAGATAATCTAAGCACTGCTAGAACAGTGCATATCTATTGGGTTCCCAGCCACCGGGGCATTGATGGCAACGAAATGGCGGATTGCCTGGCAAAAGAAGGAGTCGGGCTACCTCTTGAGATCGAAGAAAATATACAAATTTCATTGCAGTCGCTATATAGCGAACTGGATGAATCCGCTTGGGCTAAAGCTGGTGAAAGGTGGCGAAACACTACCAGCTGCAGAATCGCTAAAATTATGTGCAACAAGCGAAATCAGAAACTCACTAACTTCCTGCTACATCTTCCAAGGAAAGATTGCAGACTAATGATAGGAGTATTAACTGGACATTGCCTAGCAGCAGCTCATGCTAAAAAGCTGGGGATATTAACGGAAGACGGCTGCCGGAAATGTAAGGAACCAGGAGTTGTGGAAACCTTGGAACATCTTATATGCAGCTGCCCAGCACTCGCAACACTAAGACATCGATACTTCAACAAACACTGGCTCGCATCACTAGAAGAAGCGGCCGGACACACTCCCAATGCGCTGCTGGCGTTTGCCAAGCGCACACGAATCCTACAGGATAAACAAACCTCCTAATGACCTTCAGTATCCGGCGACACTAAGGACCTACACGGTCTATGTGTGACCACCATGTGGTGGTCAACCGGTTCTACCTAACCTAACCTAATCTCAATTTTCCTAATCAAAAATAATTATTATACAGAAATTAGAAAGAGAGGTAGAGATTAACGCTAAGTCAATGCTAAAAATCCAAAGTGATAAGAAATCCAACTTAATATCAAAACAGGCTGACAATGGTTAGCTACTACTTGTACGTAATGCTTGATTATTGGTCAGGTTCCGCGTATAACTGACAGAATACCTGCAATTCCTAACAATTGAATATACGCTCTGAACTACTGAAAATTTGGATAGTGGTTGTGGAAGGAAGTGGGAACTAGGGAAGGTAACTGAAAGCGCAGGGTAACTGAATGTTAGAGTTACATTAGCTCGATGTTTTAACCGTTACCTCGTGGCCTCCCGTTTGTGCTTATTTTCTTATCGATTTCGGACCCACGAGTTAGTATTTAACCTCATATAACGCTCTTCGACCCCACGTTGGACGCCAATTAATTATGTAACGAACACGTGATGTGTGCAGCTGACTGGAGGCGCACTCTGCCTACGGGTTCGACTTGAGCTCAGGGAAAATGGGGTGGGTCTTTTGCCACCTAGCAAGCCGCCGTGTCACATCTATATATATAAAAGTGAATGTCTGTCTGTATGTTCGCGATAAACTTGAAAACCGTTTAAAGGATCTTGTTGTCCAGGGAATGTTTATAGCTATAGTTTGTTGTGTCATCACCACCCCCACACAACCACCCACTCATAAACGAAAAATGATAATATTCATGAGTATAATTTTACATTAAATAAAAACTATCCACGAGTGTTAGTGTGTGTAAGTGTGTAAGTGTGTGGGGAAGGAAGTTTCATAGCAATTTTTTTACCGTGCCCTCGATCGAAATAATAAATATTTATAAGAATCAAAATTTAAATAAATATAGTTAGGAAATGCGAGCAACGCCGCGGATATAAGCTAGTAACTTATATTTGTAGACAGAGTTGAACTAGGAACTGATATCAACCGAGAAAGAGGACTACCAGCTAACCCCAATGATATATTTTGAGTGAAGAACTAAGCTGTTACCGTTCTTCGTCTCTACCCTCCCAATCTGTAAAAGCGTCTGTCATCTATGCCTTTACCCTTTTGAACGATGCAACAATATTTACTTCAGGTGCCCATACAACGCTTTAATTCAAACCATATTCAATTCGGTTACTTACAAAATTCATATTTTTGCCCATTTATAGGTCTTCCTAACTAAACTTTATATATGTAGCTGTCCTTGAAAATTACAGAGATCAGCATTTTCTAGTCAATAGACTGTGGCTAAGTCAAACATACATGCGGTTGAAATTACAAAGATAAGAGCGAAAGCGTCAATGCTATGTATGTTTGATCGTTAGGGTTACTTTAATTTTGGGTATCTATTGTTTATGGCATGGTATGTATGATATTATACAACTTTCATTAGGTTCTTACTTTAGTAAAGTATGCGCTATTAAATGTTCTATATAAGCTTACAATGGTTTAAGATGCGGCTAGGCCTTACTTACATACATACAATGAGCTTACTCGAGTCGACAGGCCTGTAGACGAATGATATGCTATGTGAACTTCAAGTGGATTAGAAACATATAACAGCTTATATTTTACTTTCTATACATACCATACCAAGTTTTAATTCAAGATTTCTTACTTGGCTAAATTACGATATTCGTTTCATATTTCAAAATTACAAATTCATTTTTTTTATTCCGCGTTGATACGCGTACACTTTCCTAGAAACTCAATGTATCGCCCAAAATGCGCGCGTCTGCAGCGCTCGATCTAAACTGGCGTTAGCAGAATGTTGTGGAAGCGGAATGTTAACACCACCCTGACTAGTCTTCCATATGCTGGCTATGCAGCGGGTCGCTCGTTGACGGAAGGGACGTCGGCATGTCGCTCACAAGACCATCCACGGTGCTCGGAGGTATCCGTAAGGTGCAACAGCGGCGTATAGCCTACACCGCGGTATCAGCAGTCATCAATGTGGGCGCACAGCAGTTCTGCTAAGTGTGATGTGTGTGTGCGTACTACAGCATGTACGCAACTGCGTTGCTAGCAGCATGTACGCAATAGCGTTGCTAGAAAGGCGTATTGGCCACGAGGTGTTGGACGCAGTCTGTGTGGCCGTGTGCACTACGGCGTCTTCGCAAAAGGCACTTGCAATTATGAATTGAACACGCTACAGCGTGTACCCTTCAGCGTCTTCCAAAGCGCGCTTGCTGACCACTTTGGGCAGCCGTCACACGCAGCAGACAGACGCAAATCCTACACAAGAAAAAAGAATTTGTAAGACGCGAGTCTGTTACTTATTGCTTGACGTACCTTTTATAAATTCAAGAATGCTATTCACAATTTATCACGATAAGTACATACATGCATGCACTCGTTACGATTTGTGTGCAATAATGCTGCAGCACAAAGTACAGAATACTTTTCTTAGACGTTGGATGCTTTTAAATTTTAATTTTCGTACAGAAACGATTTGCCACACAGAAAGAGACCGATCGACGGAGTTGATTCGCGTCGTTATCGAAGCCCATGGATGAATTACAGATATTATCGATTAATGCACTTCAAACAATCTGTTAATAGATCAACTTTTGAATTTTAACATTACAGCAACTGTCAATACAGTCGCGTCCAAACTAATGCAATAACAACAAAGCAATTTCTGCAATGCAAATTCACATTGGCCAATCTGCACACCCCTACAACTGTTTGATAAGTTTGCATATGTGTGTATGACTGCCTGCGGTCGATGATGTAATTGGGAATTGCTGTCTTGGTTACAGGGTGTCTCGTAGTGTAGTATACTTCACTAGAGAATTCTTATTTGATCGCTCAGTGCTTACAACTAATTTCAATGCTATTGGTAAGCAGTAACAACATGTAAGCTCAAAAACAAACCAATTTTAACCTATGCAGCAACGCAGCCGCCACTTGAAATGCTTTGCTTGCACTGTCCGAATATGTGTTTGGAAGTATACTCGACAAGAGACTTCTCACTTGTTCAAGCTTAGCTTTGGAATTTGGTAATTTTTATACTAGGGTCATTTTTAATCTACTGGCCAAATTTCAGTTGCATAGAAAAAGACAGACATGGCTTGATCATTACGGCTATGGATGCTGCCAAGAACTTCACCAAGTATACTTCGTCGTATCGGATCTCTCATTTTCTCTGGTATACACATTATTATTATTACCATGCAGACGCTTTCCACCCCACAAACTATAAACATATATGGAGAATTTATACAATATGACGAAATTTTGTCAAAATCGGACCACTATATTTTATAGCTGCCATAGGAAAACTCGGACGAATATCAGATTTAGTATGAACAACTATATTTCTATCCAATTATAACTTCTAAAGTCACTAACTGCGAGTCTTTTTTTAGTTTCCTACAATTTTATTAAGATCGGGCCATATTATTATATACCATTTTTGGGAACAATGAGTCGAAAATTGAGATTTGTATAAAAAAACAATGCTGCAAGGGTATCTATGTATATAAAAGAGTTCAACGTGACTGACTGACTGATTGACAATCATCGCACAGCACAAACTGTAAGAGCTAGGATGCTGTAATTATCACAGTAGGTTCCATCTATGATGAAAGTGCACACCCACAAACGTGGAAAATCGCGGAAAACTGTTGTATGAAACTTTTCTGTTTACCATCCAATCAGCTTCAATCTCATTTTCAGAGATCTACACAAAAATTCATTTGACACATATTTCATCGATTTTGGAAAATCCACCCCCATGGGCGGAAAATGGGGGTCCCAATGTAATTTGGACGAAAGTCCGATCACTTTCAAATTCATTTTTAATACTGTTCACATAAAATAATTCAACACGTGTATCAGCGTTTTTGGGAATTTTGAGCCCCATGGTCGGAAAATCGGTGGAAAACTCTGGCATTCGATATTTTTAGTTTTCATGCGATTGGCTTCAAACTCATTTTCAAAGTTCTACACAAAATCATAATAGTCACGGTGTCCAAAGATTTTGGAAAATATATCCCCAAAGTGGGAAATTCGTGGAAAACTGTTGTATGAAACTTTTTTGATTACTGTTCGATTGGCTTCAAACTCATTTTCAAAGCTCCACATATTAAATCATTCGACGCGTGTATCAGCGATTTTGGGAAATTCAGCCCCATGGTCGGAAATCTGTGGAGACTCTGGCACTCGACTTTGACATTTTTAATTTTCATGCGATTGGCTTCAAACTTATGTTCAAGGTTCTATAGGAAAACATAATAGGCGCGGTGGTAAAAGAATTTGGAAATCTACCCCCAAGTCGGAAAATTCGTGGAAAACAGTTGTATGAAATCTTTGATTATCGTCCGATTGACTTCAAACTATTTTCACACCTTTTCTGTTTATCAACGAATTATATCAAAACTAATTTTCAAACACCTCACATTTAATAATTTGACACATGTGCTACCGATTTTTAAATATGCATGCCCACGGAAGAGGGATGAAGTCTGGAATGCAGCATTTTCGTTTTTCATACGAATAGCTTCATAGTAATTTCTAAATATTAATAAAAAATCCACGGTACTTTGCGGGAAATACAACAGGCGGAAAATTGTTGGAGAGCTGTAATCTGAATTCTTGGTATTATTCTTGGAATTGGCTTCAAATGCCAAATGATTTTAGAAAATCTATTCCAACGCGTCGCCACGCGGGGAAAATGGAAGTCAAAGTCAAATGAGTGGGATTCAAAGACATTTTCATAGCCCTATAGAAGAAACATTAGTCACGTGGCTTAACTATTTAGTTTTCTACCTCCACGGGAGGGAATACTGTGATACGCTATTTATGTGTATTTCTTACGGTTGGCGAAAGTAGTCAAATTCAAAATAATGCGCTTTCATTTAAATATATCGCCTGGCAAGTCCGGGGTATTACCGGCTAGTATTATTATAAATTTAGGTGGAGCTGCCGAAAAATAGTTTATATTTAACTATCGGGGAGTATAAGAAAATTGTATGAAAATCTCGATGTGCGCCAGCTGCTACATAATAACGTAAAAGTGCAAAAAAAGTGCACATTTCCGCAGTGCATGGGACTTACGCAAACAGAATGCGATAAATGTAGGGTTGCTCTGTGGAAATAATTGTTTTAAAAATTTTCACTTGAATTAAGTAAAGACTTTTTACCACCCTTACGATATTTTCTGGATGTTAACATTATTCTTCTAACTTCATCAAAAATATTTTAAATGACTACGCCCACCCGTCGCCACGGGCGAGAAATGGGGGTCAAAGTCAAATGAGTGAGATTATTTGTTTAGTTAGATCGGCTTCAAATTTATTGTAACAGCCCTACACAACAAATCATTATTGACTGAACTATTTGGTTTCCCCGGGAGGGAAACTGCGATACGCTATTTTTGTGTTTTTCCTACGGTTGAAGAAAGTAGTCAAGTTCAAGATAATGCACTTTTATTTAAATATTTCGCCAGGCAAGGCGTATTTCCAGCTATAAATAATAAATATTTATTACAATTGAAACTTAAAGAAATTAAATATAGTTAGAAAATGCGAGCAACGACTCGAATTTAAGCTAGTATAGTGGCGGCAGAATAAATAAATATGTAAAAAGTTCAATGCGACCTATCTTTTTTACCATCACACTTTTCAGTTGGTACCTACTGTGTAATGTTGGTGCATAACGACACTTTGATAACGTATAGTTTCTTTGTGACCACGGGGGTATAGAGAAAAACATCAAGCCAATTCACTACAAAACTAAGAAATTAACTTCGAAGTGTGCTTGGGGTAGATATCTGGCTGGAACTCTCACTTTAAAGGCATTTCCTCTTCATCAAATGGCAGAATGGTAGTTCGGTGTATCTCTAAATAATCAATTATAAGCTTTTGGCTTTTATCCTACACATTGCGAAGACACTAGATACTCTCAATATCAGTATATTCATATATTCTACTAGCAGGTAATACCCAACATACACAAAACTTGCGTATGGGTAGGAAACTAAATAGTTGAGCCACGTAAGTAATCTATCTTGTGTAGGGCTATGAAAATGTCTTTGAAGCCGATCCAACTAAACAAATAATCCCACTCATTTGTCCTTGACTTCCATTTCCCGCCCGCGGCGACGCATAGGAGTAGCTTTTCCAAAAACATTTGGCATTTGAAGCCAATTTCAAGAATAATACTAAAAATCCAGACTAAGGTTTTTTAACTATATTCCGACGGTTGTATTGCCCGCAAAGTAACGAGGTTTTGTATTTATATTTGGAAATTAGTATGAAACCATTCGCATGAAAAACGAAAATACTGTATTCCAGACGTCAACCCTTATCCGATAGTAGGCGTGCATTTTTCAAAATCGGTAGCACATGTGTGGAATTATTTAATGTGATTACTTTGAAAATAATTGGATGATAAACAGAAAACATTGCAAATGAGTTTGAAGTCAATTGGACGATAATCAAAAAGATTCATACAGATATCCGCGAATTTTCTGACGTTACGGTCGATTTTCCACAATCTTTGAGCACCGCGCCTATTATGTTTTTATTGTAAAACCTGAAAAATTAAGCCAATCGCATGCAAATTAAATTGTCGAATTCCAGAGTTTTCCGCCGATTTTCCAACCATGGGGGTTGGACTTGACTTCTGCATAATCGCTGTTACACGTTTCAAATTATTTAACGTGCAGAGTTTTGAAACTGAATTTGAAGGTGATCGGACTAAAATTAGACTTTCGCCCATAGTCCTTGCGACTCCCATTTTCCGTCCATGTGAGGTGAGTTTGAATAAGTATGTAGCCGATTGGATGTTAAGCAATGTGAAAATTTTTATAAAATTATATCAGTAAAAATAAATAACTTTACACAATTTGCTTTGCATCGAAATTTTAGCAATTAATTTTTTCTCAATTAATAAACAAACAAGTAAGATTGCTCTAGTCTAGTATACCCGACTACGAAACTCCCTGTACCCAGGTCTAACACTTCCAATCATATGTTCGTCTACTTACACATGCACGCACACATACATAAAGCCGCACACACGCAAGCCACAGCGTACGCGAGGCATTTTAAGTGCTTCTTCTTCCCCCCCTCGGTCCAGTACTGAAACTTGTTTCGTGAATTTCTTCCGTGTTTATTATCCGATCGACTTGAAATTTGGACAGTAGAGTGACTTAAGTATTGTACATGCCAAATCCCAAAGCTATATCTTTGAATCTATGAATAGCTGAGATCGGAAACAAACTTGATCTGCGTATGGTATACAGGAACCTACATTCCAAATTTGGTGTCTCTAGATCTTATAGCTGCTGAGATCGACGCGTTCATCCGGACAGACGGACAGATAGACGGACATTTGCACAAATCCAATACCCCCTTTTACCCATTTTGTGGGTACAGGGAGTAAAAAGTTGCATACAACAGTTTTCCGAGAATTTTCCAACCTTGAGGGTAGATTTTCCAAAATCTTTGATTCCCACGTCTATTCTGTGTTTGCGTAGAACTTTGAAAATGAGTTTGAATCCAATCGCATGAAAACTAAAAATGTCGTTTTTCTGAACAGGTGGTTGAATTTCCCAAAATCACTTATACACGTGTAGAATTATTTTACGTGAAGAGCTTTTAAAATGAATTTAAAGGTGGTCGGACTAAAATTAAACTTTCGCCCATACAACCTAGAGACCCCCATTTTCCGCCCATGGGGGTGGATTTTCTAAAGTCGGTTGAATATGTGACAAATAAATTGTTGTGTAGATCTTTGAAAATGAGTTTGAAGCCGATTGGATGGTAAACAAAATGTTTCATACAACAGATTTGTGCACTTTCATCATAGATTGAACCTACTGTGAATATTTCAGCATCCTAGCTCCTACGGATTGGGCTGTGCGATGATTGCCAATCAGTCAGTCAGTCAGCACGAACTCATATATATAGATAGATAAGGTGCTTTAATAATAAGTATCAAAATAAATGGATGATAAACAGAAAAGTTTGAAAATGAGCTTGAAGACAATCGCATGAAAATTATTACTGTCGAATGCCACAGTTTTCCACCAATTTTCCGACTAGGGGCTCAATTTCCCACAATCGGTTATATACGTATCGAATTATTTCTCTTGGACGTTGATTGATCTTAAACGGGCAGTACATTCAAGTGGCCCTATGACACCAAGCACGGGCTTGTTAACACGCGGACCCAGGCAAAATGCAACCCACCTCCCGCCCAACCGACCGAGGGGCGCGCCACAAAATGTGCAATAACGAAGATTGCGGAACAAATAAATAGGTACATACTAAATAAAAGTTCTACATAAATTAAACATTTGACAAAAGTAACCATAGATTACACCAGGGGTGCGCAAGGCTGCCTTATGGATGTGCACGCATCAATACAAATAAAAGAAATCGCACGCACACATGTAACAAACTTTTTTTTATATTTTAATATGTACGCAGAAATAAATAGGAACATGTTTCTTCAAAAAAATAAAAAAATGGAAAATAATAATGTTTAATGGTGATTTAAAAATTCATCAATATTTATTTTAATTTTTGTTAATGATAGTTTTAGTAGTGAAAAAACGAAATGACAATTTAAACAAGTAAGAACGTTGCAGTCGGCGGCGGCGTCCGACGGCGGACGCACCCGACTGCAGAATACTATATTCCCAGTCCTATATAATATGGTTATTTATGAGTTCGGAAAGAAACGCGATTTTGCTCCTTTGGGGGCGTGGGGGTGGGGGGTGTCCAAAAATTTTTGATGCAGATCTGTCAGGAATCTCAACTTTAGTGTGTATGCCAAATTTGGTGACTCTAGCTTTCTATCTTTCCCTTCGGGAACATAGTATAAAACAAGTAAGAACGTTGCAGTCGGCGGCGGCGTCCGACGGCGGACGCACCCGACTGCAGAATACTATGTTCCCAGTCCTATGTATATAATATGGTTATTTGTGAGTTCAGAAAGAAACGCGATTTTGCTCCTTTGGGTGCGTGGGGGTGGGGGGTGTCCAAAAATTTTTGATGCAGTTTTATCCAGGAGGTCAACATTAGTCTCTATGCCAAATTTGGTGACTCTAGCTCTACTGGTGTGGGAGATATAGGTTTTGCTCCATTGGGGGGGGGGGGGGGTCCAAAAATTTTTGATGCAGTTTTATCCAGGGGGTCAACATTAGTCTCTATGCCAAATTTGGTGACTCTAGCTCTACTGGTGTGGGAGATATAGGTTTTGCTCCATTGGGGGGGTGGGGGTGGTGGGGTCCAAAAATTTTTGATGCAGTTTTATCCAGGGGGTCAACATTAGTCTCTATGCCAAATTTGGTGACTCTAGCTCTACTGGTGTGGGAGATATAGGTTTTGCTCCATTGGGGGGGTGGGGGTGGGAGGGTCCAAAAATGTTTGATGCAGATCTGTCAGGAATCTCAACTTTAGTGTGTATGCCAACTCTAGCTTTAAAAATGTGGAAGATACAGGTTTTCCCCAAATTTTGGGGAGAGGGGGTGGGGGTGCGGGGCTGATCTTGACACTTTATAAACTGCCGATATACACCAACATGTGTGCCAAATTTGGTTGCTCTAGCTCAAAGATAAAGGCAAAAAAATTGCGTTCATACGGACAGACGGACAGACGGACAAACGGACATTTCGCAAACCCAATATACTATTTTTCCCTTCGGGAACATAGTATAAATATGAATAGAGCACATGCGTCGGACGGTTCACAACGAATTGAAGCTTTCCGTTTTTCAGTGCATCATAAATGATAAGCCAACAACAAAATACATTCGGATTAACACCAAAAAACGAAGCAATAAAATTGTTTTTGGATTGCCAGCAACAAAAGTTGACGGAAAGCGAAAAGTGAAAAATTGTTTGTGTAATTTCTCAATGTGCACCAGAAGCTTACCTATGTGTAAGCATCACACACTTCCATTTGCTCTGTGCAATACAAAAACAAATGTGCGTCGCGTGCATAGGCTCTGCGCACCCCTGGATTACACAGATAACATAAAAGTGAAGTTCTGAGTTGGGAAAGCAGTACATATTAAATGAGTAAGATTGTTTTAATTAGAACATAGAATTCGAAAAGGGTTATGGATAGCATAATTAGTATTACAAGCTTGAAGAGAAAGAGAGAAACCGCAAAACTAATTTGGCTGATTAACTCAGATGAATTAATTTCCCCATTAATTAGTTTGTGTAAGAAAATTACACCAAGCATGGTTCTACGATCAGAGAGAAAATGAAAATTTATTAGTAAAAGTCTGATACGATAAGAAGGCAAGCGAGTATTAGGATTCCAGTTAAGACCCCGGAGTGCAAAGAGCAGAAATTGTTTTTGTACTGATTCTTTTCTATCCTGATGATACCTTGTACTGGGAACACCAAATACAAGACCCATATTCAAGAATAGATCGAATAAGATAAGTATAGAGTTTTAGTAACGTTTAATGAAACCCAGGACATCAAAGGCACGATTAGCGGTGAAAGAGCTAAATTTTGTCAAGTTTTAGCTTGGGATCCAAAAATGATACCCAAATCATCAACTGACACAATTCGAACAAGCGGCTTATCATTAAGAATATAATTATTTAAAAAGGGCATTCGTCTATAAAAAGACATTACGTTACACTTACCACAATCAAGATCAAGGCAATAAATTTACCGGACACCAGGCTTGCCCGCTGCCAACCAAGGTTCGTGGACTAAAGCAACTTCGGCGGACCCCTGCTCCAGGGCTATAAGGAGCTCCTCCGACGCTAGCTTACTTTAGTGTAGGTTGAGCTGGAGGACCTTCAGCTGCATGGCTGCTGGATTCCTCCGCTCACGGTGGCTCCACTGCCAACGTCGTGTCGCCATCCTCGTTGTCCTCCGTTTTTGGGTCCTCGAGCGTGGCTTCTGTGGTCACTTCCACGATTTCCAGGCGTGGGTAGCTTCCACCATAGACACCAGGCCCAGGTCGTGCTCCACCTTACCAGCCATCAGCGTGTTGTCGTTGTTGTCTTGGGGGTGGCGTTTCTTGAGACGCAGGTATACGCTACCCACGCCCCACACTATCTTCCCGCACCTAGGGTAAAGTAGATCCTCGGCTTTCTTGCTAATTTGCAGAATCATATGCTGTCCCCTTTTATCGGGCTTAGCGACATGAATGACCTGCCAATCAGCGGTGGGCACGTCAGGATTCTGCCATTTGAGTAGTTTGAGGCCTGCTCTTTAGGCACGACCCTCGGAAGGAGCACTTTTGCCTTTGGTACGGACGGAATACTGGTTCTGTCCACTACCTCCAGCTTGGCGCCCTTCCACGGGGCGGCCATTAAGGCGACTGTTTGAGAGACCCACTCCAGGGTGGGGTCGTCTCTGCAGCTGAGAATTTTGACTCCATTGAGCCAACCTGCACCATCGAATGTGGTGGGTGCGGCATCCGGAGTCTCCATCCTCTTCACCATCGCTTCGAGCAGTCGTGTTTCCAGAAGCCTGTAGAGTAGGCTTCTGGGCAAAGTATTTGCGACCCTCGCTAATCTTCAAATCAGCCCACGCCAGCTTGCTCCTCTCCTCGGGGGTGAGGTCGCCGCTGCCGCTGAGCCGAGCTCTGATTCTTAGGGCCGCTTTATATTGTGCATTGGCTCGCATACCCTCCTTTGTCCGCTTGGGCCCGACCTTACTAGAGGTATTGACACCCGCCTGGACAGGGGAGAGCAGAAGCTTATTTTCGGCTTCCGTCGATATGCTACCGCTGTGCGATTCGCAGTCCGAGTCTGTATCGACTACGGCACCGCTACGCCACAGCTTAGCATTAGATGTGTTTGTGGTGGTGGTGGCAGTAGTAGGGCAGTAGTAGGTAGAGGTGTGACCGCTGGCGACACGCAGAGAGGATTTCTCCTCCCCGTGCCCGCCGGTGGTAGCAGTCACGCTTCCTTTGAGTCTTCATCTCGACTCGAGTTTTCTTCTCATTTACCTCCATTTTTATTTTTTTTTCTTCGGGGAATCACCCTTAGCGTCTTATACCTGCCGCCAGGTACCTCGAACCATGGCTCCGGTCGCAGTACACTTATCTTGGCGAAGCCGATAGGAAGTCCTGTGCCTTCGCCTTCGCTAGACATTGCACTACCTGAGGATGTAGGCGCACAAGTGACACGAAGTATAACCCGTTTACTTCGAGGTTAATACAGTGTCCAGATTCCTTGAATTTTTTGTACAATCTCGACATTCTATTTTTTATGTTTAGACCTACGTGGTTTAACCAACGGAACACAAGTATCAAATAATGAGTTTAAAGTAGAGTAAAAACATTTAATTGCTCTATTCAGGTCTCTACACAATAAAGCTTAACCCAGTCAGTTAGGGATAGAAGCTGAGCGAGATTAGTAAAATCGGTTTTCCGTAATTGACGAACTCGCTCCGCAGGTTTGCTACCTGAGCTTAGCACCCTGACAGGAAAGTTAATCAACACTTCCAATGTTGGGTGATAAGGATCTTCAGGAAACGATATGGGGTCAGTACGGGAGACACATAAGACAATAATAAGATCAAGCAATTTATGCAAAGAATTTGGGATACCATTGATTTGATACAATGACATCCCAAATAAATGCTGAGATGTGGAAGTCAACACGCTGGAGTCTGGACTTGCAATACAAGAAAGTCACGATCAAAAACCATAGGGGAGACAGATTGTATAGCAGAAGCATGCAAATAATATAAGGATATATCGGAAGAAGGCGAAATATAAGAACAAGTGATAAAAAAAACAAACACCGGAGATACACAATTTTACAGCAACAAATTCAATATATATACAATTATTGATTATTACAAGCTCCGGTGATAAATCAGCGTCAACAGCAATAACAAGTAAGAATGCTCTAGTCGAGTATACCCGACTACGAAACTCCCCGTACCCAGGTCTAAAACTTCCAATCATATGTTCGTTTACTTACACATGCACGCACACATACACAAAGCCGCACACACGCGAGCCACAGCGTACGCAAGGCATTTTAAGTCGTGGCTGTGCTTCTTCTTCCCCCCTCGCTCCAGTACTGAATATTGTTCGTTGCATAACTTCCGTGTTTATTATCCGTTCGACTTGAAATTTGGACAGTAGATTAAGAGTGACCAAAGTAGTCTACGTGCCAAATCCCAAACTGTGGCTGTAAAATGTTTTGATCGATTTGCGGGGGAACGGGGTAAGATATCAGAGATTGGAAACAAACTTGATCTGCGTATGGTATACAGGAACCTACATTCCAAATTTGGTGTCTCTAGCTCTTATAGTTGCTGAGATCCTTGCGTTCATACATACAGACAGACAGACGGACATGTCCAAATCGAAATCTCTTTTGATACTGATCAAGAATATATATACACTATAGGGTCGGAGATGTCTCCTTCTGCCTGTTACATACTTTTGCACAAATCTAATACCCCCTTTTTACCCATTTTATGGGTACAGGGAGTAAAAACACCACCACCACGACGAGGAGTCCGATCTTTTCTGTAAATGGAGAGTTTGTCAGGGGGATTTCAGAATTAAGAAAGTCGGGCCCTAACCATATTTCAGAAAAGGCAACGACATGGCAAGGAAAAGTTAGGCTATTTAGATAAAGATTGCTAAGTTTACTACAAAGAGCTCTTACATACTGATAGCCCAGTGAGAGGGAGGATGTTATTTTTTTGAACTATCAGGGACTACAAGAGGTGGATTAGAACTACCACCGGAAGTAGGAAGTGAAATTGGAGGCCGATTGGTCAGGCCAGAATTCTTTGCAACAAATATTGTTGAATTCTGCCGGAATACTTATTTTAAAAGACGAGATTAAACCGAGGCAAATTAAAATTTTCTCACCGTAATATGGGCTCTTGACTTGGCCTGTATAAAGGCCTTGACATCATCAGATGGGGTGTCAGGGGCAAGCCGCGAAACAAAGATTTGTTTCCGTGGTGGAACACCTACAAGGGTCGTATCACCAACTATAGTGTGAGCATCCAATGGAGCCATACTAATGGTTGATTGACCAGATAATTCGACTGAATGACTGGCACTATTTATACTAGGTTGTTGACCTGCATCAACAGTGCCAACAATCACCAAATCAGGAACCTTTTCGGGGTCAGATGTCTAGAGCTTTGAAAATGAGTTAAATGCTAATCGGACGATAATCAAAAAAGTTTCATACAACAGTTTCCGGGAATGTGACTTTGGGGGTAGATTTTCCAAATTCTTTAGGTCTGTGTTTTTGTCTAAAGCCTTGAAAATGAGTTTGAAGCCAATCTCATGAAAATTAAAAATTTCGAATCCCAGAGTTTTTCGCCAATTTTCCGACCATAGGGCTGAATTTCCCAAAATCGCTGATACACGTGTCGAATTATTTTCCGCAAATGGGGGTGGATTTTCCAAAATCGGTGAAGTATGTGCCAAATTAATTTTTATGTAGATCTTTGAAAATGAGTTTGAAGCCGATTGGGTGGTGAACAAAAAAGTTTCATTCAACATTTTTCCGCGATTTTCTACGCGTGTGGGTGGAATTTTCCAAAATCCCGACTTATTGTGCACTTTCATCATAGATGGAACCTACTGTGAAATTCTTAGCATCCTAGCTCTTACGGTTTGGGCTGTGCGATGATTGCTAAACAGTCAGTCAGCCCGAACTCTTTTATATATGTACTAGCTTAAACCAGCGGCTTTGCTCGCATTTCCTAACTACATTTAATTAAATTTCAATGAATTTTAATTCTGATAAATATTTATTATTTATAGCTGGAAATACGCCTTGCCCGGCGAAATATTTAAATAAAAGTGCATTATCTTGAACTTGACTACTTTCGTCAACCGTAGGAAAAACACAAAAATAGAGTATCACAAAATTCCCTTCCGTGGAAACCAAATAGTTCAGTTAAACGCCTAATGATTTATTGACTTTGAAGCCGATCTAACTTAACAATTAATCTCACTCAGTTGACTTTGACTCCCATTTCTCGCACGTGGCGAAATATTTTTCATGCAGTTAGAAGAATAATGCATAATAACATAAAAAAAAAATGTTAAATGTTAAAAAATGTTATCGCATTCTGTTTGTGTAAGTCCCGTGCACTGCGGAAATGTGCACCGTTGATTGCAAAAATTCAAAAGTCCCAAATTTGGCGGCAAACTTGTTACATGTTGGTACTAACAAATATCGACCGACCGCCACAGTTATGGAACTTTAATCAACAATCGATAACGCGAATGCAGCTGTTCCGATTTACTACTACATAATAATAATAATGTGTAGTAAATCAGCCCAGCAACATTCGCATTATATTAACTACAAAGGTACAAAACTAATTGATAAACCTAAATGATTTAAATTATCCAAATCGTAGTACTATAACAATAAAAATTGACTCCAGCAGCAGCGCGACAATTACTGTAGATCGATAGCAAAGCGTAGGCAGAGTCTGAGAGACATAAGCAACACGATTGAGAGACAGCTCTCTCACCAATCAGTCAGTCAGTCAGGTTAAACTCTTTTATATATGAAGATATAGATATACATATGTACGTAGCTTCAGCACGCCGAAGATACCCGTTCTTTCTTGTTTACATAATGTTCAAATACCCATTTTAAATGGTAAAGGGTAAGACAAGGGAGGAATTCGAAATGGAAAAAAGTGGGAGAATGAAAGAAATGCGACCTCATAAATCACTGCCATAAATTAGTTGGCTTTTAATTTCGGTTATTATGCTGATAATAACGCATCGTTATCACGCGATAAACATAAATATTCGTGTCAAATGAAAACACATGTGCAATCTCCAACAAGAGACAGGCGAGACAACTTTAAGACAAGCAACACCAACGCCAAAAACAACATTTTACGCGTACTCATTTAGCAGCAGTAAAAATGACAACAACAACACTGATTTGAGATTCAAAGCTGGTGCGTTTTGTGTGCTGCCTAATGAAAACAATGTGTGAACAAGGAGGAAGTAGTTGAAGCGACAAAGGCGGGGCAGTCATTAAAAAATTTTTGAAGTGCCTGCGGAACCCTCTACTCCACTTCCATTAATAAATTCTTTGTCTAAAGTGTTGACACTTTGAAACAGCTGGTATGCAAAATAGTTCCCTGTTATGCACACTAATCGAACGCCACCGCTACCACTAAGCCCTGGTGAGTGCTCGATTGGGGGCGCCTAGCGCCAAACATATTTGAACATATCTTAACCAAACTCACCAATTCAAAGTCTAATTATGGAATTTTCAACATTGGACCACTAGATCTTATGGCTTTCATTGGAACAATTAGACGATTGTATGAAAAAAATTTGTTATTTTACAGTCAAATTATTGATTATCTATCGAACTAATTTATAAAAATCTAATAATAAACACCAAAGGTAATATGAAACAAGTAAGAAAGATCTAGTCGAGTATACCCGACTACGAAGCTTCCTGTACCCAGGCCTAAAATTTCCCACATCTTCGTACACTTACACATACACACATACAACAAAGCGATAGCGCACTTCAGAGCAAGCGAATCTTCTTTCGTAAATAACTCCGTGTTTATAAATTTCCAATACCTAAAACTTTCAATTATTATTATTATTCAATGAAGTATGGTCGGGATTGATTGACAAAATTAATAGCGAAATCAAACTTATATCAAGTACAACCATTCTTATCAGGGGTCAATCGAGCTTGATTCAAGTACGAAAATTTTAAAATAAGCTCAAACAGAAAAATTTTTGCTGCGAGCGAAACCAAATTTACTCTCTTGACTGCTCACATCCTCCTTGGTGGTTAAGTTGACTGAGTCCCGAGTCCGAAATTTAACGAGACTTTTGGATGATGACGTTTTTTGTTTATTAATTGAGAAAAAATTAATTGCTAAAATTTCGATGCAAAGCAAATTGTGTAAAAGTTATTTATTTTTAGTGATATAATTTTCTGAAATTTTCACATTGCTTAACATCCAATCGGCTACATACTTATTCAAACTCACCTCACATGGACGGAAAATGGGAGTCGCAAGGACTATGGGCGAAAGTCTAATTTTAGTCCGATCACCTTCAAATTCAGTTTCAAAACTCTGCACGTTAAATAATTTGAAACGTGTAACAGCGATTATGCAGAAGTCAAGTCCAACCCCCATGGTTGGAAAATCGGCGGAAAACTCTGGAATTCGACAATTTAATTTGCATGCGATTGGCATAATTTTTCAGGTTTTACAATAAAAACATAATATGCGCGGTGCTCAAAGATTGTGGAAAATCGACCGTAACGTCAGAAAATTCGCGGATATCTGTATGAATCTTTTTGATTATCGTCCAATTGACTTCAAACTCATTTGCAATGTTTTCTGTTTATCATCCAATTATTTTCAAAGTAATCACATTAAATAATTCCACACATGTGCTACCGATTTTGAAAAATGCACGCCTACTATCGGATAAGGGGTGAAGTCTGGAATACAGTATATTCGTTTTTCATGCGAATGGTTTCATACTAATTTCCAAATATAAATACAAAACTTCGTTACTTTGCGGGCAATAAAACCGTCGGAATATAGTTAGAAAACCTTAGTCTGGATTTTTAGTATTATTCTTGAAATTGGCTTCAAATGCCAAATGGTTTTGGAAAAGCTACTCCTACTCGTCGCCACTGGTGGGAAATGGAAGTCGAGGACAAGTGAGTGAAATTATTTGTTTAGTTAGAGCGGCTTCAAAGACATTTTCATAGCGCTACACAAGAAACACTAGTCACGTGACTCAACTATTTGGTTTCCTGCTCCCACGAGAGGGTGAATTGTGTTCCGCTATTTTTGTGTATTTCTTACGGCTGATGAAAGTAGTCACATTCAACATAATGAAAAGTACAACTAAATAATTCGCCTGCTAGTATATTAAATAAAACTCTGGTTGAAAATTTTCCATAATGTTTTAATTATTTTAGACTATGAAAACCAATTACTTTAAATAATACAGTATCATTAATCAAACCCAGGATTGTATTTTAAGTTAAAAGCAAAATACATAATAATCAAAACAATGGTTATTTTATATCGAGATATAAAACTTAAGTTACAATATTTATTTTATTATTTATTTAATGAAAGAGAATTGGTATATGAAGGAGAAAGAATGCTGTAGTCGAGCATACCCGACTACAAAACTCCCTGTACACATGTCAAAATTTTCCAATCGCATCTTCGTACACTTAAGGCCTGTTTAGACACACTGGCAGTAGGCCGAACACTCAAATTTGCTGCCAGACATGTGTAAACACCTGGCAGAGCTTTTTGACATTTATACATTTGTGACGAGAATAAGTGCAACACAATGGATGAAATCAAATGTGGTGACGATACCCAAATTGCTGCAGTGGATAGGTAAAAATGCTTATTTCTTATAATATGTTTTTTTTTTTCATCATTTGAAGTACTACCATTGCAGCACCAGCATGTTGTTGACGACTCTTTTTTTAGAAAAATATGTTTTACCGTCCTGTCATAACAATCTAAGCACTCAAAGAAAATGTTGCCAGATACTAGACTGAAATTTGTGTTGCCAGACTAAAATTAGTCGAATATTCGCCTGTGTGTAAAGACTGTGCCAGGGTTCCGGCATCGAATTTTCGGCCTAGTGCCAGTGTGTCTAAACTGGACTTTACACACAATGGCGCATCTGACTCGATGTGTTTTAAATTATCAAATAGTATAAGTTTTTCAGGAATTTTTTTAATTTTCCTTGGTTGAATTGAGAGCCTGAGACTCCAAAAATTAAATAATGCCATGAAGTTCGAATTTATGATAAGCTTGCAAGTCATTAATCTTGTTTACGTGTTTTGCTGCCCTTGAATCGTGAATTCCAAAAAGCTAATTTTGACTTAATTTAAACCATGGATAAATAAATGGATAAGGCTGTTGACATTGAAACCAAATACAAATAATCAATTTCTAGACGTCTATGTTATGGATCTTGGACCACGAAATTATTTTGGAAGAATTTTTAGTCCTCTTCAAGAACGGTTCACTCGATATTGATAAAAAATCCAATCTATATATATAAAAGAGTTCGTGCTGACTGACTGACTGACTGATTGGCAATCATCGCACAGCCCAAGCCATAAGAGCCATGATGCTGAAATTTTCACAGTAGATTTCATCTATGATGAAAGAGCACACTAAGACGGGAAAATTTTGGAAAATTCCACCCACATCCACCATCCAATCGGCTTCAAACTCATTGTCAAAGATCTACACAAAAATTAATTTGACACATATTTCACCGATCTTGGAAAATCCACCCCCATAGGCGGAAAATGGGGGTCTCTAGGTTGTATAAGCGAAAGTCTAATTTTAGTCCGATCACCTTTAAATTCATTTTAAAAGCTCTTCACGTAAAATAATTCGACAAGTGTATAAGTGATTTTGGGAAATTCGACCACATGGTCGGAAAAACAGTGGAAGACTCTGGTATTCGACATTTTTAGTTTTCATACGATTGGCTTCAAACTCATTTTCAAAGTTCTACACAAAGACAGAATAGACGTGGTGATCAATGATTTTGGAAAATCTACCCTCAAGGTCGGAAAATTTACGGAAAACTTTTATATGAAACTTAATTGACTATCGTCCGATTGGCTTCAAATTCATTTTCAAAGCTCTTTACATTAAATAATTTGTCATGTGTTCTGCGTAGCTGTCTTCTTAGATGTTCAACAAGCCTTTGACAAGGTTTGGCATAACCGCCTAAAATGCAAGCTCAAACTTCTTCTGCCTGCTCCATACTACACCATTCTCGAGTCATTTCTAGACCAACGCACCTTCTTTGTGGATGTCAAAAATTTAACTGGCTGCTACGCCCCAACAGCAAGTTCCAAATGCGGATAAAACTTGGACTTATGGTATTCAATTTTGGGGTACTCTAAGTCCCAAATTAACCGTGGTTAATGTGGTGGTGGGTCCAACAATTTTTGATGCAGATTTGGCCAGGGGGTCAACATTATGCCAAATTTGGTGACTCTACCTGTACTGGTGTGGGAGATATAGGTTAGGCGATAAAGGCGATCTTGACACTTTATAAATTGACGATATACACCAACATGTGTACCAAGTTTAGTAAATAGGGGTAAATATTCCTAGGCCGATGCTCAATTATTTTTGTAGAAAACGACTGAAGTCAATCTAAGAAAAATCAAAATCTTACACATTTGACCTTGAACCTTATTTAACGCCCGTGCTGATGGAGATTTTTTAATATCGGTCAGCATTCTGTTGAATTTGTGTTGATGCAGTCTTGAAAAGTTTAAAAATTTGATAACGACCACATTGATTTTTACTTGTGTGGAGCTTTGAAATTAAATTCAATTCAAATCACATGATAACCAAGAATGTTACATTTCAGAGTTTTTCCGCCCATAGGGTGGATTTTCTAAAATATCACCACAGATCCTTGAGTTGGAAGCCGTTTGAATGATAATCAAAAAAGTTTCACACAACAGTTTTCCGCGATTTTCCACGCTTGTGGGTGAAATTTCCCCCAACCCCGTGTTAGTGTGCACTTTCAGCTTTGAAGCACTTTCGATTTGGGCTGTGCAAAAATCTATAAAACTTGATATTATTCTGTGAATATACATATCAGTACTTTAAGAATTATTTAGATATGAGCAATATGGCAAGACTAAAAAAATATCAGAGCAAATTTTAAATTTTCAGAATCAATCCCCCTGCTTTGCAAAAAGCTATCTACGCCACTGCTTACACATACACACATACATACACAAAGACGCACACACGCAAGCGACAGTGCAAGCGAGGCATTTCAAGTGGCGGCTGTGCGATTTCATTTTCAAAGCTCTTTGCGTAAAATGATTGATACGTGTCTCACCTATTTTGGGAAATTCAGCTTTAGCCAATCTTCCGATTGGCTTCAAATTTCAACACGTGTAGCGCCGATTTTGATCGGAAAATTGGTGGAAACTCTTCGCCATTTTTATGTGTTTCACTTTAAGCTCATTTTCAAGGTTCTACACAAAGTCATAATAGGCACTGAATAATAGGTGCTGAAAGATTTTGGAAAATCTACCCCCAAGGTTGGAAATTTCGTAGAAAAACAGAATACTATGGAGCGAAACTGTTTTGATTACCATTTGGCTTCGAACTCATTTTCAAAGCCCTGCACATTAAATAATTTGACACATATGGCAGAGATCTTGGAAAAGCACGTTATCGGTCGGAAAAACAGTGGAAGAATCTGGAATTCATTATTTTAGTTTCTCATGCGAATGACCTCATACTAATTTCGAAAGCTTAACACAACAAGTAAGAACGTTGCAGTCGGACGCACACGAGTGCAAAATATTCTGTTCCCAGTCCTGTATAATTTGGTTATTTGTGGGTTCGGAAAGAGACGCAAAAAAAACAGTAGTTTGTGTGTTAAATTTTATGACTTTACCTGTACAGGTTTGGGAGATATAGATTTTGCACATTTGCGGGGAAGGGAGTGTGAGGGTCAAAAATGTGATTTTGACACTTCATAAATTGAGGGTATACACCAACAGGTGTACCTAGTTTGGTTGCTCAAGCTTCAAGGGTGTAGAAAAAAATTGCGTTCATACGGATAGACGGACATTTCGCAAACCCAAAGAGTATATTGAGAACAGAAGATAAAATTTATATTTTGGGATTGCCGATTTAGGGCCTACATTTCCACTTTAAGAAATAAATTTCTTTCTTTTAGAAATATTTTCAATAAAGTTGAAAATTTTTCTTTAGGGCGATTTTTTACTGAGTGCACATCGTCCACTAATGGCATTGAAAAGCTATCTCTTGCGGTTTTTACGCCTAAGCACCTTTAATGGCAACATGGCTGTTTACAGCCATCTTTCTTTGAAATAAGGACAACAGCAGATGTATACAACGATGTACTTAGCTTTATTATTTTATCGTCGAGCCGCAAAAGATGCCACTAAAGTCCCTTTACCCCAATCACAACATCCTTGACACCCAAAAACACATAAAGAAAAAATTTCAAGCCCCTCTAATGACACTTGGAATAAAACAAACCACCACAACCAAGCAATAAGCCACAGTAAGCTCAACCTCTCAAATTTTTCCAATCTCCAATTCGACGATTCACTCTCTTGTACAGACCTTACCAAGCTAGTTCGCCTCCGGCTTGGACACACGTTTCTAACCCACAAACATATATTTGACAAAGCCCCTCCCCCTAACTGCCACTATTGCAACACAGCCGTCCCCATATCTATCCAGCATACCCTTGCTGATTGTACCCAATTTTTCAATGCACGAACAAAATACTTTCCCAACTATAACGCACTAATCCCTATATCTACACCCACCAAAACCAACACCCTATCTCTCATCAAACTCTTCAAAGAAATGAACCTCTGTCCCTTCATCTAACACATAAAACACTCGACACTCAACATATACTTTCACCCACAATAACAGCACCATAAGAATTAATGTAAATAATACACATAAGCTGTAAATAATTCTAAGCAAACATAGCTTAAGGCCTACGCTATAGCTTTAATTTAAGTTCCTATGTAGTTTTTACAATGCATAAGTAATATGAACAAGAAAGAATGCTATAATCGAGTATACCCGACTACAAGACTCCCTGTACCCAGGTAAAAAATTTCCGATCGCATCTTCGTAAGCTTACACATACACACACATATACACAACGACGCACACATACAATCGACAGCACAAGCGAGGCAATTTAAGTTGTGGCTGTGCTGCTTCTCCCCCGCGCTGCAGTACTGAATCTTGTTTGTTGAATAACTTCCGTGTTTATTATCCGATCGACTTGAAATTTTGACAGTAGATTAAAAGTATTATTATTATTATTATACAAAGTTTACTTATAATGTAAAATTATAAATAAACTAAAAGCTATGGCTGCCAAGGCCTTGAGCTATTGTGGTGCAAATTTAGGATTAACTTATCTAGTTTGTTTATTAAATTATAATTAATGACTAATATTAACAGTGTATTTACAGAGATTCAAAAATCATGTGAGTCTTTAGGAAGTGTATGATTTTTTTTAAACATATACAGATTAAAAGTAACTAAGGTAATATACATGCAAATTCCCAAAGCTATATCTTGAAAATTGTTACTGCTTAACCGTTTTTATCGAATAGCGGTGGAATGGGGGAAAAATATATCTATGTCTCTAGCTCTTATAGTTGCTGAGATCGAAGGACAGACGGCCAGACAGACGAACATGTCCAAATTTAAATCTCTTTTGATACTGATCAAGAATATATATACTTTATAGGGTCGGAGATGTCTCCTTCTGCCTGTTACAATATTTGCACAGATTCAATACCCCCTTTTACCCATTTTATAGATACAGGGAGTAAAAGAAGAATAATTTATTTTTAGATAAAATCAAAAGCATTTTTAGAAGATATCAATGCACAATAATTTCAAATTAGTCACATTGATATATTGCCTCAGGCTTTGCTAAAATCAGCTTTTGAATTATTGGTCGCGGAAGCCACTTCTATATTTGTCCCGTGCGAATGTCTGCGTTTCTTGCAATTATTTTCAAATCGGAAAATGGTCAGAATTCAAGCTTAGCCCCAATTATAGGGCTACTTACGTGTTCTAAGTTAAGCTTATTGTCAAAATTAAAATATATTTTATTATAAATTTGTTTCCAAATTAGTTAATGCTTCGTTGTAGATATTAGGTGTGAAATGTAAAATTAGATCTTCTTAGCGGGGTATGTATTTCACAACATGCATCGTCTTCATCTTTATCATCACCAATGAAGTATATTTGAAGGAATTTACGATCTGTATCTGGGAGCGAGCCAGCACTGTGATACATTGGGCCTTTGATTTTAAAATTTGGCGTGAATTGGGCAGACACAATTTCCGAACCAAATGACGTAATTTAAAAGCAAGAGATATATTTCCTACTAGCAGGTAAAATCCCGTCCTTGCCTGGGGAAAAATTTAGATGAAAGTGCATTTTTTTGAATTTGACTACTTTCGTCAACCGTAAGAAATACAACTAAATACAACAGTATGGCGCAGCTGTCTTCTTTGATATTCAGCAGGCATTTGACAGGGTCTGGCAAGACGGACTGCTGTTCAAGCTTAAGCGAGTGACGTCTGTACCGCACTTTAGACTGATTAAGTCGTGGCTTTCGGGGAGATATTTCTCAGTGCAAATAAATGGTTGTCTTTCCACCTTCAGACCGATCAGAGCCGGAGTCCCGCAAGGTAGCGTTTTGAGCCCTACACTCTACAACATTTTTACAAGCGATATGCCGATGCCCCCTATCAAAAGCAGTATATTGGCGACCTATGCTGATGACACTACCGCCATTTGCTTCAGCGCCTCCCCTGCAACAGCAAGCCGACGTCTGCAGAAATTCACTAACAAATTTCAGAGCTGGGCAAAGCAGTGGAATATCTGTATCTCGCGGGATAAGTCTGTACAGATGACATTCACAAAAAGGCGTGATTCTTGCCCGGCTATATGTTTAGATGGGTTGGTTATGAAGGTGGTGACCTCGCAAAAATACCTCGGGCTATGTCTAGATAGAGGCTTGACTTGGAAGCAACATGTATGTAAAATTATAGGGACAATTAACACAAGGTTCAAACGCATGGATTAGCTCCTTCGACCCAGGTCCAAATTGCGCCTCGCTAGCAAGGTTTTGTTATTTAAGTCGATGATTCAGCCCATTTGGAGGTATGGTGTTTCAGTATGGGGTACAGCGGCCCCATATCTCTTAAAAAGGGTCCAATCCTTGTTGTGTAAAATTTTAAGGCGAATTTCTGGTGGCTTTCCTTTTGCGAGAAATAAGGACATAATGAGAGACCTTGGGATTGCCCCATTAATTGATATAATAAACTCTACCGCTGATAAACAAAATGGTAGACACGCAAATCACGTAAACCCTCTGGCGAATGCTCTCAAATTCGACGTTGAGAAACCAAGAATCAGGAGACTCAAGCGCACATTCCTTGAGCAGCTACCAATGCGCAGTCTCCCTGCCAAGCACTCACGGATGGCTCAGTCCAGACATGACATCACTTGATTGTTATCTGACAATTATAAAATTATGGATTTTCTTTTTTTTGTTTTTCACCGTCAAAGCCAGTCCCAAATGTGTTTTAAAATTATTTTTATAATGAAACGCTTTTTAATTATATCGTCTTATAAAAAAAAAAAAAAAAAAAAAAAAAAAAAATACAACTGGATAGTTGAGCCACGTGACTAATGTTTTTTGTGTAGGGCTATGAAAATGTCTTTGAAAGAAAACAAAAAAATTTCACACTAATTTTCCTTGACATCCCATTCCCGCCAGTGGCGACGCGGAGTAGATTTTCCAAAATCATTTGACACTTGCCGACAATTTCAAGAATAATACTAAGAATTTAGATTAAAACTTTCCAACTGTTTTTCGCCCGTTGTATTACCCGCAAAGTATCGAGGTTTTTGTATTTATATTTGGAAATAAGTATGAAGCCACGTGCTTTTTTCAAAACAGGTAGAACATGTGTCGAATTACTTAAAGTGCGGTGCTTTGAAAATTAGTTTGAAAATGATTGAATGATAACCAGAAGATTGAAAATGTCGTTTGAACGGACAATAATCAAAAAAGTTTCATACAACAGTTTTCTTCGAATTCTCCGACCTTTGGGATACATATTCCACAATCATTGACCACCGAACCTACTATTTTTTCCCATAGAACCTTGAAAATGAATTTGAAGCCAATCGTATGAAAATTTTAAATGTCAAATGCTGGAGCTTTTCGCCGATTTTCCGACCATAGGGCTGAATTTCCCAAAATCACTGATACACGTGTCGAATTATTTAGAGTGTAGAGCTTTCAAAATGAGTTTAAACTCAATCGGACGATAAAAAAAAGTTTCATACAACAGTTTTCCGCGAAGTTTCCCGACCTTGGGGGTAAATTTTCTAAAAACTTTGGACATCGCGCCTATTGTGTGTTTGGGTAGAACCATGAAAATGAGTTTGAAGCCAATCGCATGAAAACTAAAAAATGTCGAGTGTCTGAGTCTTCCACAAATTTTCCGAGCATATGGCTGAATTTTCCAAAATCACTGATACACGTGTTAAATTATTTAGAGTGTAGAGCTTTCAAAATGAGTTTAAAGTCAATCGGACGATAATCAAAAAAGTTTCATACAACAGTTTTCCGCGGTTTTCCACGCTTTAGGGTGGAATTTTCCAAAATCCCGTCTTAGTGTGCACTTTCATCATAGATGCAACCTATTGTAAAAATTTCAGCATCCTAGCTCTTATGGTTTGGGCTGTGCGATGATTGCCAATCAGTCAGTCAGCACGAACTCTTGTATATATATATAGATAATAGTTTATATACTAGTTTATTGAATTATAATTACAAGCACGAATAAAACTGGCAATTATTAGAAATTAGGCAAACACATTTGCTTCAAAGCGAACAACAGCGACAACTACTCGATTTATGTCGATGGGTTACAAGGTTGATGTCACGATCTCAGAGTTGCAGTGACGATTATTTAAATGAAGGGGTCGGATTGTACACTCGACCTCTGCAAATGTATAAAAATAAATTGAACAAGCCCCGCACGCGATTTTGCTGTTATTGCCAGGGGCAGTAGCCACAGGATAACAAATCTCATTTGTTTAAATGTCGTTGGAACCACAATAATAGTAGCAACAACATTAAAGCCACAAAAGCGGTTACAGTTAATGAGATTAAAATACTCAGCGGGTGTCGTTGTGTCATTTGAAATCCTGCACCACGGGCTCTATACGCAACGGAAACGAGGCCCCAAAATGCTATACATTGTTATTTTGCCACTGGCAAAGTAAAAAGTCGCGCACGAATGTATCATATACTAACTGGTATTGCCCCAGCGAAGCTCGGCAAAATATTTTGATTAAAATTTAACATGTTTAATTTGCCTGCTTGCGTCAATCGTAAGAAAACACAAAAATATGATACCTAAAATCATAATCTAAGACATTTCACTTAATTTTTAATTACTTTACTTAGAAAATGGGTAAATGGGCACAGCCAGGGAGAGACATCTCCGACCCTATGAAGTATGCATATAAAAACGATAAAATCGTACAGTAACAATTTTAAAGATATATATAACCTTGGGATTGACACAACAACAAGCTTCAGTACTGCAGAGCAGGCAAAGCTGTATGTACACGGTTGAATGAAACATCCAATCTGCTTCAACCCTCATTTTCAAAATCTATACATCAAATCAATAATCAAGTCTAGTGTATTTCACCGATTTTGGAACATTTATATGCACGGTCGAAACATTTTTGATGCGCTACTTTTTGTGTATTTCTTACGATTGACACATGTATGCATGATTAACTTTATTTATGTATATAGTTTCCTATAATTTTAACAAAACAATCGGACGAAAATTAAGTTCTTGTACAATAAACATTACTGCAAGGGTAAACATATATCTTCGGCACGCTGAATAGCCTATCTTTCTTGACTATGCCCTTGTTTAATATGAATCTACATATCCTTGATTTGAGTGGTCCTAGTGAGAATAGCCACTGTCATTTATATGCAAAGTGTACAGACTTATGAAACAGGCTGTCTAACTAACTGCTAACGCTTTGTTCAATATGCTGTGTTAGTGTTCTGCTGAATGTCTTTGTATGTCCAAAATATGTGTTTTTACTCCCTGTACCCATCAAATTGTTAAAAGGGTGTGCTAAGAAAAGGCGCTGCCGCCACTTAAATGCGCCTCGCTTGCGTTGTCGCTTGTGTGCGTGCATATTTAGTATGTGTGTGTGCATGTTTCAGTGTACGACGATATGTTAGGAAGTTTTCGACCTGGGTGCAGGGGTTTCATAGTCAGGTATACCCGACTAGAGCATCCTTACTTGTTAGTGAATAGAGTGTTAGTGCTGCAAGGCCAATTTACCACATAATAACATTTTTATTATTAATATGTAGTAAATTGGCCCATCAGCACACATTCACATTCGTAACGATATAATGATCGATTTCCAACTAATGTGGCGGTCGGTAGATATTTGGTGGTTCCAACATGAAATAACCTTGCCGCAAAACTTGGGACTTGTGAATTTTTGCTGATTGCGGTGCACGCAAACAGAATGCGATAAATGTGGGGTTGCGCTGCATTTTGAATGTGGAAAGTAATTGTTTTAAAAATGTTTGTTGATTGAGCATGTGGCCTAACTATTTAGGAACGTTTACCCCCTCGGACGGGAAAATCAAGGTGCGCTATTTTTGTGTATATCTTACGATTGACGAAAGTAGTCAAATTCAACATAATGCATTTTAATCAAAATATTTTATTATTTCATATCTATAAAAGGTTGTATGAAACTTTCTTGTTTACCATCCGATCGGTTTCAAACTCACTTTCAAAGATCTACACAAAAATTCATTTGACACATATTTCGCGGATTTTGGAAAATGGTGGTGTCAAAGTTGTATGGGCAAAAGTCTAATTTTAGAGCGATCTCTTTCAAATTCATTTTCAATTCGCTGTGTTTCCCAATTTTGGAAAATTAACTGACAGGGTCGGAAAATTTATAGAAATCTCTGGCATTCGACATATTTAATTTTCATGCGATTGACTTCTAACTCATTTAGATGGTTCTACACAAAGACATAATAGGCGCGGCGCCCAAAGATTTTGGAAAATCTACCCCCAAAGTCGGGAAATTCTCTGAAAACTAATGAATGAAACTTTTTTGATTATCTTCCGATTGTCTTCAAACTCATTTTTACAGCTCTACACATTAAATAATTCGAAACATGTATTCTCGAAATTGTGAAATTCAGCTCATGGTCGGAATTTTGTTGGAAAACTCTGGCATTCGATTAGTAATTTTCATGCGATTGTCTTCAAACTAATTATCAAAGTCTTACCGATTTTGAAAAATTTTCCGACCGTGGAAAAGTAGTGATGTTTGGCATTTAGCATTTTCGTTTTTCATGCGAATGACCATATAAATTTCCAAATATAAATACATTAACCTCGGTACTTTGCAGGCAATACAACGGACAGAAAATTGTTGGAAAACTCTAATCTGGATACGTAGTCTTATTCTTCGAATTGGGTTCAAATTTCAAATGATTTTGGAAAATTTCCTCCGCGTCGCCAATGGAAGTTTAGGACAAATGAGTGGGATTTTTTGTTAAGTCAGATTAGCTTTAAAGACATATTCATAGCCCTACACAAGAAACATTAGTCACGTGGCTCAACTATTTAGTTTCCTACAGTAATACGCTATTTTTGTGTATTTTTTACGGTTGACAAAAGTAGTGAAACTCAAAATAATGCACTTTCATCTAAATATTTCGCCGGGCAGGGCGGCTGGGGTATTACCTGCTAGTTTTGTATATTGTTGTTAAAGGGATCAGTTTAATGTTAGCTCTTCAACCGACCACTTGTGCCGATTGACGAGAGACGGAGATAAGAATTTACGCGTATTACAACAAAAATCAAAATAAAACAAGTAAGAATGCTATAGTCGAGTATACCCGACTACGAATCTCCCTGTTCCCAGGTCTAAAACTTTCAATCATATGTTCGTCTACTTACACATGCACGCACACATACATAAAGCCGCACACACGCAAGCCACAGCGTACGCGAGGCATTTTAAGTCGTGGCTGCGCTTCTTCCCTCCCTCGCTTCAGTACTGAATCTTGTTCGTTGAACAACTTCCGTGTTTATTATCCGATCGACTCGACAGTAGATTAAGAATGGTCTAAGTAGTGTACATGCCAAATCCCAAAGCTAGATCTTTAAAAGTGTGGCGGTAAAACGTTTTGATCGAATTGCGGGGGAACGGGGAGAGATATCTGAGATCAGAAACAAACTTGACCTGCTCCCGCTATACACGAACCTACACTCCAAATTTGGTGTCTCTAGCTCGTATAGTTGCTGAGATCCTTACGTTCATACATACGGACAGACAGACGGATAGACAGACAGACAGACAGACAGACAGACGGACATGTTCAAATCGAAATCTCTTTTGATACTGATCCAGAATATATATAATTTAAAGGGTCGGAGATGGCTCCTTCTGCCTGTTACATACTTTTGCACAAATCCAAACCCCCCTTTTTACCCATTTTATGGGTACAGGGAGTAAAGATCTATTAGCAAAGCCGGCGCCGTCGTGTCGCCGCGCGTAAAGAAAAAAACTCTAAAAATAGACACCGCTCAGCAATAAAGCAAAAACAACCGCTTCTGGCCGCTGCAAACAGTTGATATTCCAAATGATAACGAATCTATTAATGATGATATGTGATTGTCGAAAAAAACAAAGTTTTTGTTCCGCCAATAACATTGTAAAAATGTTCTGCAGAAACAATACACGAAGTCTGCAAATCATTACAGATAGAGCAGTACTCTATAAGAAAACATACATACATACATACATAAAGCCGCACACACGCCAGCCACAGCGTACGCAAGGCATTTTAAGTCGTGGCGGTGCTTCTTCTTCCCCCTCGCTCCAATACTGAATCTTGTTCGTTGAATAACTTCCGTGTTTATTATCCGATCGACTTGAAATTTGGACAGTAGATTAAGAGTGACCAAAGTAGTGTACATGCCAAATCCCAAAGCTATATCTTCAAAACTGTGGCTGTAAAACGTTTTGATCGATTTGCGGGGGAACGGGGTAAGATATCAGAGATTAGAAACAAACTTGATCTGCGTATGGTATACAGGAACCTACATTCCAAATTTGGTGTCTCTAGCTTTTATAGTTGCTGAGATCGACGCGTTCATACAGACGGACAGACGGACAGACAGACGGACATGGCCAAATCGAAATCTCTTTTGATACTGATCAAGAATATATATACTTTATAGGGTCGGAGATGTCTCCTTCTGCCTGTTACATACTTTTGCACAAATCCAATACCCCCTTTTTATCCATTTTATGAATACAGGGAGTAAATATCAATTGGTATTAAGATCTTCTGCGTTAATTTGAGTGATTATGAGAAGTTATGCAATACTTTGCAGAACAAGTACGAGTTCTTCACGCATGCAGTTAAAAGTAATAAGCCGTACAAAGCTCTGCTTATGGGACTGGATAACACGCAGCCAAACGAGGTGAAACGAATGCTAATTGAGTTAGGTCTCAAATGCGTTGATGTCAAGTTTATTCAAAGAGATAGACCAAACAGCTCTAAAGTTTCCTTCTTTGTTGTATACTTCGTAAGCAAGTCCATAACAATCAATGAATTAAGGAAAAACTTTGATGCCATCGACCGTGTCCGCGTTAAGTGGAATTACCAAAGGCGGAAATCCAACAGCATTACCCAGTGCTATAATTGCCAAATGTTTGGACACGGATGCCACCACTGTGCTGTTAGGGCGTACTGTTCAAAGTGTGCCGGTATAGTGCGCCTGGGCGGGGGTTTGAGTTTTCTTTGCCCTGATCGAATATACGGAGATTTCGGGATAGTGCACTTCAAGCTATGCTCTTGCTAGCTCGCCGGCTTGTGTCGGGGTTCGTTCTACTCTCTCCTGATACGTCATACTCGCACGCACACCATCATAATATTTAAGTGCACTGTTTAAAAATGGGACGAAAATGTTATGAAAATTAAAGCAAGCTCCGAGAGACATTAGCTTACTCTAGCTATTACTACTCAGGCTGCATCCCGACTAAAGTGATGTCCTGTAAATTAAGCTGATGTATGAAGGGAACTCTGGTGGAATTGAGCTCCATGGTCTTTACCCACCCAACCAGCGCAGAAATAAATCTTTCTGCGCCCCTTAAAAAAAAGTTATGTGAACTTCATGCGCTCTCCGAGTTCACCATGCTCTACTAAGGACGAATAGATGATCAAATTAGAACATAACGAATCTCCTCTTTAAATTACAAATATATATTTACAACCTCTTCGTAGTTGCCTTTTCATAACTTCATACATTTTATATCTACATACATATTTTAAGCAAGGAAAAAAGAAAGTAATAGCTACAATTGGTTAGAAATATAATGGCAACGCAGGCCAACTTCAAACAAAAAAAATAGTTGGACAATTATTATTGGGTAGTTTTCAGGTGAGCAACCCCAAAGAGTCGGACAGCGATAAAGATTCTAAGGACTGAATGTGCATATCAGAGTATCAATATAAAAAAAAATAAAACCAGATTATTCGCGCACCTTAAATTTAAGGTACGTTACCAATCTCTTAATCCTCGAAGTCGATGAGCTCAAAGACGACGCAGACAAGTATTGCTGTGGAAGAAAGTCGGATATACACATATAAGAAAATTTATCATGACTGCTATTCCAAATCCATACCCGTTATATATCCAACCACTTTCTGTACTATTAGATAAATAGGAAATAAATTTATATTCTAAGTATTACTAACTTTAAATCAAAAAAAAATTAATTATGGAGAATATGTTATGTGAAGACAGTAGATCAAGAGGCGTTGCCTTCGGTACTTCATTTACATGGTCGATAAAAAAAAATTAAACCATTTCTTAAACAAAACGAGTGAATGACAGTTGTCACTCAAACACTTTTTTTTTAAATTTAACTGAACACTTCAAATTATAGATATCTGCCGCTTGATTCTTACAATAGCTTTACAAGTACATAGCCAACTTTAGCTCAACACACTGGCGGCCAGAATCAAGTGCATGGCAAAAAAAACTGAATTGCAGAGAAGTGTCCCCTCATTTAACTAGTACATTTTGTATGGATGGATATAGTTGATTTACGATGTGGTCGATCCGGTTGACTACCGCTGCTCCTGAAAACGCCCTAGCCCTTCCTTGCAGGACTGTACGGTGTTCTGGCGAAGTCTCACACCGCTTTTCAGGGAGGGCCAGAGCCGTCCGCGGCCAAAAAAATATATTCGCCAAGTGTTGCCGAATATTGTAAGAGGCTTCCTGGTCACCAGGGTGTACAAGAACTCTGGGTGACGTTGATCTTTTAACAAGACCAAACAAAAATCTGCGATCACGTGCACCGGTACTATAATTAGATATATATATATATATATAAAAAGCACCAAAACTGATAATGAATCAATATACCTGACTCCTGGTTTTGGTTCACTTTTCACTTTTCGGTGAGATTTTTGGTCAACACCCGCGTGCAAAAATATATATATATATACATATATATATACCTCAATTACTTTTAATGTGAATATACCACGTCTGCTCGCCTTGAACTTCTCTTTGCATGTGATTCCTATTGAGTTCCCGATACTGTATCAGCCCATTGCCCTTGAGATTTTAGTTTTTCTAGGTCATACTCCATTTGCCCTTCTTGCTCTTGAGTGCAGACATAGAGATCCACGTGGGCGCCTGACTAAATCGGCTTCATCAGGGGTTATTCTCTAAATCACTCAATACGATCATGACTATTTGAGCTATTATGAAGAGAGAGTGAGAGAGCTTTAAAGTGCAGCTTGCGCTTTGGACTACTTGTGCACTGCTTGCGCACTGCTTTAACAGTACCGGGGTATTCTATAAGTCCTACCTACGACACAATTTAGTACTAAGTGTAAAACGAATACAAAAGAGTAGTAACATTTTTCCTGTGACAAAATATATGGCCACTACAGCGCAGTTGAAGGCGACTTGTATTTACCAGCAAGACCTAAACTGAAAAAGGCGATGATCAATGCTTTACCTGTATGTCTTTAAGATGATATACGCCTATACTTTTACTCTTGTCGTCCGCCAATTTATAATAAGACGCTCCTACTTTGGCTGTTACAATCGCAGGAATAAATACGGGTGCTAACTTCGCGCTAAATTTCTTAACAGCATTACTGTGACAGAAATTTCGAGCAAAAACCGAGTCGCCCACTTTAAGTTGTAAGGTGCGAGTACGCAAATTGTAGGACTTAGCATTATACTCGTGGGTATCCGCTATCTTTTGTTGAGCTGCCTGTCTCATGACTTGTATGGCACTCTGGTGATCAATTCTGGTGACGTCTGATAGCAAGTTGAGACGCCTCAGTAGTTCGTAGTCCTGGCCATTGAGAATCATGTTCTGGCCAAAGGCTAAAAAGTAGGGGGAAAACCCAGTACTACGATGTATGCTAGCTCTCAAAGCCGCGGTGATTTCAGGCAACTTAACGTCCCAATTAGTGTGATCCTTACCTATATAAGCCCTAATAGCGGTTAAAATCGATCGGTTAAGGCGTTCACTCGCGTTAGCCTGTGGCGAATATATCGCTGTGCACAAATGGGATACGCCAAATTTAGTGAGAAATGATTTGAAAATACCCGATACAAATTGCGAACCATTATCGGTCAGTATCGTCTTTGGCACTCCAAATGTACAAAACACCATATTTTCCAAAAATTCACAAATCCGGGTTGCGGTAAACTTTTTAAGCGGACACAGAAAATGGAACTTAGTGTTGTGGTCTACTATGATCAACAAGCCTATATTTCCAGTTTTAGAACGTGGATAAGGTCCTAAGATGTCCATGTATAGTTTCTGAAACGGTCGTTCCGACACCATTGGCTTTCCCATCGGAGGTTTCAGAACTATGTTTGGGCTTTTCGTTTGTCGGCAAACAGCGCACTGGGAAACATATTCGCGAACCTGTTTTACCATCTTAGGCCAAAATAAATATCGTTTAATTTTATCAATGGTTTTGCCAACGCCACTGTGAGCCGCGTTAGGAGGATCATGTGCTCTGGAAATTATATTGGCGGTAAGTCCAGAAGGTACCCAAAGCTTCCATGCTAACTTATCGCTAATACGATCATTTAAAATTGGCTCAGTTCTTTTAAAGATTAGGTCATTTTCTACTTGTAGATCAGGCAACTTGGATTGATTCCGTGTCTGCTCTAATAGGTCCTTATACTCGCGAGACTTACACTCATCGGATTTAAGATCTATGATAGGTCCGTGCTCATCTAGATCTATAGCATTAAGTTCATTCTTACGAGAAAGTGTGTCCGCAACTACGTTTTGAGAACCACGACGATGCGAAATCTTGAAAGTGAAACCTTGAAGCTTTATTGCCCATCGGGCCAATCTTCCCGTTAAATCTTTTTGACTCATAAGCCACTGTAAGGACGCGTGGTCAGTTATGACTTGAAAGTCCTGCCCTTCGACATATGCTCTAAACTTCTTCATTCCTTTTATTACAGCTAGACACTCCAGTTCGGTCACCGAGTAATTTCGCTGCGCCTTGGAAAGTTTTTCCGACATGAAGGCTATCGGCAATTCCTCCCCATCTTCGTTTAGCTGAGATAAAACACAACCTAACCCAAATGTGCTAGCGTCACAAACTAATATAAACGGCTTCTCAAAGTCAGGAGTAGATAAAATTGGAGCTGAGGTTAGACACAATTTCAATCTATTGAACGACGCTTCAGCCGACGCATTCCAAGCAAACGACTGACGCTTCTTCAACAATTCAGTCAATGGACAGCTAACCGTAGCATAGTTATCGATAAAACGACGATACCATCCCGAAATACCAAGGAATCGTCTAAGCTGTTTCACTGTCTTTGGAACTGGAAAATCGTTAATGGCCTTAATTTTATTAGGGTCAGTTTTTAATTGGCCATAACCAATGATGAAACCTAAATATTTGATCTCTTTAATGCAGAAGTGCGATTTCGCAACATTAATCGTTAAATTCGCCATGCGTAAATACAATGCAACTTCCTGCAACAACAACATATGGGTGTCAAAATCGTCGGATAGAATCAATAAGTCGTCTAAATAGACGAAAACACGAGTGCGTAAATTAGCAGGTATGACCTAGTCCATAAGACGACAAAGAGTCTGGGCTGCATTTGTTAACCCAAACGGCATTACCTTATACTGGTAAAGCGGCCGATTTGGGACGGTGAAGGCCGTGTAGTGGCGTGAACTTTCCTCTAACGGAATTTGCCAATATGCGTGCTTCATATCTAATCCGGTAATATATCTAGCAGGTGGTAACCGACTGAGAATACCATCGATATGGGGCAATGGGTAAGCATCTTTGCGCGTATACTTATTAATTTCTCTGGAGTCCAAACAGAGACGATTCTTAGTACTTTTCTGGACAAGCACGCAGTTGCTACTCCAAGAGCTGTTTGACTCCTCTATTACATCTAAGGAAAGCATCTTTTCGACCTCGTCGAACATTAGCTTTTTCTTTGCTGGAGAAATGGGCCAGAAACGTTGTTTAACCGGTGTAGTGCACTGCATTTCAATTTTATGCTGGATGACATGTGTGCGTCCTAAACCCTCGCGCTCGTAAGAAGCGAATGTATTAATGACTGAATTTAAACGGTCTCTTTGCT
This sequence comes from Hirtodrosophila histrioides, assembly GCA_037075165.1. Taxonomy (NCBI): domain Eukaryota; kingdom Metazoa; phylum Arthropoda; class Insecta; order Diptera; family Drosophilidae; genus Hirtodrosophila; species Hirtodrosophila histrioides. The sequence continues at coordinate 110,758 of JBAMCL010000578.1, read as the reverse complement.
CTTCATTTAATGTATGCTTCTGTGGTAATTCCTCGATTTTATTATCGTTTCCGACATCCAATTCGCTGACTGCTCGTCTATCAGTCAAAATATTTGTCAACAAACCGAAGTCCTTCCAGACGTCTATACCCAAATAGACATCCTGTTTAAGGCTAGGTATAATAAAGAATTCAACCTCTCTTGTTTGGTCACGGAACTCAATTGGTATAGTAAGTTTTGCTACGACTGGACATGACTCATTGTTGGCGGTCTTAACACGTCCAGAACACTTTTGTGTCTTGGAATGTTTTATAAAGATTTTGGCAGCTTCACGGCCGAAGCAGCTAATTGTAGCACCGGAATCCAATAGAGCCGTAAAATTATGACCATCCACAGTCAAGTCTGTATACAATCGGTGATCAGAGCTTAAAAAAATTGACGAAATTAGTTTCTTTCGCACTTCCTTCACTTTACGCCAAAACATTCTTAGCCGCACTGTAGAACGTTTGGGTCGACAAAAAGTATCAACCAATTGGGCGATGTTGTCGATACTGCTAGTATTGTTATAATCTGTCTGAGTTTGTGTACTAACGTTTATTATTGATTTAGACGAGTAAGAGTTTGAACCCTTCAGGTATGAGTCTAGCAACCCGCTTTGACTCGGTTTGGTGCTGATATCAGCATCTAATTCGCAGTTGTGGTCGGATGCTTCAAACTGGTATTGGTTTCCGCATCCTTCTTGCGGTTTTCCGACGGGTTGCATTTATTGCATCTGGGCTTGAAAGTATTTTTAGCGCCACACCCGTAGCAAAACACGCGTCTTTCTGCCACACAGTCATCGAAACGATGACCAATTTTGTCACAATTCCAACAAACTAATTTCCGACGCTGTATCTCAGAGATACTTTCGTCGTCTGGCTCTTCGTCTTCACTAAGAATCTCCGCAATATGGTGTCTGCCTGCCTTGGGCCTAAATGTCAAGTGATTATTGCCACGACAATAATTCTCATGTTTTCTAACCTCTTCTCTCAATTCACTTCTAGTATGTATTTTCAAATGTAGAAGTTCATAGCGAAGAGCCCGATTTGCGTTTCGTTTCAGAATCTCAATAAATTTGAGCTCACTAACGTCATGCGAGAGTCGAGATACTAACTCTTCAATCGCTGACTGAAAATCATCAAAAGATTCATTGTCCTTTTGTTGGCGCTTCCTGATCATCTCCCACAAATCGAAGTCATCCTTAGCGTCATCAAATCTTTGTCTAAACGCTGTACAAAATGATTGCCAAGTAAACTGGTGGCTTTTCCGGTGAAAATTCCAAAACCAATCACTAGCTTTGCCCGAAAAGAGTAAATGTAAATTATCGCACAACAACTGATAGTCACCGGCAAGATTTTGGGCAGTCAATGATCGAACGCGGTATCGGAATTCTTCTACATGCATTGAATCTTTAGATCCATCAAATTTTATACGCCAGCTCATTAGGATATTTGTAGCCTTGACTGGTGCAAAAATTCCTGATGAATGGCTAACCGCAGAATTCTCTGATGTATGGTTTTGAGAACCTATTTTTCTCAAGTGATCGGATGTGCCTGTGTTTGGATTACTTGCCGCCTCAGATGGCCTCTCTGTAACCGGCGCAACACTACCTCTAGTAAGACTAAGGCAGACTAATTGCGTCTGTATAGCCTGTTCAATAGATGATTTTATAAAGGAACTCATATTATCCATTAGGACTTTCTGCTGTTCTTGCATAACAGCGTTAACATAACCAGTGATACTATCGTTTGTTCCCTGTCCGATTGATATATTTCCAATACTATCAAGGGATAAACGACGTTCAGAAAAATCTTGACGTACATGAGATTGGGAACGGGTTTGCATCCCCTGTTTAGGAGTTGCTCCTCGGCTACTACCTCTTCCTTTTCCTGACCTCTTCCCCCTTCCAATGGATATGACCGTTTCTTGGAATCCGATATTTCTGTTAAATGAGACCGCTCCTTTGTTAGTCGTAGTGCCACTTGCTTCCGCTATTAAAGCTGCTTGCTGTTCTGACTGCAATTCTGCTGCCAGTGTGTTGTTATCATAACGTAACCCGCTAGGGTCGCATTCTGTCTTGCAAACTGGACACGCATGACAACTTTTAAGTTGTTCTCTTATACAACTGCTATGAAATTTGTGGCGACAGGGAGTTGAGGCACTCAGCTGATCTTGTCTAATCACTTCCTGACAAATGCCACAAAATGGATCTGCCTCATTTAGCGCAGCAGCTAAATTCTCATTACTATGTTGTACTGACATTTTGTATACTTTAAGTTCAACTAAATTAACTGTTTATCCAAAAGAATGGATACTTTTTAACAAAGTTACAGTTATCTTTAAGGCAAAAAAAAAAACTAAATACCAAGGAATGTTCGTCCTTTTCGAGCATGGTTCGCTCATGTGAGCAGCATACTACTACCCCAGCTTAATATTACAGAATACAAATTGTTTTAAAGCTTTGTCATGTCTATTGTTAATTTGTGTTGAAATAACGTCGGATATTGGACATTCTTCACATTATATAAGTAGCAGACTGTAATTCCTTACATCTAAACATTGTATCAACAACAACTTGATTTTCGGCACAGGAATTCTCTAGTACTATTGATTAATCATATTGATTATAAGATGGTCCGCATACTCATGTTTATGAATATTAGCTGCTATGTGCGAGTCTGTTGCCTTTGGAATGGAATAATTGATAAGGCGTATCTGGTTTCGCTTCTAAGCTCACAAAAGATTATACAAAGGTCGTTTTGCTCAAGCAGATGAATCAAACCGCTTATTGCTTATGTATTTTCTATTGTACTCACAACCGAAAGAGATTCTTCCTTACAATATTGTAAAACTATCTTGTTGCTTAGAAGAGCAATGGTGGAGCTTATCCAAGAGCTGTATGCTGTTGTTCTGCATACTAATGCATCGATGTTATATGCACATTTGGGCTTAATCGTTTTGTTGGGCTCACACGTTTGGGCGCCAATTATGTAGTGTGCCTGGGCGGGGGTTCGAGTTTTGTTTCCCCTTCTTGCTCTTGTGTGCAGACATAGAGATCCACGTGGGCGCCTGACTAAATCGGCTTCATCAGGGGTTATTCTCTAAATCACTCAATACGATCATGACTATTTGAACTATTATGAAGAGAGAGTGAGAGAGCTTTAAAGTGCAGCTTGCGCTTTGGACTACTTGTGCACTGCTTGCGCACTGCTTTAACAGTACCGGGGTATTCTATAAGTCCTACCTACGACACAATTTAGTACTAAGTGTAAAACGAATACAAGAGTAGTAACATTTTTCCTGTGACAAAATATATGGCCACTACACCGGGAATCACAAAACAGCAGATTGCAGCGAGAATGCAGAGGTTAAATGTGTCATTTGCCATGGCACACATAAAGCAAGCTCACGTGAGTGCCCTTCTAGGCACAATTACCTTGAGATCAGGAGTAGATTTCTTAACAATAAGGAGGCTAGAACCAGACCAGAGGCCGCTATTCCGAGACAGAACGAGCCACCGCATATAAACTGTCCAATTTCCTTTCATTTTTTGAAAAACCAGGCGGGGGCGCCTGTAAGCCACAACTGGGCTAAACCTCCAATTGCGGATAATAATGATCTCTTTACTATGGAGTAAATTAAAAATCTTACTTTTGAGTTAATTACGAACCTCAGAAACTGTAGGTCCAAACTTGATCAATTTGAGGTTATTACCCCATTAGCGTTAAAATTTATATAATAATGTTCGATAAGCTATCAATTGTAGTGTGGAACGACAGAGGATTACGGAACAAAAAAAAAAGAACTAGAACATTTTCTGCATGTTAATAATATTGATATTTGCCTGGTCTCTGAAACTTGGCTGAACAACAACATTTCATGTAAGTTTTGCCAATATAAGTGCTATAGAAATGACCGAACAGCAAGTAGAGGGGGAGGTGTAACAGTTTATATTAAGAAAGATATCCAACACAGTCTGTTACCCCTCCCCAATACAACAAAGATAGAAGCTATTGATATTAAACTAACGAGTATGCAGGGAAGGCAGGCACATATATACTCTTGTTACTTTGCAGGTGGTCGCTCGGATCCCGTTAGTACGCTGCTTTTTATATCCGATCTATACAAACTGACCAACCATAATGATTCCTTCATACTGGGCGGGGACTTTAACTGTCGTCATCAATACTGGCGCTGCGCTAGAGCAAATACATGGGGTTACCTCTTAAAGGAAGAACTTGATAGTCACATGCTTAACATAATTTACCCCGCCGATCACACTTACATCCCAGCAAGCTCGCGCTGTCTGGCATCTACTTTGGATGTGGTTTTAACCAACTGTCCACGTCTTTGTTCGCGCGCTTCAGTGCGGAATGATCTAGGGTCGGACCACCTCCCAGTACAGTTTTGGCTCCTAAATAACCCAGTGCTCTCTGACAATTTTGCAGAAATGTTTGATTTTAAAAACGCCAACTGGGCGGAATTCTCTAAAATTATTAATCGTAATCTCCCACGTATCGATGATCAATCAATAGTTCATAGCGCGCATATTGATAACTTAATTTGCCAGTTCAATGAAGCTATTAGAGTGGCCAAAAATAGTAGCATTCCTAAGAAAAGGTTAATCTTTCCGCTTAAACCTCTCCCGGAGAATGTTAAGCTCTTACTGAGATGCAGAAACCTGCGCCGTAGAATCTGGCAAAGGTATAGACACCCGTCTGACCTTGCGTTATTTAAGTGAGCAAAGCATCTTGCTGCCACAGCGGTGACAGAGTTTCGCAACAAATCCTGGAACACTGTTCTTTCGCCCCGTGACAATGGCTCTTCCCCCTTTTAGAATTTACCAAAAGTCTTAAGGAAGAAGCATAGGGATATCCCAATTTTATTTGCTAACTCAAAGCGTGTTGCAACCGACGAAGAGAAAGCAGAGGTGCTTGCTGATTCTTTCAGGCATAATTCAACTCTTACTGCCAATTATAACGACCCTGAGACGTCTGCGTCCTTGGAAAGCTCAGTATTGGCAGTTAATGAGACCGTAGTTAACCCAAGCGAGGACTACTTTGTCAGCAGAGGGAATGGTATTATTAGACATCAAAGCTGCGTTTGGTTCCATCTGGCATGAAGGTTTAATCCATAAATTTTACCAAATGGGATTTCCCCTTGAGGTCATTAAAATCTGACACAGCTTTTTCATTAACAGGTCATTTGAGGTATATGTAGGGAAGGCCAAGTCCTCTGCGTTAATTTAACCACTGGGTGCCCTCAGGGGTCTTGTCTATCACCTCTATTGTACAACGTCTACACCTCGGATCTTCTGACTCTCGAGGATTGTATCACCTCGATGTATGCAGATGATACTGCTATTTTGTGCTCTGGCCTTCTGGCTGCTAATGTCAAAAATAAATTACAAATATTATTTATTCCATTAACGACTATTTTTTAAAATGGAGAATTCAGGTTAGCCCAGAGAAAACACAAACAACAACACACTTTACAAAAAAACGCAAAGCCTTGTATACCCCCGGCGAGGTTTTCAGACTGAGTAACGTAGACGTTAAATGGGGGTCAAGTGTCAGATACTAAGGTTTGGTGTTAGACAAAAAACTTACATTTAAAGATCAAAGCAGGGCTACTAACAAAAAGCTACTTATGGCAATCCACACCCTTTATCCTCTTATTAACAGGAATTCCAGATTAAGCTTAGAAAACAAATTGTTGTTGTTCAGGTCAATTTTTCAAGCGATAATTTTCTATGGCGCACCAGTTTGGGCAGATATAGTGAAATGTCATATAAATTTACTACAAGTCACCTAAAACAGGATTTTGAAAATGATTCTTAAACTTCCCTGGCACAACTCTACAATAGATTTACATATTCGTGCTAATATTGAAACTGTAACTGAGAGATTAGTAAAACTTTCAAGTAACTTCCACGCTAGATGCATAAATTCTGCTTATGCACACCTAAATGATCTGGCGTAGCCACCCTAGCCCTAAGTTCTCTTTAGCTGTAAGTCTTTCCCCCTTTCCTATCCTTTTACTTTTTCTTTTCCTTTTTTTATTTTATCTAATTTTTTTTTCTTTATCACAAGGGGTTTTTGTACACTTTTCCCCCATATGTATATATGTATATGGGCATTTCCACAGAAATGTCCACCGTGACCGAAAAATTAAAACTCATCCAAAAATTTCTTTTGAATTTTATTTTAAAAGAGAAATATCCAAAATTGATTATATCGAAGAGTTCAAGGCTTTTCTTAGTTGCAATGTGAAGTAATCGTCCTCTTAAGTTGAAGCTCATGTTTTGTTCAGCTTTGTGCATTTGTAAGACCATCTTACCGTTAAAATCCACTTTTCTAACATTAATGATGCAGGTGCACTCTTATCGTTAATATGTTGTCAAATCATCAAATAACCACAAAAAAATGCAAGAAGAGCAAACAGATATCAATTAACAGTAAATTTTTGATTTGCTTTTAATTATTTTCTAATGTAACGTAACGCCACCGAAATAAGCATTTAGTCTCCCTAAATCTGCGCTAGTGATCCAAACTGCGCGAAATTTTAAATTTAAACCAAGCTTTGCAAGATAAAGTGAATATTATAAAATATCGAGCATTGACGAAATATTGAATTTTTTGTAAAATTTCAAAAGTGTGTAACGTCATGCCATCGTACATGCTTCTCTTGCATATGGGCATATTCATCGAAAGTCCATGGGGACCGAAATATTAAAATTCATCCAAAAATGTTTGCAAGCGTATTCAATTAAGTTGATGTTGATATTCGACCCGAAATAAGTGTATTATATGCGTTGAATAAGTTTTAAAAAACAATCATTACTAAAAATTATACCATGAAAATTTATGTAACGTAACGCCATGTAACGTAACGCGACATACTACAAAAAAAAAAAAAAAAAAACCTGAAAAGATTTTTGAAAACTATAAATTGGAAAATTAACTTACATTATTCCAAATCATACAAAATATAAAATTATGCCAAAAGGCTTGCTCACTTCGCTGAGTTTTGCTTGCTTAGAACTTCAAGTCGAAACCAACTTCCGTTTTTGCAACGTAACGCCATCGCCTATTTTGGCTTATATCTTCTAATCGGAATCTCCGATTGCTTTCATCCCTTTTGGCCAAATATAGTCCAACTGAATTGCTACTTAGATATAAAAAAGCCTTACACAAATATTAGTTTCTTTAGGGGTTTTGTCATATTTTGGCGTACGATCGTAACGTCACGCCACTGTCGAAATGCCCATATATTACCTATAACTCAGTGTATTATAACTATAAAATTTCTATAAAGTAGAAAAGGCGTTCATGCTTGACCTCTTACCCTACATTATGTTAATAGCTCATAACTCACACTTGTAATTTTTTGGAGACAAATAAATTGAATTGTTAAAGGGATCAACTACAGTAAGTTTGCCTGCTGAATAGTCAAACATTTTTAGGGATATTATGATTAACTGTACGTACAGTAAGCCTAACTACAACAAGTAAGAGTGCTATAGTCGAGTAGACCCGACCACAAAACTCCCCGTACCCAGGTAAAATATTTCCGATCGCATCTTCGTTAACTTACACATGCACAGATACATACACAAAGACACATACATACATACACAGCAATAGAGACAGCGCAAGTGAAGTATTTTATGTGGCTGTGCTTCTTCTTCCCACAGAGCTACAGTCCTGAATCTTGTTTGTTGAATAACTTCCGTGATTATTATCCGATCAACTTGAAATTTGCACGCTTATGGATGAAATTTCCCCCAACCCCGTGTTAGTGTGCACTTTCAGCTTTGTAGCACTTTCGATTTGGGCTGTGCAAAAAATCTATAAAACTTGATATCATTCTGTGAATATACATATCAGTACTTTAAGAATTATTTAGTTATGAGCAAAATGGCAAGACCAAAAAAAAAAAAAAAACAAGTAAGAATGCTCTAGTCGAGTATACCCGAATCCGAAACTCCCTGTACCCAGGTCTAAAACTTCCAATCATATGTTCGTCTCTTACACATGCACGCACACATACAGAAAGCCGCACACACGCAGCGTACGCGAGGCATTTTAAGTCGTGGCTGTGCTACTTTAAATTTTAAATTTTCAGAATCAATCCGCCCCCTTTGCAAAAAGGTATCTACGCCACTGTGTTTGTGGATTGCTCATTGCGTCTAGAGCTGATAGGGAATCTGAGCATATGTAATATTTACCGCTTCTGTTTTTGAGGGTCTCTAGTGCTTCTGTAATAGCAATTATTTCGGCGGAAAAGTTCTACCGATTTTGTGGGTTGGCGCATTTCTAACCGACAATATCAGTTAGTTTTTTTGGTGTGTAACTTTTCCACTTAATAAGTATAACTTTTTTCATTCCAATTTAATTAGAATATACAAATGTATGTTTAGTTTATCTTTAAATATTTGTTACCAATCTTCGTTACCACAGGTTTCTCGGTTGGGCGAGAGGTATGTTGAATTTTGCCAGTGTCTGTGCTGTTAAAAACCCGTGATTGCTGTCGTTGGGCCGTTGAAGGTACTGCTCGTTAGTACATCAACGTACAATTATCTAAGCCGTGTAAAAAGAAAGAGAGATATCTTAAATAACCTTTAGACTCACATTCTCCTCAAACATTTGTCACATTCAAAGATACCCATTCAGTCGTTTTTTATCTATTCCGGTAAATCATAAACAATTCAGACTGCCCATGTGCGACTTAACACAAAACTAGTGTACAAATTCCAGGTTTCTAGTGTTTGGCCTTCTTGTCAGTTAGAGTGTTTAGTCTTATATAGCCGTATGTAACCGTCTGTCTGCTATTATTATGATTCTTGATAGATATGCTTATCTTTTTGCATATGCTGAACGGTCAACAATGGACCGGTTGACAATGGAGTTTTTGTATAAAATCTCTTGTTTTTCAAGATATAGGGACGAAAATCACAAAATTAAAGGTTCAATATGTTTATACCACTTACTAAAATTTGGTCTAAGTGTAACCACTATATCATATATATAGCTATAGTAGGACGATTGGTCTAAAATTGAGTGGTGTGTAAAACATTTTTTTTTTGTTTTTGTGACACTTTATAAAACAGAACTTTATCTATCAATAAGGTATGGGGGACTTTATGTAGACATCAAAAAAGCGGCCCCATATGTTTTGAGTATTCGTCTAGTATTAGATATTTTTTTTTACGTTGATCAGAAAATAAAAACAGAAGGTATTCAAAAAACTAGAAATGATACTGTCACCAAAGCGCATCCCGTCCATTTAGATCCTTTCAGCTTGTCATGTAATGCCAACTTTTGTATGCTTCTCCGTTCCGACATCCGAGCGGTTGTTTAAGCTACTGTTGTTGCTGTCGATTCTTAACCAATAGGGCAGCTGCATTTTTAAGTGCTCTACTCTTAAGAAGGCGATGTCATTTTGTTTGTACATTTTATAATAAACGTCTTTGTAATATTAGTAAGTCGATTTAGGTTGGCAATCGGATGTCACCGGTATTTAATTATTACTACTTCAATGTGTATAGTTATACCATATGTACATACATATGTACATTAAACTCAGGGTATATCAGACGAGGTATCTATTAATCGAACATTCTCGACTGAAGAACTATAGTTGTGATTTATTTATTTACTATCAAACACTTAAATCATTGTCCTGCAAGTTACATTGCTCCGCTTTCACCACCAATACACCATTCTCATTCTTAACGCAAACTCAACCGAACGCCCTATTGACAATGTCAACACACATGCCAACTGAAAAGTAAATGCGCATCTTAATCTTCTCATAAGAGAGGGGAAAAATCAAAAACAATCAGACGCAATTCAATTTCAATTTGTCCATTCCCTTATCGTCCGCAAAACCCCCAACGCGTCCACTCTACTCACCACTCCACCCACCCAAAAAAGGTCCGCACGCAACAAATTTGTCTGGCGACGACCCTAAGCAAGAAATCTACGGTAATAAAATTTAATCCACCTAAACAGCATCAGGACCCAGTAAGTGAGTCACTGGCACTGGCACTGGTAACCAATGCGAAAAACGTTCAGCGTAAGGCGTATTACTACCCATGACCTTTTTCTGCGTTTAAGTCGTTAACGACAAGGTTGGCCGGGCCGCCCACGGTGACGCCCACAACACAGCATTCCGATCAGCAAATATTGAATAAACTGTCAGCGCACCCTCTACTCTCCACCCACTTTTCCTCAAAGTACGCATTCAACAGGGGTCGGGTCAAAAGTGTGCGTCTCATCATCGTGAACGTGGAGGGAGGTCTCGACGATGAGAGTCAAAACATATTTTACGCTGCCGTTAACAAATTGATTTTTATTGAATGGTTTTTTGAATAGTAATTTTTGACAATCCTTGTAATGCATTGTAATGTGCCAAAATAAATGTTCATATATTTGATTTTTTTTTACATTTATTTTTAATAAAATTAAAATTTTTTTGTTATTTTTTTAAATAATTAATTTACATTTTTTATTTGATGACAAAAAAATACACATATGTATTATATAGGTTAAGGTTGCTTAAAGTTACAAAGTGCTTCTTGCTACTATTTGTTCTAGGTATGTAAGTTTGTTCTAGTACGTTATTAATATCTCGTCAAGAACTTTATTTTGAATAAGCATTATGCATATTGAAAATTCATTTAAGTTTAAATTAAGCAGTTTAAAGCACTAGCGTCTAAAAATGGTATGCATATTTTGTATATTATGTGGTTACCAAAAATAAAGCATACACCTTGGATATTGTTAAAAAAAATGACGCTGAGTGTACGCCGCTTGCAAAGCCAATCAAAGAACGGTCACAGAATCATACCTATATATATTTTCTTCTGCAAAAATTATGCAGGCATCGCCTCTGTGTAAATTGCAATATTGTAGACTAAACTCTTTGGTTGGCCTTTTTGCCAATCCCGCATGTCAGCGCCGAGGTTTCTGCGCGTTTTATTTTCTTTATTTGAGATTCAATTCACCCTTGTGATATTTATTTTCAGTTTTGATGCAAATCATTTTTTTATATTTATCTTAGTTTCTTAATTTGTTTTTTTTTTTTTTTGCTTTTTCATGATTGGACTAGAAATATTATTTAAAATATATGATTAACGTGTTTTGTGTCGTTTTGTTCCACATATAATTTGAGTTTGATTGAAAACAGCTTATCAATTATATTTTGTAGTTAGTGTCGCTTTTTTTTATATTATTTTTTATGTGATTAGCATATAATATGTTTGAATACACATATAAGTAAATAATAACGCTGCGCATATTTATTAACTTACAAGCTAAAAAAAAAATCACAACTACTTGCTAGAAAAAAAATTTTTTAATATTATTTATAACTTAGTTCATAGCAAAGCAATAATTCGATAAGTACATATATATTTAAGATTCGTTCGATATGTACTAAATAGGGATAGACATCTAGAAATACATTAAATACATACATATATACATCAAAATGTTAAGTAAGAATTGAATACGATTTTTTAGTTGTTTTTTTTTTGTGTCAATCGTTTTGAAGTATTTTATTTACTTTCTGTTGATTGTTGTCGTTCAATTTTTTGTTAATTAAGATAGCAGAAAGTTGATTTGCATTTTATAAATATCCTATGTACACATACATATCTAACAAAAAAAAAAAAAAAAAACAGAAATTATTACGTTATATTTATTAAAATATAAAAGCTGATGCATCATATAATTATTTATGACGTTATGTAGCACAAAATGGCTTAATATCATTGAACAAACTTTTTTTTTGTAATTAGAATAGCGCATAAGCGTTGGCACGTTGGCCACGAATAGTGTCGTCCATTGGTGCTGTAGAACACGTGTATTTCCAACTGCGACCAGGAACCCATTTCTGTTCAATTTGTAAACAGAAAGGGTCCCAGCGAACCTCAAACCATCGGTGGCTTAATATCCACTAAAGCGTTGTGATCAAGACGATGTTCCATTCCAGGACTAGACGCTGATGTGCCCACCAAATGGTGATGATGATGATTATGTAAATGCGAATGAGGATGCGATTGCTGCTGCGCGAACTGTTGCTGCTGTTGCTGATGCTGATGCGACGACTGATGCGAATGTTGTTGCTGTTGGTGCTGATGAAGCATCACCGGCGAGCCGCCCGCGGCGACCATCTGGTGCGGCGTGGCCAGGTGCAGACCGCCGCCCAGCAGACTGCTGGACGTGCTGGTGGCGCTGTGCGCATGCAGCGAGGTCGGGGTGCCGGGATGGCTGCCAGCTCCATTTCCGACACCGGTACCACCGTTGGCGGAACCGGAGCTGGTGGAGCCACCCCCGCCGCCACCACCTGCGCCCGTCTGTTGGCCACTGGACGCGCCGCCCAGCCCGTTCGACTCAGCTGACTGATTGGCTGCCTCCTCAGAGTCGCTGCACGACTCCGAGGAGCCCTTTTTAATGCCATTCGGCGCTGTACCGTTGTGCGTCTTCACGTGCTTCGCCAAATGGTCGCTGCGCATAAAACGCTTGTTGCACACTGGGCAAGCGAAGCGCTTCTCGCCGGTGTGCGTCCTCAGATGCCGCTGTAGCTCGTCGGAACGCGTGAATCGTTTGCCACAGAACAGCCAGTTGCACACAAAGGGACGCTCGCCGGTGTGCCAACGCAGATGCGCTTTTAGATGCGACGTCTTGCCATAAACCTTGCCGCAGCCTGGTATGTGACAGGAGTGTATGTTCTTCTTGCGTAGATGCACGCCAGCTGGTCCCAAGCGCTCTGCCTCTTGGCAATTGGGGCAATCGCACGTCGCACGGCCCGCATAACGTCGCTGTGAACGCGGCGACGGCGTCGATGGCGTCGTAGCCTGCGGTGAAACCGCCGTTGCTGCCGCTGAAGGCGAACTATGTGGCAGCGAGAAGCCGGCCACGCCCTGACCCGGCAGCATGCTCTTGTACGTATCCTGCAGCAAGTGTTGTCCGGAGCCCAGCAAATGCGCCGTATTTGACAGCGAATGCGACAACGCCGAGCTGTAATCTGTGCCAGCAGCCGCAGCGCTTGCGTAGTTGGCCATTGTTGAATGCATACCAGCGGCCGCAGCGCTGCCCATGTCTAGCCAACTTCCAGCGGCGGCTGCACTGTGCATATCCCACCAGCCAGAGTTTACACTAGCTGCCTCAGCAGCTTTGTGCGCGGATGCGGTCACCGCATTGAATGGCCAGTCGTATGGGTGCCGCGAGTAGACTGAACCAAAGGCGGCGCCCTCAACCTTGCCCAATAGACCCTGGTGCATGTGATGATTATCTGCTACCATGCTGGCCGTCGATGTGGATGCATTGGGAAAATACAGATCGCTCCCATACGCAGAGGCCGAGCTGCCCACAGCCGCGCAGGACGATGCAAGAGGGCGACTGTAAGGATAGATGCTGAAATTACTCACAAGTTGTATAGAGCACACTGTTGGCCGATAAACGCACAGTGGTCCTCAATCTAACAAACAAAAAATTGCTGGACTACATAGATATGTATACCATATGTATATATTTAAGCTGGTTCCAAAAGTAAATTTAAAAGTAAAAATGACTACAATATAATATATAAGTTCCCTAAGATTATCTAGCTAAAAAAGTTTGAAAGCTAACTTAAACTGATTTTAATATTTAATTTAATTAATAATATTTAATAGTTAGAACTTTATAGTTAAACCATTTAAATTTTTTTGTCAGCCAACCCAATGAATCATATTTGAATCCCATTATAAAGATTTTTTGAATCACGAAATAATAAGTATGACACATTTAAATTAGATGTACAATTTTAAGGTAATATCAAAACTAACCAACTAACTAACCAAAAAAAAAAAAGTTCAAAAACTATTGTAATTGAAAAAAATATGTCGATCAAAATACTTGGAATAAAATACAACTCAAAATTCTATTAATTTAATTATGGATGACTTGAAAACATCTGAGAGAATGCAATCATAATAATAGAATTATAGGGCTATAAAATGAATTCTACAAATCAACTAAAACCTATCCCGTATTATTTTGAAACTCGAGTGTATTGTGCACTTAATTTAATTAAATCAACAATTTCTAGCATCCTGTTACGGAATAGATATAATAAAAATGTAATTAATTAATTATTCACGTTGCAATGCCTGTTTACATTTTGCTCAGCCAAATCTTTAGATATAGGACCACTGTGCGCCGTCGCGCTGCTTACCTAGCAGTGATGTTCACCATGGTACTGCTACTGTTGACGTTGGACGAAAGGCTGCGTGATGCTTGACTGCTTCCTCCGCCCCCGCTACCACTTCCGCTGCCACTAGAGCTGGATGAGCTAGCTGCTGAGATGGCGCATGGTGAGTGCTGACCGACGCTGCTGCTACCGCTGCCTGCACTGCCTCCACCACCGGCTGTGCCACTGATACTGCCACTGCTGCCCGCTGCAGGGGAATGTGGGCTCTTTTTCCAAGGATGAAACCCTTTCCCAACAGCCGCATCAGCAAGCGGTGGCGGTGATTTGTTTGACAGCTTGTTACACTGGGCGGCCAGCATGGCCAGCGGAGTACCTCGCAGGCTGGTATGATCCTGAATAGAGCACGACGAAACAAAAAAAAAAATAGCAAGAGAGTGTGTTAAAATTGTTACAGCCGATTTTATTAATAAAGAATTGCATCTTTTTTCGCGAAACCGCAAAAAATTTAAATAAATTAGTTATGATCAAATTCACTTCCTATTGGCTACACCAATAACACCGGTTTCTAATAACGCCAACGTACAGTGGGACCTTCAGAGGTCTTTCGCTACAAAATCATAATTGCTGAATAACTAAAGATGTTGTTGACATTTTTAATCGAAAATAATTTAAACATCGAAATAGGTTGGGTAATTATAAAATACAATAAAGAATGAAGTAAAATTCAATAAGCAGTTTTGCGTAATTGCTCCGATATTTATGTGCAGTGTCAAGATGTAATGTGCATGGAAAACCAATTCGCATAAAGTATACTAATAACTTAGCATTATTGTATATACAATATCATACACACTTATAAGGGCCTCGTATCGTAAGTTAATGCGCAACCCAAGAAAAGTTTCACAAACTTTATCAACATATAATATTTGAGTAGAATATTAAATATTTTTGCTTCAGTAACGCAACGTTATTCAGCGAAGTATCTTAGTTAATAATTAATTATGTTGAATATGTAACAGGCTGAACAAGACATCTCCGACCCTATAAAGTATATATATTTTTGATCAGTTTCAAAGGAGATTTCGATTTGGCCATGTCCGTCTGTCTGCCCGAATGAACTCGTCAATCTCAGCGACTATAAGAGCTAGAGACACCAAATTTGGAAAAGAGATTCGTGTATAGCGGGCGCAAGGCAAGTTTATTTTGGATCGAATCTTGGATATTCCCCCATTCACCCGCTTTTCGATAAAAAATGTTTTATAGCAACAATTTCAAAGATATAGTTTGGGAATTTGGCATGTAATTTTCTTTGGTCACTCTAAATCTAATGTCCAAATTTGATCGGATAATAAATACGGACGTTATTCAGTTGTTTATTATCCGATCGACTTGAAATTTGGACAGTAGGTTAAGAGTGACTAAAGTATCTTTAAAAGTGTGGCTGTAAAACGTATTGATCGAATTGCGGGGGAACGGGGGGAGATATCTGAGATCGGAAACAAACTTGATCTGCGTATGCTATACAGGAACCTTATTTCCAAATTTGGTGTCTCTAGCTCTTATAGTTTCTGAGATCGATGCATTCATACAGACGCACAGACGGCCAGACGGACAGGCGGTCAGACGGACGGACAGACAGACGGACATGGCCAAATCGAAATCTCTTTTGATACTGATCAAGAATATATATACCTTATAGGGTCGCAGATGTCTCCTTCTACCTGTTACATACTTTTGCACAAATCCAATACCCTTTTTTACCCATTTTATGGGTACAGAGAGTAAAAATATAAAAATTTAATTAAATAAATGGGCTTATTTTAATTTAATGTCATAATGTGTAAAAAGTATTTTATTTAATGCAAAGAAAACCTAAAAATATAAATGCTTATGTAAATGCTTACATACGTATTTAACTCAATCAAAAAATCAAAAAATTATTGTCCACATTTGGTTGGCTTGGCGTCATCTGCTCTTGCACATTTTTATTTGCACTAATTCTAACTTTTCTTGCAAACAACGTTTTAACATCCTATTTTGCCAATTTTCTCAATTGTTTAGCTGTCATTATCTTTATTTATTATTATACAAGCAGGTAAAATCCCGGCCTTGCCCGGGGAAATATTTAGATGAAAGTACATTCTTATACCATATTCCCGAAGGGAAAATAGTATATTGGGTTTGCGAAATGTCCGTCTGTCCGTATGAACGCAATTTTTATCCACACCCTTAAAGCTAGAGCAACCAAACTTGATACACATGTTGTATATCGGCAATTTATAAAGTGTCATGATCGCCCCCCCCCCCCCCCTCACCACCCCCTCCCCTACAATTTGGGGAAAACCTGTGTCTTCCACTTTTTTGAAACTATAATCACCAAATTTGGCATACACACTAATGTTGCCCTCCCTGGACATATCTGCATCAAAAATTTTTAGTAGAGTCATCAAATTTGATACAGACTACTGTTTTTTTCGCGTCTCTTTCCGAACTCACAAATAACAAAATTATATAGGACTGGGAACATAGTATTCTGCAGTCGGGTGCGTCCAACTGCAATATTCTTACTTGTTTTGAATTGGACTACTTTCGTCAACCGTAAGAAATACAACTAAATAGTTGAGCCACGTGACTAATGTTTTCTGTGTGGGGCTATGAAAATGTCTTTGGAAGAAAAAAAAAAATGTCACACTCATTTCGAGATTTTCCAAAATTATTTGGCATTTGAAGCCAATTTTAAGAATAATACTGAGAATCCAGATTACAAGATTCGAACTGTTTTCCGCCCGTTGTATTGCCCGCAAAGTACCGAGGTTTTTGTATTTATATTTGAAAATTAGTATGAAGCCACGTGTTTTTTTCAAAACAGGTAGCACATATGTCGATTTATTTAATGTGAGGTGCTTTAAAAATGATTGAATGATAAACATAACCTTGAAATGAGTTTAAAGCCAAGTATGAAAATTAAAAATGTCAAATGCTAGGGTTTTCCACCGATTTTCCGAACATAGGGCTGAATTTCCCAAAATCACTAAAACACGTGTCGAATTATTTAATGTGAAGAGCTTTGAAAATGAGTTTGAAGCCAATCGGACGATAATCAAAAAGGTTTCATACAACAGTTTTCCGCGAATTTCCCGAAATTTGGGGTATATTTTCCAAAATCTTTCGACACCGCGCCTATTATGTATTTAGGTGAATCGCATGAAAACTAAAAATGTCGAATACCAAAGTTTCCCACCGTTTTTCCGACTATGTTGCTGAATTTTCCAAAATCGCTGATACACGTGAAAATGAATTTGAAGGTGATCGGACTAAAATTAGACTTTCGCTCATACAACCTTGAGATCCCCATTTTACGCCCATGGGGGTGGATTTTCCAAAATCGGTGAAATATGTGTCAAATGAATTTTTGTGTAGTACTTTGAAAATGAGTTTGAAGACGATTGGATGGTAAACAAAAAAGTTTCATACAACAGTTTCCCGCGATTTTCCACGCTTGTGGGTGGAATTTTCCAAAATCCCGTCTTAAGGTGCACTTTCATCATAGATGGAATCTACTGTGAAAATTTCAGCATCCTAGCTCTTATGGTTTGGGCTGTGCGATGATTGCCAATCAGTCAGTCAGTCAGCACGAACTCTTTTATATACATATATGTATATAGATTAATTATTTTAATTTAAAATATATTAAGTTATGTTTGATTTAAAATGCAACACTTGGCCTTTTCTTCGCTTTCAACCAACATAAATGAAGAGAAACACAGAATTTGCATGAACTCTGGAATAAAGCACCGTTAGAAACAGTAGAAAGACATAACAAGCGGTAAAGCGAGCAAATTTCAGTGCATAACTAGACCCAAAGCAATAATTTTTGAATCCCCTGCACGGTCAATTTTGAATTTGCTTTACATTTTGTTAGTGTAATTTCAATGAATAATATTTAGTGCATATGCATATGTCGCTATGTGTGTGCGTCTTTGTCTATGTGTGTGTATGTGTCAGGGTACGAAGATGCGATCGGAAATTTTTGACCTGGGTACAGGCAGTTTTGTAGTCGGGTATACTCAACTAAAGCATTCTTACTTGTTTTCTTATGAATATATTCTGACCAAACCTACCAAATAAAATTTTCCATTTTGTTAAATGCTAGCTGATAAAATTTTGTGTGAAAAACTGTTTGTTTCTGAAGACATCGCAACTAAACACAGCGATCCTAAGTTTTGTGTGGCTCTATAGGTGCTGACCAAATCAATATATTATTTTATAAACACTGTTGCAAGTGTATATGGTTTCGATATCACTTGTGAAGGGGATGTTTCCGACCCTACAAAATATTTTTGATCAGCATCAATAGCCGTTCGCTACAGCGATATCCGTCTATTCGTCTTACCGATGGTCTGCCTGCCTGCTTGTTTCTTTGCACACTAGTAGTCTCTCTGCTTTAGAGCTATCACAATACAACTGGCACAAGTCTGCTAAGTTTTATCAAACTCGGGTTAATATACCATATCGGTCTTTTGTATGACAAACGTTGCTGCACGCCAGAGATAGTCGTTATTTCTTGCTTAATTTATTACTCGACCTCGGAATTTTGCATCTTTTGTATTGCATATAAAATATATGCAAAATATGCAAAATATATGCAATCGAATTTCATCTAAAAATTGAATTCCTCTCGTTAAATATTAAAGGGCGAGCTATTATATTTCTACACTCAGAGAAATAATGAAGTATTCTGTACTCAAACCAAGTACAAACGGTGTCAAAATCCGACCAAGCTCGAAAAGTCTTATTATGAGTACAGAGTTCCTATATTAAGAACGATTTTTTTAAGTTCAAAATTCTTAAAATGAGAACTTTCGAGATATATGAAGAACACTTTGTTGATTTACAAAACATATGTATATATTTTATTCAAGTATCAAACGGGATTAATTTCCCGAAACGCGGTTGATTTTAGAATGTTTATTATTAATCGTATCGTCAATAGTCATATTTGTATGCATGTGCGAGTATATGAAAGATAATACCACCACGTGCAAGTGAAATCCCGAGTGGCGTTACCATATTTAGAATTTATTGCTATGGGCAAAGTTAAAGAGGTAAAAAGATTTAACTTGAAAAAAATGTCTACCATACCTTATCTACTTAGCAATTTATTTGATTTCAGTTTAAGATAAAAAAAATATCATCACCCAAAATTTCCTCAGTAGGATTTGAACTCAGGACCGCCGCGCAGGTGCTTCGGCGAACCGCAACTTAGCCAACTCAGCCAGCCTACGATTCAGTGAACGAATCCCGATCATACTGGATTAAAGAATTCTGAAGGACGAATAATTGCTCAAGAAAATTACCATGTATATCAATGTTTATCAATGATAAAGTGCAGTAAAATTCAAAACTCAACAAATATAAGAAAAATTAAATGGGAAAATTAAGCCATTTTAACAGCTTTCCCGAAAAGTGCTTTGAAATTGATGGAACCAATATAATTTGTACGACTTGTGTCAAAAAGCTGAAATGTTAATATTCAGGCTAAGCCTGATTGTTATATTAAAAGTACGTTCTAATGTTCGTAATATTTTAGATTCCTTGCGAAAGAAAATTTCAATTGCAGCAGCATATTGCTACTTCACTTCACAGAAGGTCAAGTGCATCGAATAAAAACAACGACAAAAATGCGCATACTTCTGGCAACCTGTCCAGCAACATTTCCGATAATTCAGGAAATGAATTTAAAATGGATTTATGTACAGCATTGGTTGCGGGAAGTATACCATGGAATGTGATAAGCAATGCTACATTTAATAACATTTTAAGGAAATACACACGTCAAATTATTTCGGATGAAAGTACTCTCAGAAAGAGCTATTTAGATAAATGCTACAAAAAATCAATCCAATCAAGTAAGAATGATATAGTCGAGTATACCCGACTACGAAACTCCCTGTACCCAGGTCTAAAACTTTCAATCATATGTTCGTCCACTTACACATGCACGCACACATGCGAGCCACAGCGTACGCGAGGCATTTTAAGTCGTGGCTGTGCTTCTTCTTCCCTCCCTCGCTCCAGTACTGAATCTTGTTTGTTGAATAACTTCCGTGTTTATTATCCGATCGACTTGAAATTTGGACAGTAGACTAAGAGTGATCCAAGTAATGTACATGACAAATGTATATCTTTAAAAGTGTGGCGTTAAAACGTTTTGATCGAATTGCGGGTGAACGGGGGGATATATCTGAGATCAGAAACAAACTTGACCTGCACCCGCTATACACGAACCTACATTCCAAATTCGGTGTCTCTAGCTCTCATAGTTGCTGCGATCCTTGCGTTCATACATACGGACAGACAAACGGACGGACAGACGGACATGGCCAAATCGAAATCTCTTTTGATACTGATCAAGAATATATGTCGGAGATGTCTCCTTCTGCCTGTTACATACTTTTGCACAAATCCAATACCCCCTTTTTACCCATTTTATGGGTACAGGGAGTAAAAATTCGCGATTGTTTATCCGACGATTGTTTATCCGACGAAAAAACGGATAAACAAGGGCGATATGTCGCGAATTTGATTGTAGGAACATTAAGCGAAAATGATTCTTCATGCTCATTTTTATTGTCGTGCAAACAGTTAGAAGTAAATAATGCAACGTTTTCTCGATTTGTGAACGACAGCATTCGTATATTATGGCCACAAGGGAATGAGTCAAAAGTTTTGTTGCTTTTAACGGATGCTGCGGCATATACGATTAAAGCTGGTAAACATTTTGAAGTTTTTTACCCGAATCTCATACACATAACTTGTTTGGCACACGGTTTAAATTTAATAGCTGAAAAAGTAAGAACATCGTTTCCAGTCGCTAACTCGTTCATAGCATGTGTAATAAAAAATTTCATCAAAGCTTCGCTCAGAATGCAACGCTACAAGCAAATACTAAATAAGGAGTTACCACCAGAACCGATCATAGCCAGATGGGGTACATGGTTGAAGGCGGCATCATTTTATGCAGTTAACTTGGAGGGAATACCAGAGGCTAGTACATTTGTCAAAAAAGTGGGTCATCGGTCAATCCGATAACCCATTATTTTTGGAAACGATATTATGCAATTACTTTAGAGACTTACTTACTTTTGGTAGAGAATAAAATTCTGAATTTCCATTTGAGGTTCTTGAAGCACTGAACCCAGATGATGCTGAATGTATAAAGCAGGCAAAAGAGTTTATAAAAAGTCCCCAACTACATCGGGATCTTATATATATATAAAATGGAATTTCGGGAGAGTTGCCGAAATAATAAATTCCTTGGAAGCAAAGAGTCTCCCATTGGCAAAGTCAATGGAGTTATTTGAGGTAGCTGAAAAAATTGTTCAGAATACAAGTGGTGATTTCGGAATGGAGTTGAGAGAAAAATTTAAGGAAATTTTGAAAAGAAATCCTGACTTTAAAATAATTTTAAAAATTTATAATATTTTAAGTCTCAATGCCGAAGATTTGTCTGGACTTAAGCCCGTTACAAATGAAAATATAATAAAATATAAATTTGTTCCAATTACTTGTGATGTTGAGAGAAGCTTTTCCGCCTACAAAATGGTTTTTGGAGAAAAACGTCAAAGCCTCTTAATTAATAATTTAGAGAAAATTATGGTAATATATTGATAATTTAGAGAAAATTATATATTAATAACTAGCAGGTAATATCCCGGCCTTGCCCGGGGAAATATTTAGATGAAAATGCATTGTTTTTTCTTGAATTTGACTACTTTCGTCAACCGTAAGAAATACAACTAAATAGTTGAGCCACGTGACTAATGTTTTCAGTGTAGGGCTATGAAAATGTCTTTGAAAAAAAAAACAACAAAAAAATGTCCCACTCATTTGTCCTTGACTTCCATTTCCCGCCCGTGGCGACACGGAGTAGATTTTCCAAAATCATTTGGCATTCTAAGCCAATTTCAAGAATAATACTAAGAATCCAGATTAAATCTTTCCAATTGTTTTCCGCCCGTTGTATTGCCCGCAAAGTACCGAGGTTTTAGTATTTATATATATTTTTCAAAACCGGTAGCCCATGTGAGGTGCTTTGAAAATTAGTTTCAAAATGATTGAATGATAAACAGAAGTTTGAAGTCAATTGGAACATAATAAAAACAAAATTCATACAGCAGTTTTCCGTGAATTTTCCGGCTTTGGGGGTAGATTTTCCAAAATCTTTAACCACCGCGCCTATTATTTTTACCCATAGAACCTTGAAAATGAGTTTGAAGCCAATCGCATGAAAATTATAAATGTCAAATGCCAGACTTTTCCACCGATTTTCCGACCATGTGGTCGAATTTCCCAAAATCGCTGATACACTTGTTGAATTATTTTACGTGAAGAGCTTTGAAAATGAATTTGAAGGTGATCGGACTAAAATTAGACTTTCGCTCATACAACCTTGAGACCCCCATTTTACGCCCATGGGGGTGGATTTTCCAAAATCGGTGAAATATGTGTCAAATGAATTTTTGTGTAAATCTCTGAAAATGAAGTTTGAAGCTGATTGGATGGTAAACAAAAAAGTTTCATACAACAGTTTTCCGCGATTTTCCACGCTTGTGGGTGGAATTTTCCAAAATCCCGTCTTAGTGTGCACTTTCATCATAGATGGAACCTACTGTGAAAATTTCAGCATCCTAGCTTTAATGGTTTGGGCTGTGCGATGATTGCCAATCAGTCAGTCAGTCAGTCAGCACGAACTCTTTTATATATATAGATTTAGAGAAAATTATGGTAATATATTGTAATAATAATTATATTGAATAATTTTAATCCTATAAAATAAAATTTTAATATTTACACGACCTCCTGAATCTCCTTTTATATTATTTCTTGATTTGTTTAACATAGGAAATCTTTGCATATTTTGCTTTTTTTTTTTGCATATTTTGCATATTTTTTGCATATTTTTACTCCCTGTACCCATAAAATGGGTAAAAAGGGGGTATTGGATTTGTGCAAAAGTATGTAAAAGGCAAAAGGAGACATCTCCGATCCTATAAAGTATATATATTCTTGATCAGCATCAAAAGAGATTTCGATTTGGCCATGTCCGTCTGTCTGTCCGTCTGTCCGGATGAACGCGTCGATCTCAGCAACTATAAGAGCTAGAGACACCAAATTTGGAATGTAGGTTCCTGTATACCATACGCAGACCAAGTTTGATTCCAATCTCTGATATCTTACCCCGTTCCCCCGCAAATCGATCAAAACGTTTTACAGCCACAGTTTTAAAGATATAGCTTTGGGATTTGACGTGTACACTACTTAAGTCACTCTTAATCTACTCTCCAAATTTTAAGTCGATCGGATAATAAACACGGAAGTTATTCAACGAACTAGATTCAGTATTGGAGCGAGGGGGGGAGAAGAAGCACAGCCACGACTTAAAAGGCCTCGCGTACGCTGCGGCTCGCGTGTGTGCGGGTTTATGTATGTGTGCGTGCATGTGTAAGAGACAAACATATGATTGGAAGTTTTTGACCTGGGTACAAGGAGTTTCGTAGTCGGGTATACTCGACTAGAGCATTCTTACTTGTTTGCATATGCAAACATGCAAAAATATGCATACCGTTTTCGACTCTATTTTCAATGAAACGAATTTTGGTGTTATCAGAATTTACCTATCTCAATCCTTCAAAAATATGCAAATATGCACAATCTGAGGTATATTTATTACGAACTCTTTTGTATCCATAATTTTCAAGGAAATAATTACACTTAACGCAAAATCCAGATATGCAAATAGGTTTTGGCATTTAGTGAATTGATAGAAAAAATTCCTTTTAACTACAGTTTCTTTCATGTTCATGATCTCTCACTGTTCCTGTATCTTACTGGCTCTATTTCCATTTATCCATATATTTCTTTGCAGCTAAAAATGCTGCGTAATTGACGACGGTGGAGAATTGTTCCCCGTCTATAGCTTTGCCTGCATAATCTTTAGACTGTCTGTGGCTGATTCTTCTACTGATCCTAATGAAACAAATTTGCCTGCCAGCTCAGCTACTGATTGATGCACCCAAAACTGTCAACAGCATTAAATGCAACAACCCATTTTCGGTGGAAAAAGTCGATGGGTCAGTTTTTGCCGCCCAGTAGTCAAGTGGTTGCCTGCCTATCCATCCAACAGTTTCTGTGTAGCGATTTACAGTTACTTTGAACCGGCTATTACCGTTGCCTAGGAGTAGCTGTAAAGGAAAAAAAACAGCCAAAGATGGCAGCCCACAATTAGGCGCAGATTGGGGCCGCGGAAGCTGCTATTTGTCAGATAATTTCAGGGGTCGCCTTACTGCCCACTAAGACCAAGCCAAACTCCAAATCACTAGCCCAGCTTTTCCGCACTGCTTTTGGCCAAGAGTTAGGTGCGCTGATTGGCGCCCGAGCGGTTACTTGTAACCGGGACGCGCCTGTTTGTGGCACGTTTATGTCGATGTCGATGTCGCTGTTGTTGCCGCTGACTCTGCCGTGCATTGTGGCAGACAGGTGCCGCTCTTCAGCTGTCCCACTGGCAGTGTAATGACGTCGAGGGCAGTTCATTCCAGTCAAGCCCCAGTTTCAGTTCATGCACATGGAATAGTTCAAAGGATGTGCTGTACAGTGAAAGAGCAACGACAGCCACCGAACTACATTGGCTCCATATTCAATGCCAGACCAGATCCAAAACCTAGCCCGCACCAGATCAAACTTAATTGGAGTAATTTTAACGTCGTGCAACTTTGCACACGACTTCCAGTGAGTTTGTTCGAGTGCGTGGCAAGAAACTGAAGCAAAATGATATCGGTGCAGACAGACAGCTATTCAGTTAGTTAGTTAGTTAGTTAGTTAGTCAGCCGGTCAATCAAGTCTCTGAAAATTAAAATGCAAGTTGATTTAAACAATCGATTGGCGCAGAACAGGATTAAAGCAGTCTCATATCTTAAATATTTCTACTAATAACTTATGTCTTAACCCACAAAGTTATGTAAAATCAAAACATCTATATAAACAAGTAAGAATGCTCTAGTCGAGTATACTCGACTACGAAACTCCCTGTACCCAGGTCTAAAACTTCCAATCATATGTTCGTCTCTTACACATGCACGCACACATACACAAAGCCGCACACACGCGACCCACAGCGTACGCAAGGCATTTTAAGTCGTGGCTGTGCTTCTTCTTCCCCCCCCCCCCCCCCCTCGCTCCAGTACTGAATATTGTTCGTTGAATAACTTCCGTGTTTATTATCCGATCGACTTGAATTTGGACAGTAGATTAAGAGTGACCAAAGTAGTCTACGTGCCAAATCCCAACGCTATATCTTTAAAACTGTGGCTGTAAAACGTTTTGATCGATTTGCGGGGGAACGGGGTAAGATATCAGAGATTGGAAACAAACTTGATCTGCGTATGGTATACAGGAACCTACATTCCAAATTTGGTGTTTCTAGCTCTTATAGTTGCTGAGATCAAACAGACAGACGGACATGGCCAAATCGAAATCTCTTTTGATACTGATCAAGAATATATATACACTATAGGGTCGGAGATGTCTCCTTCTGCCTGTTACATTCTTTTGCACAAATCCAATACCCCCTTTTTACCCATTTTATGGGTACAGGGAGTAAAAACTATATCCTCACTGACTGACTGATTGACGGATCAGCTGGACGCCAAACGATAGACGCCATAAAACTTGACTTTTTACAGTAGTTTCCTATTATATCGTAGGTTGGAACTCTGAAATAGTTAAAAGGAAAACTCATGGAAAACCGTATGCAACTCTTGTGTTTACCAACCAATCGATTAAAAACTCATTTTCAAATATCTATACAAAAAATCGTTCGAAACGCGTTTCACTGATTTTAAACAAGTAAGAATGATATAGTCGAGTGTACCCGACTACAAAACCCCTTGTACCCAGGTCAAAAATTTCCAATCGCATCTGCGTGCACTTACACATACACACATACATACACAAAGCCGTACACACACAAGCAACAGCTCAAGCGACAGCGCAGGCGAGGCATTTTAAGTCGTGGCTGTGCCTCTTCTTCCCCCCATCGCTCCAGTACTGAATCTTGGTCGTTGAATAACTTCCGTGTTTATTATCCGATTGACTTGAAATTTTGACAGTAGGTTAAGAGTGACTAAAGTATTATACATGCCAAATCATAAAGCTAAACATTTAAAAATGTGGCTGTAAAACGTTTTGATCGATTGCGGGGGAACGGGGGGATATATCTAAAATCGGAAACAAACTTGATCTGCGTATGGTATACAGGAGCCTACATTTAAAATTTGGTATCTCTAGCTCTTATGGTTGCTGAGATCAAACAGACAGACGGACATGGCCAAATCGAAATCTCTTTTGATACTGATCAAGAATATATATACTTTATCGGGTCGGAGATGTCTCCATCCGCCTGTTACATACTTTTGCACAAATCCAATACCCCCTTTTTACCGATTTTATGGGTACAGGGAGTAAAAACAACAATAGGCAATGGAGACTATATCGGATCTCCCTCTCACTAAGATAGTGTCCCACGTAGAACCTGGCTCTTTACTGTTGATTGCGGTGACTTCAAAGCGTAGCGCGTCTTGCCTCAACGAATCTCCATGTTTTCATGATTTTATTGTTATTTCCGATGCGCCGCCAACAAGTGGTTACCGCTGCACTTCGTTCCACTGGTTAGAGTGCAGTTACTGTAAGTGCCCTTTCTCTCTCACCCCTGTTTTTCTCCGTCTCTGGCTTTGCCACTACTGTAAATCATTAGCAACGATACCTGCTGTGAAAATTATGACAACGCCTCCGCTTGATGTTGTCGACTATCGCACAAAAGGTGCAGAATATACAGCGCCGTCGTTGATAGCGCCCGCTGTGATCTGGTTCGAGGTTGCTGCTTCGAGATTTGAGGTCCGAGATGCAAAGTTTCAGTCGCCAGATTTTCAAACACTACCCGCTGCGCTAACCGAATTTCTTTAATTTCTTTAGCTCGCGCCTTTTTCGTTTGCTTTTAAGGTTCCATTCAGCAGCCCTAATGACATTTGTCTATTTTAATTAACTAAACGCATTTGAGTCATTTAATCTTTGATGCACCGAAATCGGCTACCCGCGACGAGGACCACCCTTGACTGCCACCATGGGCTGTCATTTGAAAAACACATGCAAACAATGTCTCTGATCTGATCCGCCACTCAAATGCAGTTTCACAATAAATGCTCTAACATCAACCATAGCAATAAGCAGCAAGAACGTGCTAAAGTTATATAACCTTACAGCAATGTTTTTTGTACAAGATTAATTTTCGTCAGATGGTTCCTATAGAATCTATATAATAGTTTTGTTCGATTTTGATAAAATTTATAGCAAACTATAAATTTAATAATAACTCGCAATTGTTGAGTTTGAAAATAATATTTGTACAAAGAAAACAGTTTTTCATACAAAATTTAACTTTTCACCCGATTTCTATATGTCAGCTATAAGATATAGAGTTTTAATTTTGACCAAGTTTGGTCGAATGGTATCTATATATATAAAAGAGTTCGTACTGACTGACTGACTGATTGGCAATCATTGCACAGTCCAAACCATAAGAGCTAGGATGCTAAAATTTTCACAGTAGGTTCCATCTATGATGAAATTGCACACTAAGATGGCATTTTGGTGAATTCCACCCACAAGCGTGGAAAATCGCGGAAAACTGTTGAATGAAACTTTTTTGTTTACAATCCAATCGGCTTCAAACTCATTTTCAAAGTACTACACAAAAATTAATTTGACACATATTTCACCGATTTTGTAAAATCCCCCCCCATGGGCGGAAAATGGGAGTCTCAAGGTTGTATGGGCCAAAGTCTAATTTTAGTCCGATCACCTTCAAATTCATATTCAAAGCTCTTCACAAAATATAATTCGTCACATGTGCTACCGGTTTTGAAAACTACACGTGGCTTTATACTAATTTCCAAATATAAATACAAAAACCTCGTTACTTTGCGGGCAATACAACGGGCGGAAAACAGTTGAAAAGATTGATTCTGGTTTCTTAGTATTCTTCTTAAAATTTACTTCAAATGCCAAATGATTTTGGGCGGGAAATGGAAGTCAAGGACAAAAAACATTAGTCACGTGGCTCAACTATTTAGTTATATTTCTTAAGGTTGACGAAAGTAGTCAAATTCAAAAAAAAAGCACACATCTAAATATTTTCCCGGGCAAGTCCGGGATATTACCTGCTAGTAATCTATATAGAGACTCGGCTTGTGTGAGTGTGATGAGGATATCCTCCATTGAATAGGATATAAGCATCTGTGCCAAGTTTCATCATGATAGCTTCAAAGGTACGAGCTATCGGCTATCGATGGTCACCAAAATATATACATATACGGAAACGTCTCCATCAATGTGGTACACATTTCTAGACAAAATTACAATACCGTCTGCAATGTTATACTTGAGTTTGTTCACCATATTAATAATAATACAAATAATAACAAGTGAGAACGTTGGAGTCGGACGTACCCGACTGGGCTTGAAGTCCAGTATAATTTTGTTGTTTGTGGGGTGGGAAAGAGAGAAAAGCACAGTAGTCTTTATTTAAAATTTGGTAAATCTACGTGAACAGGTCTTTGAGAGATACATTTTGTTAATTTGTGGGGGAGTCGGTGGGATTACCAAAATTTTCTCAGTTGCAATGGCAAGTATTCGTCCTCTAAAGTTGAAGCTCATGTTTCGCTCAGCTTTGTTCATTTCCAAGAGCATGTTCTATTCTAAATCCATATTTTTAACATTAATGATGCAGGTGCACAAATAACAATAGAAAAATGCAAAAAGGGCAGACAAATATCAATCAACAGTAAAATTTTGATTTGCCTTATGATATTCTAATGTAACGCAACGTCACCGAATAAGCTTTTACTCTCCGTACATCTGCGCTGATGATAGCAAGTGCGTGATATTTCAAATTTAAACTAAGTTTTGTAAGATTAACTGAATATAATAAACTATCGAGGCACAGACAGAATATTGCATTTTATATAAAATTTCAAAAAAATGTAACGTAACGTAATGCATAAGGTGTTCTCAATTAAGTTGATGTTAATATTAGAGCCAAAATAAATATATTATTAGCGTTAATTAAGTTTTAAATAAGAATTATAACTTAAAAACATACCATGAAAATGTATGTAACGTAACGTCATGTAACGTAACGTATCATACTAAGGCTAATAGAAAAAAGTAAGAATAGTCGAGTATACCTGACTACAGTGGCGTAGATAGCTTTTTGCAAATGGGGGGATTTGATTCTGAAAATTTAAAATTTTCTTTTGATTTTTTGTTTTGGTCTTGCCATTTTGCTCATATGTAATTAATTCTTAAATTGCTTACATGTATCTTCACAGAATAATATCAAGTTTTATAGATTATTTGCACAGCCTAAATCGAAAGTGGAAAATCGCGGAAAACTGTTGTGCGAAACTTTTTTGACTATCATCCAAACGGTTTCCAACTCAAGGATCTGTGGTGATATTTTAGAAAATCCACCCAATGAGTAAAAAATCTGAAATATAACATTCTTGGTTATCGTGTGATTTGAATTGAATTTATTTTCAAAGCTCCACACAAGAAAAATCGTGGTCGTTATCAAATTTTTAAACTTTTCAAGACTGCATCAAAACTAATTCAACAATGCTGACCGATATTCAAGGTTCAAGGTCAAATGTGTAAGATTTGATTTCTCTAGATTGACTTCAGTCGTTTTTCTACAAAAATAATTGAGCATCGGCCTAGGAATATTTACCTCAACGGGCAGAAAAAATGAGTTACGCTATTTGTTATATATTTCTCACAATCTAAAAAGCTATTGAGAAAATAAAACAAACAGGTCATCCGTGTGGTTATTGGTAAAGCGAAGGATACACTAGCATTTTTTTTAATAAAATTATTGTTTTTTTTTTATTAATTAATATCGAGTGAACCGTTCTTGAAGAGGACCGAAAATCGTTCCAAAATAATTTCGTGGTCCAAGATCCATAACATAGACGTCCAGAAATTGATTATTTTATTTGGTTTCAATGTCAACAGATTCAGCTTATTTTAATTTTCATGGATTTAAGAAAACACATCCTCATTTGCTAGAAACGAGAGATTCATGGTTTAAATTAAGTCTAAATTAGCTTTTTGAAATTCATGATTCAAGGGCAGCGAAAGGCGTGAACAAGATTCATGGGATTATTTCGATTTTTGGGTTCTGAGGTTCTCAATTCAAACAAGCAAAATGGAAAAAATTCCTGAAATTCTTATACTATTTGATTATTTAAAACACATCGAGTCAGATTCAATCTCTTATGATTTCAGCGCGAGTCATATTTTAAGATAGTATAGACGTAATGTTTTTCCAGAAACTCAATGGGGGGATTGATCCCCTTAATCCCCCCCCCCCCCCTCCCCCCTATCTACGCCACTGCCTGACTACAAAACTTCCTCTACCCAGATCAAAAGTTTCGGATTGCATCTTCGTACATTAACTTACATTTTACACGCTCATAAACAAAGACACACACACACAAGCGACAGCGCAAGAGCGGCATTGTGTGGTGGCTGTGCTTCTTCGTCACTATGGAAATGTTTTTCATCAGTATCAATAGCCGAGTCGATCTGGCCCTGTCTGTCTGTCTGTCTGTCCGTCCGGATGAACGTGTCAATCTCAGCAACCATAAGAGCTAGAGACACCAAATTTAAAACGTAAGTTCCTGTAAACTGTGCGCAGTTTGTTCAATTAACACGTCGCGTGTCAAGATTATTTTAAATTTTTACACCCTCGCAAAACGATAGAGACGATTAATAAGAACGGTTTCAAAGATTTATCATTGACTATTGACGTGCATAATTATTGACTTCCTTTTGATCTATTGAGCAAGTTTTGGTTGGATAATAAGCACACAAGTTATTCAAGATACAATTTTTGTACTGTCGAGCAAGACGGAACCCGCTGCTTGAAATGTTCTGATTGCTTGTACTGCCGGTAAATGGTTTGATGCAAAGATACGAATGATTCTTCGTAAACAGGCCGGCAATTTTAAACTGCTCTAATCTGAATGTGCGTGCAACTAAAAGTCCTCAAACTTTGTAGCACAGTATTACAAACGCCACTCATCCAATCAAAGGAGGCCGTCAACTTGCAACAAGCAATAAAAAAAAGTAAGCTGCAGTAAAATCGCAGCTCGTAACGGCGCCAATGTGCAAATAAAATAACAACAAACACTAAAACTTTAATTTGCGACAAAGCGCAGACGAGCAACCCGAACGAACCAGCGTCTGGCTACCCAAATACGCGACCTGACAAACGGATGAGCCTCAACTGAGTGGCTATGCTCCTAAGGGCAGGGACTGTGGTACGCAGTCATACATACATAGGTCGGCGGTGCCGAATTTCATAGGCAATTAAAAAGTGCATTGGTTTTATTTCAGCAATTCAGGCTGGTAGCTGGTGGCTGGTCGGTCAGGTTAACCAGGTTGGTTTGCCCTGGCAGCTAACCAGAAGCCAGAGCATTGCCATCCTCTATGTGTAGAGGGGCATTTGATGAAGGACGCGATGGGCTCTGGCCGGCGCATTGCTATTAGTATGTAAAGTGTAAACTAATGGCTTTGATTTTGGTTGGCCTTTTGGCTGGTCGGCAGCGTGGGAACCACTGGGCCACTGCTAAGATTGCCGCGGAATAGCAGAAGGAGACTGCTAGCGGAAGATCGAAGTGGTGCACCGCACAACTTTTATCAAAAACGTTTATTAAAAGAGTCGAACAGAAGTAAACCAAGGCTCAAACTTTTGAGTTGGACTTGGAGCTGGTGAACAATAAGTAGCCTTAGTGCCTCGGCTTTCAGTGTTCGTTACCAACTTTGTCTGAGGGCCTCTGTGTGGAACAGAGTTCCATGGAAATGGTCCTGGCCTGCGACTGCTTGGATGCTCTTATAAGTAAGCCATACACGAAAACTCATTAACAACGACGCAGCCGCCGCAAACGGGGTTAAAAAAATCACAAAAACAACAACAATAACAGCAAAAATGGCAACAAAAATTAATGGAGTTTCATCATAATTTTTATTCTTCATATTTTTTGCGCTATCTTGGAACCAAACGCGACCCTGTTTATTGCTGTTGTTGCTTTTATTATTTATTATTTTTGCGAAATCTTAAAAAGCGAAGTCGACTCGAGCTAAGTCAATTCTGCCCCAAAGATAATTATGGCTCGGGCTTGGGCTCAATATACGATATATATATGTATGTACATATACATGTGTCTGGTCACCGTTTTGTAGCCATAACCCAATTTGATGAAGTGCATTAAAGTGTCTCAACAATCCAAAACACAAACTGAAGCTCAAACCCGATACCGATCAAACCCCAAACTCAACCAGTGCAATAAATGCTTTTAATTTACGAAATTCTTAAATTTGATGCTCCTGCTCAGTTTGCCCACTTGGAGTCCCACTGTTAAGTCCCTTTCCCACTCTTATTCAGCAGAGACTTCCATTTAGATGCGCTTCATCAGCGACAGCAGCGTATCATCATTTATAGACCGAATTCTGCTAGTATAGTCAATTGTGGGGCGGTCTTGGCCCACACAGCGTCGTCTAAAATGTCATGATTAACTGACCACTCATTAAGACCACATGACAGTTTTTTTGGGGTTACCGCCTCATCCTTTTTGTTTACTCCACCATACCAGGAAGATAGACCAACCCTCAACGGGGTCAAATTTAATCTGTCTCATATTGCAATTAATTTGAACTCTACCTCTAGCTGCCACTAGGGTGGGGCGGGTTAGTTGATGACGGACTGAAATTTGGTTGCTTTTTGAGAGCCGTCTGCAAGTAATGGGGTTGATTATACTATAAGTAGAACACTCTGTTATAGAAGTGGAACAGAATGGAGTGCTATATATAGCACAGGCTTAATTTATGACGAAAAACCATTAAAGACTTTAATCACCCAATCGAAATCTGTGTTTCTTTTTACAAACATCTATCTAAGTATGTACTAAACACGACAACAACAAGAATTTTAATTACACATACCTTATGGATGCTCACAGGCATTAGGTAAACTGGTTAACTAGTAAAAATATGGATTTTCTTACTCCCTGTACCCCTAAAATTGGTAAAAAGGGGGTATTTGATCTGTGCAAAAGTATGAAACAGGCAGAAGGAGACATCTCCGACCCTATAAAGTATATATATTCTGGATCAGTATCAAAAGAGATTTCGATTTGGCCATGTCCGTCTGTCTGTCCGTCCGTATATATGAACGCCGCGATCTCAGCAACTATAATAACTGGAGACACCAAATTTGGTTCGTGTATAGCGGGAGCAGGTCAAGTTTATTTTGGATCCGACATATTCCCCCCTTTATCGCGCTTTTCCATAAAAACCGACAAGCGACAGCGCAAGCGAGATATAATAAGTGGTGGCTGTGCTGCTTTAACCCACTGAATACCCATTTTATGGGTACAGGGTGTAAAAATATGGCCATCAGTCTTGGTATGCATAATTAATGATGCGATAATAAATACCAAATTCATTCCAGAAACTAGTTTCTTGCACTGCAGTGTGACAGTGCACTGTCGCTGAACTGTTTGACATGGGTGCCCATGTGTGTGTACATGTGTGATGTGTTTGGGAATTTCAGAGCTGGGTACAGGGTCTTAAACTATATATTCATTTAGATGATAGATTAAACCAGCGTGTGCTGTCTGATTAGCCCAGTGCGGGTCGCAACCCGGCACCTGTTCATAGAATACTCTGAATACTCTGTTCTTTTATTTGATCTTGGCACTTCATTAATTGAGGATATACACACACATGTGTACCAAGTTTGGCAGCTTTAGCTTCAAGTGTGTGGAACATAGAACAACAAGAAAGAACAGCTATCTTCGGATTACCGAAGCTATATACCCTAGCAGCAATGTTTTTTATACAAAACCCAATTCTCGTCTGATTTTTTGTATGGGAGCTGTGTGGTCCGATTTTGATTTAATTATTGGAAACTATATGAAGTATAACATAACTCTCACTTAGTTTGGATGTGATACAAAAACTTTTTCATACAAAAACTCATTTTTCACCTGATGATATGGCAGCTACTTGATATAGTGCTCCGATTTTACAAATAATTAAGTTGTATAAACACTCCAGAGATTCGGTTTGAGTAAGTTTAGTGAGGATATCTTCATAAACAAACAAGTAAGAATGCTAAAGTCGAGTCTACCCGACTACAAAACTCTCTGTACCCAGCTCAAAAGTTTCCCATCGCATCTTCGTACACTTACTTACATTTTACACACACACATACACAAATTCGCACACAAAGACGCACACACACAAGTGATATGATATATAATATATCTCCTTCTGCCTCTTACATACATTTGCACAGATATCGTATCCCCTTTATGGGTACAGGAAGTAAAAAGTTTTTCAAACAAAAACGTTGTCGACCGATCTTTCTATGGCCGCGCAATGTTATAGTGGTCTGATCCGGCCGTTTTCAACATATGTACTGCCTGCAGAAAAAAGAAGAGTCTGTTTCATCACAATAGCTTTAAAACTTAGAGACTAGCTTGCATAGAATCAGATGGACTCCGCTATGTCTACTCGGCTATTCATACTGATTCAGAATATATTTATGTATATACTTTGTTGGGTTGGACACGTCTCCTTCTGTTCATTACACAATTAACTAGTCAATTACAATTACATTAATTGACTAGTTAATGATTACACATTTCGACAAAAAAATTTTAGTACCCTCTGCTAAGGTATAACAAGTACTAATGCTATAGTCGAGAATACCCGACTACAAAACTCCCTGTACCCAGGTCGAAAATTTCCGATCGCTTCTTCGTATATTTACGCATAGACACACACATACACTAAGACGCACACACACAAGCGACAGCGCAGCGAGGCACTTTAAGTCGTGGCTGTGCTGCTTTTTGTTTCTTACAATTTTTAATATAATGAGAATTTAATCTGATTCTGGAAAATAAGCTGATCGAAAGTCAAATTTCTCACATTTTTATAATAAAAAAAATGTTATTTCCGAGATTGCCATTCATGCTGATGAGATTTGTAGTCGGGTATACTGGACGATATCATTCTTACATTGTTGTAATTACATTTTTTTTTTTTTAATTTTTGCGAATAAATTTTATGAAACTGTATGAATTGTACGATGACATTGACGTGGTCAGACGAATGAACATTACGCGACTTCGCTGGCTAGATCATGTTACACGTATGGATGAAGAAACTCCAGCTCGAAAATTTATTAATGCGGTAGTTGGTGGACAACGGAGGAGAGGAAGACCCCGGACCCATTGGCAGGATCAGGTTAAGGGTGCCTTGGCAGGACTTGGTTTTACTAACTGGAGAAGACGCGCGCCAAGCAGAGACGCGTGGAGGCATTTATTACATCAGGCAGAGACCCGATAAGGTTTTTATTGCTAAATAGAACTAGGACAAATTTTTAAACCATATACCGCGCCTGGCCCAAAAAGTTTCATAAATGCTGGATTAGACGTCATTAAATTTTTTATAACGGGAAAAATATTTTTTCTGTGAAATATTTGCTCAACGTTTTACTTTAACAAGTATTCAAGGCCGAAAATTCTCAAGCGCTTCTTCGAAGACATACAAGCACACACATACAATAGCAGTTCAGTGGCATTGCAAGCAAGCAGAGTGCTTAAAGTGCTGCCTGGGCTGTTACCCCCCTGTAATACTGAAAAAAATTTATTGAATAAATTTGTTCGGTAAATTCGGCTACAAATTTGCGCTATAGATCCCGAGGCATGCAGTAATTATGCATGCCAATAACCAAGGCTAGAAATAGTACATTTCATTAGTTTTATCGATTAGCGAGTGTGGTTAATAAAATTTTAAATTAACTGGATACGAGCGTGCTACACAAAAACCTGCATTACAAGTTTGGTGTCTCGAGCTACTCTATTAAGGTCATCAATTTACATAACTGAAGCCAACGGCTTGGCAAACTTCAAATTTTCCCTCTTGTCCAGCATTTTTCATGCCTAGTGTACATTCATTTTGTCATAATTCAGAGTAAGCTGTTGAAAATTTTAATTTTTGAAACTCTTGAACTGAGAGCTTAATTTTAACAAATATAAACACAAACAGATAAATTCATTCGCTTCTTTTGTTTAAACACATATGAAGAAATTTATACGTCGCCTCAAGCTGTCGATGCTCATGTCGCTGGTCAGGCAATCACGATCTTGACTGAGGATGCCCTTACGACTGGTACATGGACTGAAACAAAGCCAGGACTTGGACTGGACATGGTGCTAGGCCTTGTACACAACCAGCAATCTGCCAAAACCAGCCACTTAGACAACTCGACATGCCAGTCAATTGCAGCCAAGTCAAGTCGGCTCAAGTCACTCACTAAGTCAGTCATATTATTTAATATATTATATTCGAGTGCGAGTGTGAATGTGTGGTTATATGAGTGTTTATAAATATAAATGTATAGATATGTGGGTATGCATATATGTATAGGCGTGTGCAGATACGTGTCTTCATTACCATAATAAGGTGGATTGAAAGCAAATTGACATTGATATGTGTGGTGCAGGAATTGATTGATTTTGATACGCTTATCTATATATATAAAAGAGTTCGTGCTGACTGACTGGCTGACTGACTGACTGATTGATTGGCAATCATCACACAGCCCAAACCATAAGAGCTAGGATGCTGAAATTTTCACAGAAGCTTCCATCTATGATGAAAGTGCACACTAAGACGGGATTTTGGAAAATTCCACCCACAAGCGTGGAAAATCGCGAAAAACTGTTGTATGAAACTTTTTTGTTTACCGTCTAATCAGGTTCAAACTCATTTTCAAAGATCTACACAACAATTAATTTGACACATATTTCACCGATTTTGGAAAATCCACCCCCATGGGTGGAAAATGGGGGTCTCAAGGTTTTATGGGCGAAAGTCTAATTTAATTCCGATCACCTTCAAATTCATTTTCAAAGCTCTTCACGTAAAATAATTCGACACGTGTATCAGCGATTTTGGGAAATTCGACCACATGGTCGGAAAATCGGTGGAAAAGTCTGGCATTCGACATTTTTAGTTTTCATTCGATTGGCTTCAAACTCATTTTCAAGGTTCTATGAGAAAAAATAATAGGCGCAATGGTCAAAGATTTTGGAAAATCTACCACCGAAGTCGGAAAATTCGTGGAAAACTGTTGTATGAAACTTTTTTGATTATCGTCCGATTGACTTCAAACTCATTTTGAAAGCTTTTTACATAAAATAATTCAAGACGTGTATCAGCGATTTTGTGAAATTCGACCACATGGTCGGAAAATCGGTAGAAGACTCTGGCATTCGACATTTTTAATTTTCATGCGATTGGCTTCAAACTCATTTTCAAGGTTCTATGGGATAAAATAATAGGCGCAATAGTCAAAGATTTTGGAAAATCTACCCCCAAAGTCGGAAAATTCGTGGAAAACTGTTGTATGAAACTTTTTTGATTATCGTCCGATTGGCTTCAAACTCATTTTCAAAGCTCTTCACATTAAATAATTTGACACGTGTATCAGTGATTTTAGGAAATTCGACCACATGGTCGGAAAATCGGTGGAAAATTCTGGCATTCGACATTTTTAATTTTCATGCGATTGGCTTCAAACTCATTTTCAAGGTTCTATGGGAAAAAATAATAGGCGCAATGGTCAAAGATTTTGGAAAATCTACCACCGAAGTCGGAAATTCGTGGAAAACTGTTGTATGAAACTTTTTTGATTATCGTCCGATTGGCTTCAAACTCATTTTCAAAGCTCTTCACATTTAATAATTCGACACGTGTATCAGCGATTTTGGGAAATTCGACCACATGGTCGGAAAATCGGTGGTAAAGTCTGGCATTCGACACTTATAATTTTCATGCGATTGGCTTCAAACTCAATTTCAAGGTTGCATGGGCAGAAATAATAGGCGCGGTGGTCAAAGATTTTGGAAAATCCACCCCCAAAGTCGGAAAATTCGTGGAAAACTGTTGTATG
Organism: Hirtodrosophila histrioides; assembly: GCA_037075165.1. Classification (NCBI taxonomy): domain Eukaryota; kingdom Metazoa; phylum Arthropoda; class Insecta; order Diptera; family Drosophilidae; genus Hirtodrosophila; species Hirtodrosophila histrioides. The sequence continues at coordinate 72,396 of JBAMCL010000578.1, read as the reverse complement.
AAACTTTTTTGATTATCGTCCGAATGACTTCAAACTCATTTTGAAAGCACTTTACATAAAATAATTCGACACGTGTATCACCGATTATTGGTAATTCAGCCCTATGCTCGGAAAATTTGTGGAATAGTCTCTCACTCGACATTTGTGTGATTGGCTTTAAACTCATTTTCAAGGTTCTATCCAAACCATAATAGGCGCGGTGTCCAAAGATTTTGGAAAATCTATCCCTAATGTCGGAAAATACGAGGAAAACTGTGGTATAAAATTTTTTTTTATTATTGTCCAATTGACTTCAAACTCATTTTCAAACTTCTGTTTATCATTCAATCATTTTTATTTTCTTATTATTTCTCTTCTTATTTTCAAAGCACCTCACATTAAATAATTCGTCACATGTGCTAACGGTTTTGAAAAATACACGTGGCTTTATACTAATTTCCAAATATAAATACAAAAAACTCGGTACTTTGCGGGCAATACAACGGGCGGAAAACAGTTGGAAAGATTTAATTTGGATTCTTAGTATTATTGTTGGCTTAAAATGCCAAATGATTTTGGAAAATCTACTCCGTGTCGCCACGGGCGGGAAATGGAAGTCAAGGACAAATGAGTGGGACATTTTTTTGTTGTTTTTTTTTTTTCAAAGACATATTCATAGCCCTACACTGAAAACATTAGTCACGTGGCTCAACTATTTAGTTGTATTTCTTACGGTTGACGAAAGTAGTCAAATTCAAGAAAAAAATGCATTTTCATCTAAATATTTCCCCGGGCAAGGCCGGGGTATTACCTGCTAGTCATATATAAAACGTAAATAACATAGTAACAACAATGTGTATAATGAGGTTCACCTGAAAGAATTAGACTTTTCGGTAATATCCAATCTTTAATTATGGATCACTTATGCTGGTGAACATGGCCAATAAAAAAATAAACTTTATTTACGCGGTAGCATTATCAGTTGATATCAGTTAATATCAGACGAAATCAACGATGAAAGAGACTTGATTAACAGTAGGAATATTTGAAAATTTTAATTGTAAGCGAATAGTGGTGATAATATAATAGTATCTTAGTATAGTATAGACCAAAATATGCCTGACTTAATCTTAGCACTGTTTATAGTATTTTCTATGTAGTATGTGTGGTATTAAAGATATGTTAAATTTAAGGGATAACTACACGGCATGCGAAACAATTAGATTCACCATTTTGTCATAATGATGGTTAATGGTAAGAAGACCATAGCCGATATTTAGTTGGTAAATTATTTAAATGGCGCAGTACGAGGCGAAGGTCAAAGTGCAAGGATGAAAATGCCGCTAACGCTACGGCACCGCAGCCGCATCATCAAATGAAAAGTAAATAGGAGCTGGAGAAAACTGCGAAATGTCAGCGTATTTGATGGATAGCATGGGATCGAATCACAGTATGGGATGAGACGAGGATGCTGTAAGCCTGTGAAAAGGGAAATGAGCAGGCAGGCGAGTTGATTTGAGTTGATTTCCTATCCTACCCCATATTGGGGTGCGTCAGCCAAATGTGCAATTTTGTAACAAATTAGCGAGCTAGCACAAAAATACACATAGGCACAAAGAAACATACAAATGGAGGAGTTCTTTGTTGAATGAAAAATGCCGTTGTGATTATCACCGCAGGATATCCATCAGGTAACAACGAGTGTGAGGAAGAAAGAAAAAAATAAACAACAAATAAGAGGAAATGAGAAAAGATCAGCCAACTGGCACCGGCTTCAATATAATCCTCACGCTAAATTCATCCGCCTTACACACAAATCTGTAAATCTTTTAATGCGCCTGCGACACAGCGCCTGTTTAACAAACAGGACATTGTCTTACAACATTGCTCTGCGCTAAAAATGATGCCAGATGCGATTAAGTGCCACTTCCCGAAAATCCCAACAAGCACACACAAAGCATACGCAATTGTCCACTGTCCTCTTGTCACAGAACTGCCATTGTCTTAAACAAACAAAGCGGCACTTGATTTCAAAACTATGGCACAAAAGCAGTAGCCCAACACAACATTAGATAAAGTACATAAAATTCCGGATTCGAGTCCGAAATTCAAGCGGTAAATTTGCAACTAACTCGAAAAGTATAAATCATGGTTCACTCGAATTTTCGTTGGGCAGACGCAGACACACTTAAAAGCTAGTTTCATGTCACGCCGAATGCATCATACATCGGAATTGGCAAACTATCTGAAGTAGATACAATCGCTGGCCTCCTCATCGTCCTTTATCATTAATCTCGAAAAAGTGTGCTGATGGCAAAACTTTTGTAATGCCACTAGCAATGTTTTTTTTTTGTTGCTATTGCCGTTGTTGTCTAGCAGTGTTACCGTTTTGGTGGTTTCGCCACCATTTAAGTGGTATTTCGGTCTGCTAGCGAGTAGAGGTTTCAATTAGTCACTACTGGTTATTGTTCGTTTATCTATACATATAAATGAATTCAGGCTGACTGACTGACTGGTTGGCAATCAACGCACAGTCCAAACCGTAAAAGCTAGAATGCAGAAATTTTCACAGTAGGTTCCATCTTTGATGAAAGTGCACACTGAGACGGAATTTTGGAAGCAAGCGTGGAAAATCGCGGAAAACTGTTGAATGAAACTTTTTTGTTTACCATCCAATCCGTTTCAAAATAATTTTCAAAGATGTACACAAAAATTCATTGACACGTATTTCACCGATTTTGGATAATCCACCCCGGGGTCTCAAGGTTGTATGGGCGAAAGTCTAATTATAGTTCTATCACCTTTAAGTTCACTTTCAAAGCTCTTAACCGAAAATAATCTGACTCGTATATTACCGACATTGGGCAATTCAGCTCCATGGTCAGAAAGTCGGTGGAAAACTCTGGCATTCGACATTTTTAAATCTCATACAATTATCTTCAAATTCATTTTCAAGGTACTACATAAAACATAATAGGCGCGGCGCTCAAAGATTTTGGAAAGTCCACCCGCCAAGTTCGGATAACTCGCGGAAAACTGTTGTATGAAACTTTTTGATCGATTGACTTCAAAGTCATTTTCAAAGTTTACTGTTTATCATCCAATTATTTTAAAAACTTATTTTATTAACTTGAAACTTATTTTTAAGGCAGCTCACATTAGGTAATTCGACATACTATGTGCTACCGGTTTTGAAAAGTGCACGGCCACGGTCGGAAAAGGGGTGAAGTCTGGAATTCAGCATTTTTGTTTTTCATGCGAATGGCTTCATACTAATTAGCAAATATAAATATAAAAGCCTCGGTGCTTTGCGGGCAATACATAGGGCGGAAAATGGTTGGATAGCTTTAGTCTTCATTCGTAGTATTATTCTGGAAATTCAAGTGCAAAATGATTTTGGAATATCTACTCCGCGTCGACACGGGTGGAAAATGGAAGTCAAAAGCAAATGAGTGGGATTATTTGTGCAGTTAGATCAGCTTTAGAAACATTTTCATAGACCTACACAAAAAACAAACAGAAGACGAAAGTAGTCAAATTCAAAACAATGCAAAGTGCATCTAAATATTACGCCGGGCAAGGCAAGGGTATTACCTGCTAGTATATCATAAATTGTAATTAGCTACCATAGCATATTTTCCAGTGGAAGAAGGATATGAATTTTATAAACAAACTTAATCTGCTTATGGATCAGATTGGATGTGATTAATTTAATCATTATTGATCAAAATCGTATCTTCTGAACTATATAAAATATCGCCAAGATCTTAAAACCATTTAATATTGAATGGTTCGTAGCATTCAAATAAGTGTAAGATCATTAAAATCCCCCAATCACATTGCTTTAGCCTGCCGTACGAGCCACTGTGCGTCATCCAAATGATTTTACGAGTCCACTTGGCCGTCGGAAAAATATATATAGTTTTTACAAAGGTCATATATGTCTATTCATACCTGCAGTCTATCCATATGGATGTATGTATTTGAAATAATATACACTACACCAAGTCAAGCCGATCGGATAACAAGGTATTCAAGAAACTAATTTCAGTACTGTAGATCAGGGGGCAGCAGCAGCGTCTCCCACTTGAAGTGCTCTGCTGAGTATGTGTGTGTCCATGTGTTTGTAATCAAAGAAGATTTCGGAAGTGTTTGTTACCTGAGAACAGGGTGTCTCGTAGTCGGGTAGACTCGACTAGAGCATTTTAACTTATTTAAGTAGTAATTTAATGTATTTGTAGTGGTTTTAAAACAGGCCCCGGAAACATTGCAGTCAACACCGCGTGTTTGTGGTTGTTGCAAATTGCATGGCAAGTCGCCGAATACCGGCTAAGGATGAATCCCCAACCACTCCCGGGTGTATTGACGAGTCCGCGCTTAAACTGGCAGTGGCATTTAATTAAAAGTGGCGAGTGTTTAATAAGTGGCAAGCCCGTCCAACACGCCATGCAAATCCGGACCTCCACAGGTATTTGCACCACCTCCCTGAGCGAGAACTTACATATACTTCGCAAAATAAAAATTGTTATGTACATACATACGTACATAGGTACTCATGAATAAATCTATACATTTGTTTGAACATACATAATATAGGATGTACTAATGAATGCTCTTATAAATCATTTACCAAAAATTGTTTCAATCGGATTGCGGTGGTGTGGGAGGATATCTGAAATCTAAAACAAGCTTTAAATGCGTATGGTTTAAAGGCACCTGCATTCCAAATTTGGTGACTCTAGCTCCTAAAGTTGCTGAGATCGACGCGTTCATCCGGACAGACAGACGGACATGGCCAAATCGAAATCTCTTTCGATACTGCTCAGGAATATATATACCTTATAGTGTCGGAGATGTCTCCTTCTGCCTGTTACATACATTTGCACAGATTTAGTATCCCCTTTTTACCCATTTGATGGGTACAGCGAGTAACAAGTAAGCACGTTGCAGTCGGACGTATCAGACAGCAGAATACTCTGTTCCCAGTCCGGTATAATTTACTTATTTGTGGGTTGAGTAAGAGACGCAAAGAAAGCGGTAGTTTGTATGCCAAATTTGGTGACTCTACCTGTACAGGTGTAGGAGATATAGATTATGCTCATTTGTGAGAGAGGGTGTGGGGGAGTCAACAATTTGTTGATGCAGGGTTGTCAACATAAGTCTGTATGGGCGGTCTTGCCACTTCATAAATTGAGGGTATATACCAACATGTGTACGAAGTTTGTTTGCTTTAGCTTCAAGGGTGTGGAAAAAATTGAGTTCATACGGACCGACGGACATTTCGCAAACCCAATATACTCTTTTTCCCTCGCACTCGTTGTCTGTCTGCAAAATGTCTGTCCTGAGTAACTACAGTTTCCTTTTGCATCTCACTATCTTCTGCATCTCTATTATCTTCAGATGTGTGCATATCGATTAATATGTAAGAAGTCAAACATAACTTTTGATGCGATCGCGGACTTCGACTGGGACTCGCACCCCGCTGCGAGCTGTCCACTTGGCTTGATCAGAGCCCAAAATGCATTCAGTGTCTCTGCCTCTTGGTATTGGCTCTTTTCTCTGTGGCTAGGCCCTTTGCAATATTCTTTTGGAGTGGTAGTCGACAGAACACCAGTAGCCAATTGTCTGGCAGTTTAGGTTGCACTAATTCGTTAAATAATAAATAATAAAACACACAAGTGCAAAAAAAGCGTTGTCGGTCAAAAACAGCTCCAAAACGTCGCACAGTGGCTCGATTTCCGAATTCAGGTTGTACAAATAAATTTCCGAGTTAATGAATTGGGCAAAAGTGCATACACATTTCGATTTGGAATTGATCAAGCTATTATATATTCCTAATTGTTAGCTCTATTGTTTTTATGCGCCTATTTGTTATAGTGGTTCAATTCGGTCGTCTCCGACATATGTACTGCCCGTCGCAAAAACAGGTATCAATGCTAAGTTTCATCATGATAGCTGTAAAGCTGAGCGACTAGATTGGGTAGAAACAGAGAGTCAGAGGACACACGGGAACACATACGAACATTGCTATATCACTCGGCTATTGATGAAGAATGTATACAGTTTGGGGATCGGAAATTTAACTTTTAATACGCTACACATTTCGTGACCATATTATAATAACCTCTGCAAGGATATTTACAAAAGCTGGCTATTTACAAAGTGGCTTAACAACAAAATTATGATTAATATTTAATGACTCAATAAATCCAAAATGTATTGTCCATATTGTAATTCGAATTGTTACTTGTTAGTGCCATTGTTGCGAGTGTTTAATGAAAGTGTTATTGTCAGTGTCTCTATTGTTGTTATTATTGAGATAATAAACAGAACGCTATAGCACCAAACAGCAACAAGCGATATAGACAACATGAATTAGCTTGGTCAAAGACAACAGTATATACTCAACTACGAGACATCATATACACAGGGCTGATATTCTCAACTACATTTTCGAAAATAAATATACGCTTATGTATCAATCGTATCGTATGTCTCCAGGTTTCAGTTCCTAGAATCGTCGCGTATTCTGGAGTACTAAATCTGTGCAAATGTATGTAACAGGCAGAAGGTGAAATCTCCTGCCCTATAAAGTATACATATTCTTGATCAATATCAAAAGAGATTTCGATTTGGCCATCTCCGTTTGTTATTCAACGTACAAGATTCAGCACTGCAGCGCGGGGGGAAGAAGCAGCACAGCCACCACTTAAAATGCCTTGCCAATTCCAATTTGGTGTCTCTAGCGGACGGACAGACAGACGGACATGGTCAAATCGAAATCTCTTTTGATACTGATCAAGAATATATTTACTTTATAGGGTCGGAGTTGTCTCCTTCTGCCTGTTAAATACATTAGCACCGATCCAATACCCCCTTTTTACCCATTTTATGGGTACAGGGAGTAATAGATAAATTCTACTAGTAGAGTCATCGTTATGGTTGCTGGTGCATGCTTTCTAATATCAGCGTATTTAGGCAAAAGGTATAAAATTACAACATGCACACATGCAGCAAATGTAAGCTGGGCCCACAGAACAGAGACTGAAGAGCCTGGGTCTTAAGAGTTTCACAACAGAAGACCAAGAGCCAAAGCTTTTCGAAAATAACATCAATTTTCTGGCTATAACGTTTAAGTTTTTGGTTGCACATGCCTATGCTGCCTCATTGCCTTTCTGGAAGAGCCTGGAGGCCATTTTCTCAGGTTTTTGAAGACAGTTCCCGGCTTTGTAATAAGGCTAACGAATGTGGGAACAAGTCTGGCGACGGATCTTATAAAAGTTTTCGATTTTTCTTAACTTAGCTTAAGGGCAAAATAGGCAGTCATAGAACTTATCGGACTTATCGTATTTGAGTTGCAAGTTGCCAGACAAATTTGTCATGTCAACACCAATAGGTACAGCAAAAATTGCTGTATGACGGTCTTGACAAACAACTTCACAAGTCAAAGGTGTTGCTGCGATTTTCATCAATGAAAGTCTTAAGAAAATTGTGCACTGAAATTTAATTCATTGCATACAAATTGCTACTGTATAACATTGCTGCTGCAGTAGTAATTGCGACACATCCTGCTCTTGCTATTTGCATATAATTAATGTTTTTGTCAAATGAGGAACAGCAGCAAACTGGCAACACTTTTTACGTATACACTCAATTGGGAAATTGTTATGTGACAGTTGCTTCAGCAACAGACTCAGCTGCAGGCTGCAACTTGTTTGCAATCTATAGTACGAACTTGACTTGGCTTGAAGCCAATAGTAGGCGTTGCACTGAATTGCATTCTGTGCATATTTCGTCGCCGGCATTTGAAAATAGCCCGCATAAATATGCATGCCTCGATACATTTTGGCACGCCACCAACACCAAGTGCAACAACGCCAGTAGCAACGCCCACTCCTAGCCCTACTCATCACAAGACGCATACATATACCTTATTAATATGACTTATTTATTTACAGCTATGAATGTACATACATTTTCACACATAAAATACATAAAATAGTTTAAAGGACGTATTAAAATTGTCAACAATGCTCGTAACAGGCAGAGTAAGACATCTCCGAGTCTATAAAGTATATATATATATATGTACTCAATCAGTATCAATAGTCGATGTAGCCCTGTCCGTCAGTCTGTCCGATAGGGTCATCAAACTTAATATGTATGTATGCTTGTGTGGCGGTCAAGTTAATTTCAAATTTTGGATTTTTCCACTCCACAAATCGATGAAAAGGAGTTACAACACTACTTTCAAAGATACTCCCTATTTTGGCGTGCATATATCTTAGGTTCTTTGAAATCTACGACTCAAATTTCAAACCGATCGGATAAGATTTACAATAATTACGTACGAATCAACGATACTGCTAAGCAGAGGAAAGCATCTGCGCAGCCGTCACTTGAAATGCTCTGCTTGCCTGCCGCTGAACTGCTTGATGCATACTCGACTGAGCATTCTTACTTGATTTGAATACAAAATTGTAGTACCATAGCAGAAAATTTAGCCCCCGAAGTCTCCATCGATCAATCATATCATATATATCAGGCGGTCCCTTGCCAACCTAGGAAATTTTCTCAGCAAGAAATTGAATATACTAAACGATGCTATATAGAAGATACAAACAGGTGGGTAAGAATTTCTGAACAAAATGATATAAAACGAGGCTCGCTGGAATAAAGAAAAGAACGCCGTTTTTAGTCAGTATACTAAATGGTCTTTAAATGAAATTGAAACTCAAACAAGTTTTAACTCTTTCGTTGTTGCTGTTGCTCTTGCTTCCTTAAAGCTGTGAGTCAAACTCCGTGCCGTGGCAAATCAATCAATTTACTTGGCGATCTTGAAATATTTTTGTTGCGGTGGCTGTTAGCTGAGGATAATCGTTGCGCTTCATCGGGCCAGGAACATGAGACATAAAACATGAACATCATCAACGCCATTTCAACGCGCGCCTTGTGTAAAGTTATAAACCTAATTTCAGCCTTATGATTCCTCTTGATTCGACTCAAGTCGACGCAAACTTGGATTCGGTCGACACACAAGGCGAGATGGCCAAAAAAAAAAACAGGCATATAAAATGTTTAAGTACACGCTTGCCCGATGGTAATCACTGCGAATACATCTTAAGCAAAGGCGCAGCAGCACGATAAACAACAACACCAATGGCAAAGCGACTCATGTTGCTGCTATGTCGCTGGCGGCCTAATAACAGCTACAATATTTGTATATAGATATAATATGTATGTATGTATACATGTGTGTGTATGTATATATTTATATGCATTTATATATATTATTTATATATACATTTATGTATATGTTTGTATTTCGCGCGATGTAATGCACGAAGCGCTGGCAGCGTTGGCAACTGGCAGTAAAGATGTTGCTGCAATGCAAGTTGCTTTTGTTGCTGGCGTAGAAAATGCGCCCAGCTTGACCTTCTGACTACTAAAATCAGACATTAGATTTTAACTCGCCAAGTCATGCACCTGGACAGTATTTATGCTAACTTACCACCCCGTCAAAGTGTTTGTGCGACGCAATTGTCAATTAGCCATTTCAATGGCCAACGACCAACAAATTATTTGGCATATTTTCGCTGTTAAACAGCACATTTGGAAAGCGGTGAAAAGCGTGTTTCTGCAGCAGTTAGTGCCGTTGCTCCAGTGTCTTGGCCGCCAAATCTTGCTGCCTTTATTACAACAGAACATAAAATTTAACAAGTTAGAATGCTATAGTCGAGTTTACCCGACTACGAGAATCCGTGTACCCAGATCTAAAATTCACAAAGACATCTTCCCTATAAGAAATTAGAGAATGTGCTTCCACGTTGAATGCCTTCTCAGTAACTAATTTTACAACGTCGCAAAGATTCTACATACTAAAAAAGCAATATCTGCGTGCGAAATTAGATAGTTCACTTCGTACTATTTTGGAAGGTTAAGCCCGCGCATATCATAAAACGTTGCCTGCTCATCGAAGTAATTTTTCCATGTAATGCCTTTGTGAAAATAAATACGAAGTCATCGCTCGTATTATTCAAAATTTGATGTTTCTAGCTTTTATAGTTTCCGAGATCCTTGTGAGCATAATACAGTCGGGGTCAAATTGACTCGGTTAATGATACTGATCAAGAACATATATAAATACTTTAAGAATGAGAGATGTCTTTTTCCATCTGTCACACATATTTGCACAGATTTACCCATTTTATGGATACATGGATAACAAGTAAGAATGCTATAGTCGAGTATACCCGACTACAGGATTTCCTGTACACAGGTCAAAATTTCCGATCGCATCTTCGTACACTTACACATACACACACACATACACAAAGACGCACGCACAAGCGACAGCACCAGCGACAGCGCAAGCGAGACATTTTAAGTGGTGGCAGTGCTTCTTCTTCCCCCCGCGCTTTAGTACTGAAACGTGTTTGTAGAATAACTTACGTGTTTATTATTCGATCGACTTGAACAGTAGATTAAGAGTTACTAAAGTAGAATACATGGCAAATCCCAAAGCTATGTATATCTTTAAAATTGTTGGTATAAAACGATTTTATCGAATTGCGGAGAAACGGGGGAAAATATCTGAAATTGGAAACTAACTGCGTATCGTATACAGGAACCTACATTTAAAATTTGGTGTCTCTAGCTCTTATACTTGCAAAGATTAACGCGTTCATACAGACAGACAGACGGACATGGCCAAATCGAAATCTCTTTTGATACTGATCAAGAATATATATACTTTATGGGGTCGGAGATGTCTCCTTCTGCCTGTTACATACTTTTGCACAAATCCAATAACCCCTTTTTACCCATTTTATGGATACAGGGAGTAAAAACAGGGAAATATATCAATTTGCGAGGCGAAAGAATAAATCACATCCGTTGACGAATGAAGGCGAAGGAGAATTGAAATTGAAATTGTACATATATAACCGTTCCCCCGCAATTCGATCAAAACGTTTGACAGCCACACATTTGAAGATATTGTTTTGGGATTTGGCATGTACAATACTTTAGTCACTCTTAATCTACTGTCAAGTTCAAGTCGATCAGATAATAAACACGGAAGTTATTCCAAGATTCAGTACTCTAGCGAGGGGGGAAGAAGAAGCACAGCCACGACTTAAAATGCCTTGCTTGCGATGTCGCTTGTGTGTGTGCGTCTTTGTGTATGTGTGTGTCTATGCTTAAGTGTACGAAGATGCGATCGGAAAATTTCGACCTGGGTACAGGAAGTTTTGTAGTCGGAAATACTCGACTATACCATTCTTCCTTGTTCTTGTTTGGCATGCATTTAGCACGCTATCAAACATCCTTTTAATTCCTTTTGACAACAGCCGCCGACCTGACTCGTCGTGTTGGCACTGAACAAATATCATGCCACATGGCTGGCTGGCAGCTATTTGCATGCCTCGATAGAGTGCAACGCAGCGTTGGAACTGCAACAGTAGCAGTAGTAAAAGCGTTGGCGTTGAGCATCGCTTCACTTGTCAACGCAAGTGACTAACGAGTGCATCATTAAATAATTTTAACGACTTCATTTAATGTTTAACATCATACATACATATATACAACTGATGATGCCGCCCTTGCTGCTGCTGGTATTAATGTACTTAATTATACTGGCAAGTGACAATGCGTTGACGAACTAAAGAAAAGAGTGGGTGACACCTTTTTTACACTGACGGGACACTGGTTACTCCCTGTACCCATAAAATGGGTAAAAAGCTGTATTAAATCTGTGCAAGTGTATGTAACAAACACAAGCAGACATCTCCGACACTATATATAATATATGATATATAGTATATTATTAAATTTTATAATATTATATATTCTATATATAATATATATTCTTGATCAGTATCAACAGAAAATTCGATTTGGCTATGTCAGTGTGTCTATCCGACTGTATAAACGCGTCGATCTCAGCAACTATAATAGCTAGAGTCACCAAATTTAAATGTAGGTATACCATACCTGTATACCATACGCAGTTCAAGTTTATTTTGGATCCGAGACACTCCCCCCCTATCGCTTTCGTTTCCACTAAGGATGTGCTTTCACATCGAATCACTTCTCAGTTCGTTATTTTGCCTCCGCAATATGAAGTTCAAGGATGTTTCTACAACATTGCCATATTGTGCACTTTTACAATTGAAATGGATAAGTCAAAAAATAATAAATTATTCAAATTGATACTTTATAAGTAGTAACTAAAATTGTTTGTAGTTTATGACACGGATGGATACCAAAGGCCACAAGGTTGAATTTTCACCTATATTTAAAAAAAAAGAGGGCTTTCGTGAAAAGAAAAAAGAAAGTGGTACAATGTCTTTGAATACCTTCATGACAATAAACTTGTGTAATGGCAAAACTCATGTTTTAATACATATATGTGTTGTAATAAACTGATAAGTACTATTAGAAGAATTTCTATAAAAACACTACTATTATTACTACTACGAATTCTCTGATGCATACTCATACAAGAAATTCGGCATCGTTCCACAGAGACATAGTAAAGAGGAAGATTATCAGGGAGCAAGTTATATAGTGATCTTGGACAATGATAACATAAATGTGTACATATGTATACCCAGTGCACACGGCGGTTGAGGGTGTGGCCTGTGGCTTTGCACCGACTGTCAACGACTGTCACCTTCTAAGTAACATTTTGACGTCATGGCAAATGAGTGTTAAGTAATAGACAGAACAGAAGCTAAGGTACAACACACAATTCGGTAACACAAGGCACAGGGTTAATTTGCATGTTCGAGTAGTTTTGGACACGGTCCAATGGGGGTCCGCTCGGAATGTTCAAAGTGTAAGGTACTCGAATAGCGAACACGTCGACAACGCGTTGTCGGCTCAGTCACTAATTAAGTGGAAGCGCACTAAGACCATTTACTATTCAATTAAGTTGCCATTGTTGCGGTCTCCGCTTGGTATTGGTGTTGTTGCTAATCGAATTGCCTGACCATCTCATATAAGTACATGGGCCGATAACTGGTGGTCATTACCGTATTGCATTTTCGCTGCCAAATCCCTATATTTTTACTCCCTGTACCCATAAAATGGGTAAAAAGGGGGTACTAAATCTGTGCAAATATATGTAACCGGCAGCATGAGACATCTCCGATCCTATAAAGTATATATATTCTTGATCAGTATCAAAACAGATCAGAAACAATCATGATCTGCGTATGGTATACAGGCCCCTACATTCCAAATTTGGTGTCTCTAGCTTTCATAGTTGCTGAGATCGATGCGTTCATCCGGACAGACAGACGGACATGGCCAAATCGAAATCTCTTTTGATACTGATCAAGAATATATATACTTTATAGGGTCGGAGATGTCTCTTACTGCCTGTTACATACACAGATTTGCACAGATTAAGTACCCCTTTTTACCCATTTTATGGGTACAGGGAGTAAAAAGGAGGCTAAAAAAAACGAATTGGAAATATTCGTAGGTGCTTTTGAAAAGCCCCGCGGACCTTGTATGCTTTCTCTTCCACCGCTCCCATGTAGTATGTGCATATGTATATACATACCTAATTCTCTTGGTCCCTGGCTCGATGGTCTCATTGTTGGCGATTGGTATTTCAGCAGCATCATGCCAACTAATTTTCCAAATGACACAATTAACTTGCGTCGGCCCAGACCATTATCAATGGTAAAAGTGCAAATAGACTCGCACAAAGTGAGGCGCAATTTAAAAATTAAATTATATTTACGTAATAGTCGAGTAGAGTGAAAACGAACTGGGCTGAACTTCACATAGTGAGAATGGGTAGAGCATAGACCGCGAAGGATTAGGATGATAGAATCAATTTGAAAATTTTGTATAGCATTCATCGAATCGCCCAAGTATATTCTCTACTTTATAGAAAATAAAGGGAATCTGATAATAAAAAGAATAATATTTAAAAAAACTTTTAGAAAATTGTCTATAATTTGATACAATATTTTTGCTTATATTTTGCAAACTGATATCCTTTATTTAGTAGCAAAATGTACATGCAGCAACATCTAACGCATGACTAGACTATATTTACTATCCAGAATTTTTTCTTAAGGTTGCTTTGATTTTTCAATCATAAATAGCTGTTTAAGAAAAAATCACACAATTTTTTTACGAATGATAAGATCCGACAAGTGGTACAAAATAGTTTTAGTAGAACGTACACTAAAATGTACATACATATATACATACATACATACCTAATAATACATAGGCAAGCTCCTTAAATATTTACATGATTTTAAAATGATTGAATAATTTTATATTAACATTTTATTATTTTGTGTTAATGTTTAGTGCTATTCAATAAAACAATAGAAATACAAATAATTATTTAAAATTTAAGCTGTTAGATTTCAGTTATTCAGCAAACAAGATTCAGTACTTCAGCGCAGGGGGAAGAACCAGCACAGGCACCACTTAAAATGCCTCGCTTGCGCTGTCGCTTGTGTGCGTGTTTGTATATGTGTGTGTGTATGTAAGTGTACAAAGATGCGATCGGAATTTTTTGACCTGGGTAGTAGGTAGGGAGTCTTGTAGTCGGGTATACTCGACTATAGCATTCTTACTTGTTTTTTATACGAAAACTCATTTCTCACACTTTTCTTTCAATGGCAACATTAATATCAAGGAAATCGATTTTTATCCAATTTAGTCAGCCTATAGAAAACATTATATTATTATATTATTTGGATTTGGTGAGTTTGGTCAAAATATCTTCATATACAGAAAGGTTTTACACATTTTGTGGAGTCGGAAACGCCTATTTCAACGTATTACATCTTGCGTAACAAGATTATTATACCTTCCGCGTAAATATAAAATGGTTAGATATAGGAATTTCCCTAAGTAATAAATGTAAGCACTTAATAACAAATATATAGGCTTATCTCTTTACACATTTCGTGATTGTGATAATTTCTCGCTGTGTAGGCAATACATACAGTATGTAGGTCTGAAGAATCTACCGGGTGTCTGCTAACAGCGCCTGCTGGTCAGGACTACCAATGCCCTAGCGATGAGCGACGCGACGCCCTGGCGCCTAACCGAGCTGAGAAGACAACAAATTAGGGAATGACGCGGCGATCTTGCTCCAGATGGCTCAAAGCCTAAGCCCAGAGTAGAAAGGTCGGTCCGTATTTGTATTTTTATTAATATATTATTGCTTAATTTCTTTTGTTATGCTGATTATGCCGACAGACAGCGCTGAAGCAACGAGGCCTCTTGGTGCAGCAAATCACGGGCAAGAGTTGTTCATGGGAAAAACGGCTACAGCGTTGCATGATATTCAATAATTTAAAAGCCGCAACTTGAGCGTATACATATTTCAATAATCTCCTGAAGTTTTTACCGCTGCCATTACTGTCTGACAGCCTAACTATCGAGCAGCCTACAACACATGTTTTGTGTTTTGTTTCCAGCGTAAATGTTACTTTCAGTTTGTCTTGGTAATTTATCATTTTTCTCTTTTTTACACCATGTCCCATTAAAAATAGGTAGTAAAACCGTTCGAATGAATGAGGGAGTCATCTTGGACCCTATACAGTATACACATACATATCTGTATTGATATATAAAAAAGTTCAACCTGACTGACTGGCTGGCTGACTGGTGACATTTGTGCAGCCCAAATGGTAGAAGCTAAAAGCCTGCAATTTTAACAGTACTTATTATAAAGTTAGGTGGAACTGTCGAAAAAATTTGTTAACAATATATCGGGAAGTATAAGAAAATTGTTCGAAAATTTCGGTATGCTCCAGCTGCTACATAACAATGTGAACGTGCAAAAGAGATAAGCTCTCTCAGCCTTAAAACTGCACCGCCATATTGCTTATCTCTCTCAGACTCTGCCTATGCTTTGCTATTGATCTACGGTAGATGATGGGCAAAAACGGGGTACTAAAATTGGGCAAATGTATGTAACAGGTAGAAGAAGACATATCCGACCCTGTAAAGTGTAGATATTCTTGATCAGTATCAAAAGAGATTTCGATTTGGCCATGTCCGTCTGTATGAACGCGTTAATCTCAGCAACTAGAAGAGCTAGAGACACCAAATTTGGAATGTATGTTCCTGTATCAGAACAAGTTTTGTTTCCAATTTCAGATATCTACCCCCGTTCCCACGCAATTCGATAAAAACGTTTTATACCAACAATTTGAAATATATAGCTGTGGAATTTGGTATGTGTAATACTAGGTATCTCTTTATCCGTTGTCAGATGTTTAAGTCGATCGGATAAAAAACACGGAAGTTATTTACGAAGGAATAGTCAGTGCTGCAGAGCGGGGTGAAGAAGCAGCATGGCCACAACTTAAAATGCCTCGCTTGCGCTAGTGCTCGTGCGTGTGCGGCTTTGTGTGTTTATGTGTAAGTGAACGAAGATGTGATAGGAAGTTTAAAACCTGGGTTCAGGGAATATCGTAGTCGGGTATACTCGACTATAGCACTCTTACTTGCTTGGAATGAATCAACTAAGCTATTTTGTTTGTTGATCACTTAATTTCTAGTACCCTGAGAAAACAGACCAGGTTCTTAAAATCAAGAATATTTAACTTAAATATTTTGTTCTTAAAATAAGATCATTTTAAGACCAAATTACTAAAACTAAGAATAAATTTCGAAGATACCGTAAATTCTTAATATAATAATTGTAATAACTTTAGGAATATATCAATATGGAAATGAATTGTCATAGATGCGATCGGAAATTTTTACCTGGCTACAGGGAGTTTTGTAATCGGGTATACTCGACTATAGCGTTCGTTTTTTTTTTATGTCGTCTCTTCCAAAAATTTGTGCATACATATCTATGTATATATACAAAACAGTTCATGCTGACTGACTGACTGATTGACAATCATCGCACAGCCCAAACCATAAGAGCTAGGATGCTGAAATTTTCACAGTAGGTTCTATCTATGATGAAGGTGCACACTAAGACGGGATTTTGGACGAAACTTTTTTGTCCAATCGGCTTCAAACTCATTTTCAAAGATCAACTCAAAAGTACATTTGACACATATTTGACCGATTTCGGAAAATCCACCCGGGAGTCTTAAGGTTGTATGGGCGAAAATCTAATTATAGTCCGATCACTTTCAAATTCATTTTCAAAGCTCTTTACGTAAAATAATTCGACACGTGTATCAGCGAATTTGGGAAATTCAGCCCCATAGTAGGAAAATCAGCGAAAACTCTGGCATTCGACATTTTTAATTATTAAGCAATTGGCTTCAAACTCATTTTAAAGGTTCTACATAAAAACAAAATAGTTACAGTGGCCAAAGATTTTGGAAAATCTACCCACAAGGTCGGAAAATTCCCGAAAATCTGTTGTATGAAACTATTTTGATTATTGCCCGATTTGCTTGAAACTCATTTTTAAAGCTCTACGTATTAAATAATTCGACATTAAAAGCCAAAATTTTTATGAAATAAGTATCTGTACCATTTCTAATATAAATCACGTTGCCCCCACTAGATTTTTGTTGTTGGAATTTTAACCTCAATTTTCGCTATTTACATCAGAAGTGAGAGACTGGGCTAAGTCGCATTTCTGATTCTGGGCGGCTTTTAAGGCAAGCTAAACTTCAAAAATCAATATAAAGTAAACCGCGAGTAAACAAAATTAAGTAAGAATGCATTTTGAAAACCACAGCCACAGCGTAAGTAATAATTACTTGAACACGTGAGTATCAGTTACTTGCAGTTGTGAAATTTTCTGGATAACTTGTTTTCTGTGACATATTTTGTATATTAATAAACAAATACAACGCTTACATTATGATATATTTTTCTTTCAAAACTATTTATTTATTATTGCAATAATTGTCTTAATATTATAAATTATTTAGAGACTCAGATTGGGTGATTTTAGTGTCGATATCGATAACATAAACAAGAAATTTTTCAAGCAAAAACATAGTTTTCGACCTATTGTTCCCATGGCAACTATATGATAAAGTAGTTGTCGACCGATCATTCCTGTGACAGCTATATGATATAATGGTCCGATCTAGCTGGTCTACTGCAAAAAGAAACATGTTTGCCAAGTTTCAGGAAGCTAACTGTTTTAGAAGTAATTATGGCCGCTCTCTCCAGATAAGCTGAGCCACTATGGAATGGCTTCATACTAATTTCTAAATAATTATAAAAAATCCTCGGTATTTTGCGGGGAATACAACGGGCGGAAAATATTTGGAAAGCTTTAGTCTGGATTCTTAGTATTATTCTTGGAATTGGCTTGAAATGCCAAACGATTTTAGAAAATTCATTCCTACGCGTCGCCACGGGCGGGAAATGGAAGTCAAAGTCAAATGAGTTGGATTATTTGATTATTTAGATCGGCTTCAAGTTTGTTTCCAATTTCAGATATCTTCCCCCGTTCCTCAGTTAAAACGTTTTACTGCCACACTTTTAAAGATATAGCCCTGGAATTGGGCATGTATTAAGTCACTCTTAAGTTATTGTTCAAATTTTAAGTCGGTCGGATAATAATTACTAAAGTTATTCATAAAAGAAGATTCAGTGCTGCAGCGCGGTGGGGAAGAAGCAGCACAGCCACCACTTAAAATTCCTCGCTTACGCTGTGACTTGTGCTGTTGCTTGAGTCTGCGTCTTTGTGTATGTGTAAGTGTGCCAAGATGCGATCGGATATTTTTGACCTGGGTACAGTAAGTTATGTAGTCGGTTATACTCGACTATAGCATTCTTACTTGTTTTATCAGTGTAACTACTCAGTTGTTAGTGAGTGACCAATAATAGAACAAAATATTAATAAACTTAATGAAAAAGCTTTGGATAAGAAAAATTTATTCAGACAATGCTGATAACTTAGCGATAAAATGTAAACAGAAATGTTGCTTATGATATTCATGTAAAGTTATAATATTAGAACACACATACCTTAATATTTATTTTTACATAGTGCTATAGAAAAACATTCGGCTTCTCAAGTTGTATGGCTTTAAATGAGTGCGCCTCTTACGAATTTTTTTCCATGCACTTCCAAGTATGCGATCGCAAAGCACAGATGTGTAACTGTGTAAAAGTCGGATACTGAGCCAAATGAACAACTGAACAACAAACAAGAAATAGGAAGGAATGTGTTTACTGACTTAATTCTTTTTGATTTACACACTCATGAAAACCACAAATCTAATAGGAAAGTAGAAAACTAAGCATTTGCGAAGAAAAGGAATATATATCTTGCAGTGGTTTGGACATGAACATACCTGACGCTGATTGTGAGAAACCAACGGCAGGCACTTGTCTGCGTCACGAAACATTATTGTGTCCCTAGACCTACATAAACATATGTTCGCCTGGCCATACAGGACTTCAAGAGTTTTAGACACAGTTCGATTGGGAGAGATGAGTAGTAGCACAGTCTACATGACTCCTTGTACTAAATACTAAGAATCCTTAACGTCAGTGAAACCAGATAATTGCGTACACAAAAGTGGATACCGGACTAGGAGTAGCTGTATAATGTGCATAACCAGAATTGAGGCTGCCGAACAAACTGTTCGACTACTGCAGCACATTATAGGCGTTGATTTTCGCAATACGTTAGGTATCAGAAGTAGCTTAATAAATACACAGTACACTTGAAAGGGCGTCTACCATTAGTTTGAAAAATGTTGTGGCATGCACTAGAAAAGGGTATACCTACTGAATTCCCAGCCATCGGGACATCGACGGGAACGCAATGGTGGACTACCTTGCAAAGAAGGAGTCAGGCTACCTAGTGAGAGCACAGAGAATATACAACTTTCATTGCACTCGGTATACAGAGAACTGGGTGCATCTACCTGCGCTGACGCTGGTGAATTATTCCAAAACACAACCAGCTGCAGAATTTGTAGTGATATGTGCAAGAAGCGAAACCAAAAACTCACTCAGTTTCCGCTGCAACTTTCAAGAAGGAATCGCAGAATAATCGTAGGAGTACTGACTGAACATTGCCTAGCAGCTGGTATACCACTGGTTAAACAAAAACCTATGTGACATAGGAACAAAATGGAGAAAATAAGATCTATGAAAAACAATTTAGCTAAGCAAGCTAATTAATGCAAGCTTTTTAGATATTGACAAAATTTTATTAAAATGGCATCAGTATATCATATCGCTATAGTAGGAACAAGCATTCTGTAATCACTATAAGCTTATTTTTAAACAAGTAAGAACGTTGCAGTCGGCGGTGGCGTCCGACGGCGGACGCACCCGACTGCAGAATACTATGTTCCCAGTCCTATGTATATAATATGGTTATTTGTGAGTTCAGAAAGAAACGCGATTTTGCTCCTTTGGGTGCGTGGGGGTGGGGGGGTCCAAAAATTTTTGATGCAGTTTTATCTAGGGGGCCAACATTAGTCTGTCTGCCAAATTTGGTGACTCTAGCTCTACTGGTGTGGGAGATATAGGTTTTGCTCCATTGGGGGGTGGGGGTGGGGGGGGTCCAAAAATTTTTGATGCAGTTTTATCCAGGGGGTCAACATTAGTCTGTCTGCCAAATTTGGTGACTCTAGCTCTACTGGTGTGGGAGATATAGGTTTTGCTCCATTGGGGGGGGTGGGGGTGGGGGGGTCCAAAAATTTTTGATGCAGTTTTATCCAGGGGGTCAACATTAGTCTGTCTGCCAAATTTGGTGACTCTAGCTCTACTGGTGTGGGAGATATAGGTTTTGCTCCATTGGGGGGGTGGGGGTGGGGGGTCCAAAAATTTTTGATGCAGATCTGTCAGGAATCTCAACTTTAGTGTGTATGCCAAATTTGGTAACTCTAGCTTTAAAAATGTGGAAGATACAGGTTTTCCCCAAATTTTGGGGGAGGGGGGGGGGGGGGGGGGGGCTGATCTTGACACTTTATAAACTGACGATATACACCAACATGTGTGCCAAATTTGGTTGCTCTAGCTCAAAGATAAAGGCAAAAAAATTGCGTTCATACGGACAGACGGACAGACGGACAGACGGACAGACGGACATTGCGCAAACCCAATATAATATTTTTCCCTTCGGGAACATAGTATAAAAATAAAAATTACAAAATAATGGTACTATCAAGGCTAGAGAGTCAAAATTTTTAATGTATGTTCCTGTTCACCATCCGCAAATCAAGTTTGTTTTAAATTTCAGATTTTCCCGACTGCATCCCAGATAATCGATAAAAACCTTTTCCATCAGCAAATTTAAAGATACAGCTTTAATTATAGGCGTATATGATTCTTGGGACATTTTGCATCTATTAGATCAAGTCGATCGAATAATAAACACAGAAGCTATCCAAGAAACTAGTATTAGTTCTGCAGAGCGTGGGGCGGCGGCAGCACAACCGCCACTTGAAATGCTCTGCTTGCTTACAATGCCGTAGAGCTGGTTGATGCATATGTGCATGTGTACGAAGTTGTGATTAGATTTTTAGACCAAGGGACGAGTGTCTAGCAGTCGAATATACTCGACTGACGCATTCTTACCTATTATTAAAACCAATACGCATGTTTAACTTTTTTAAGCAGAGCCTAAGATTAGAGTGGTCTACCCGTATAGCATGGGTAGGCCAGAGGCTCGATACTCAATGTATGTACATCTTTGAACTTTGCCGACAGCACGTTTGTAAAATGATTAATGTGGTAGCAATTTTAATAAATGACTGCCTGCTTCTTTAATATCCATAGCTGGCCCGAACCGATGCTATCGCCATCAACTATGCAACTCTAAGAAATATTCCAGCTCTAGTTCTGACTCTGTTTACAGAGCATTTCGATATGCGGTTTAATATTTTATAGGCGCTCGCAGTTGCGTGGCGTCTGCATTTTCGGCTTGTGGCATTACCAGCCCATGAAATTTTTTTCGACACTTTAATATGGCTTCAGACATAGTGTTCGGTCGACTGTTTTATTGCTATTATTGGCGGTACTAACTCAATTAAAAGTGTCAAGCGGTTTACCATGCCATTTAAGCTGAAAAACTCATTTAACCACAAAATGGACAGACAAGTATAAATAAGAAGCAAATGGACGGTGCAACTTATAATAAACAGCAATTACAAATTGAATCCCCTACACAAAAAAACAAAAACAATGTATCTATGCCGAAAATTTCAGCATAACTTAAAAAGTAATAATCAAGGCTAATGCAATGTAAATTTCCTGCCCCAATATGGAATATTTAATTCGTCTAGCAAGACCTGAAAGCTCTACCTATATTTTGATACCATTCTGAGATTATGTTTTAAAAAAGTTGTTAAAATCTTTTCAAAATCGGAGCACTGTTCTTGAGCATTGTCATAGGAAAAGTCGGTCAAATATTAGGTCGTCGAAAACTTGTTGGTTTACGAACCAAACATACCAAATCAAATATACTTTAAACAGGTTGCCCATAGAAACGATCGGATGAAAATGTGTTTTTGTATACATTTTTTTTGTTTATGCAGTCATTTTATCCAAACGCAGCAATTGCGAGTTCCATTATACTTTATTAGTTTTTAAAGCTGTCTACCTAGTCGAGCAAATGCAAGGAATAATAAAATTCAAATAATCTTTTAATTTTATTTTTATTAAATCTAGTATGCCATGTCTCTATTTAACATGTTATATCGCCAATGCATCCAACCGATGTGAACTTTTAATAAATTATCACACATATTTTTTGAAATACCTCTCGAATGGTACATAAATGATCAAAAGTGGTGCAATTGTAAAGGCGTCAAGGGACCATACCATTCATGTTGATATTAATTAATTATATTTTGAACACAAAAGATATAGTTTGCTTAAATTTTATAAAGATCTTTCTACATTATAATAAATATAGCTCATAAAAATCATTGCTACAAGGGTATATGTATATCTTCTGTACGCCGACGATAGCCTTTTTTTCTTGTTAAGTGAAGACCAGTTTGCGAAATAATTAAATGCTGTCAGAAATAATCCATCGAGTGCTGTATTTCACTTCGTATCTGCATCTCATACTTATATTTATGAGCACAATAGAGAGTCAAAAAGTCAATTAGTCCTATAGAGCAATGACAAAATGTGTTGAAAAGTCATCGTCTTAGTGAACTGCATCTGTATCTCATATCTTGTAATATGACACATCGACAGTCGATTTGAAAAAAGACGAATATCATTTAATTGTAAGTTCACACCTAAAGTAATCCAGCTGAGCCCAAATAATTGATTTCAGCATCGGCGAATACCTGAGAGCCCACAGTCTCATAAGTGGCCTGTAGTACTTTTCTATCAGTATCTGTGTCTGAGGCCTGCGTATCTGCTAAGCTGTAGCGCAAAATTCGTTTGCACAAAAACGCGCAGCGTTGAACGAGCCGCATCAAATCGATTTATGAGCAGCCTTGACTCATATTGAGGCTGACCCTAAAACCGGCAGCAGCATTACATACATAACATCAACACAGGCAACAAAGGAGCTTAGGCCAGCCCATCAAGACTATCTTTTCATGTGCCTGTGCCTGTGCCTGGAACTGTAAATTCTACTGTGAGCTGGTATGGCGCTTAACGGCGTGGAGTTCATTTCGATGCCATTGCTTTGTTGCTGGTGCTGCCTGCCGCTCCAAGTAGAACAACAATACATGTTGGCAGTGGTTGATTGTTATTGCATAGCCTAATACCATGTAAGTGGTTGATTTGCCACATACTCGTACTCGCCACACGTTGACAATACTTATGTATATATTGTTCATATGTGCATATGGTTGAAACTAGCACTTAAGAATTTCGTAGACTTATATGCGACTTTTGTGGTAAAAGAGAGACCTATGGTGAGGAGTACAGTAGTATTCGATGAAAGCAGCAAAACTATTGAGTTGGTTAATTTTAAAAGAAAACAAATTTTGTGCTTTTAAAAGAATTGCGGTTACGCCTTCATTAAATTTCATATATTGGTATAATTGTGGGATACTATTCAAATATTATATGGCTATTAAGTAATATTATTATAATGGCGGGGCAGTGCACTGCGACCTACAAACCTTTATAAAATCTATTATACTCCCTTCCAAACCTTATGACAGAATAAAGTTTTCGTTGAATTGAGGATCCCTATATCTTCTTGTTAGCATAGCACAAATACAGTTCTACTACTTACTATCATCGACAATGATCTATGTATGTACCTACATATGTACATACATATGTATGTATGTGCAATGTAATACTTCTATGTATGTCTTGCCTTAAATATGAGTAAGCCTCGTACTTATACTAAATATGTTGAAAAATCTGCATAAATATGTATGTACATATGGTCATACATATATAATAAAATATAATATTTGAGAATGTCTCTAATGTATTGGTTACTTTTCGAAACTTGGGTTGCGTTTGCTACTTACAGGATTTACTTGCGGTTTCTGCAAATGTGTCGCTATGTTGGCGATATTCATACCCGCCATGGCCGGTATCTGTGACCCATATAATTGACCGGCCGTCGGTGTCATGTCCGTTAGCATTTTCGCTGCTGCTGCTGGCTTTGTTTTTGTTGTTGTAATTTTAAGGCGTACAATGACTGTATGATTTATTTGTTTATTTTTATTGATTGAGAAACCTATATGTATGTATGTATATGTACTGTACTACACCACACAAGGCACAAAAATATAGTTGTTAACTTTGCCGTTCTTGATACTGCTGTTACTGTTCTTACCGCTGTTACTGCTGATGCTGCTTTCTAACAACCCACAATAAGTTAACATGGAGAAACACGCGCGCACGTCTCAAACAATAAAAAACATGCAACAAAAACAATATCGGATGGCTTCTAATCGGTTTAATGCACTTTTCACTGTCACTTGAGCTCAGCAGTTTCTATGGTTAAATAGATGTTGCTATTTTGTTATTTATTGTTAATAGCACTTTTGTGTGTTTGTTTGGCTTATGGGTTTTACCGTCGGCTGCGGTGATGGATCTCTCCCGATGAATTTCCGAGGAGCTGGATTTTGAACAGGAGCTGGCGTGCTAATGCCAAAGCTATCGCTCACTACTTATTGTTAATCCTGATTCTACTGTCACTACCACTAGCACTGGCACTGGCACTGTTGCTTTGACTGCTGGTGTAATTGTTACTGTTATACTTTTACTGTAGTTTTGGTTATTATTTGTCTTGCGAAGCGCTCACGGGCAATGCCTGCTTTTGCTGTTTGATGTCTCACAACGTTTGGAATAAATGACACAAGCAAAAATAAATGCATGCAACTGAAGCAAAACAATAAGACGAGTAGCCAAAAAAAAAAAAAAAGATACAAGTATAATACAAACGCACTGAGACGCACTGGATCCGTTTGTTTTTGTGGTTCTGCTGTTCTTACTATCTTTGTTGTTGTTTACAGGGGCGTCGGCGGCGACGTTGGCGACAAGAAGGCGCCTGAACAAACGAAATGTATCCGCGCAAAAGTTTTCGGCGTCGTCGCTGATCGTTCAAAGGCTTGCAACTGTTTCATGCGAAGGCAGCGCAAACAAAAAGCTTGGGCCCCGTTCTCGACTGCGACGTCAACGACAAGGAAAGGCGTCGTTGTTCAGCTTTAGCAGAGGGCGCGTCAAAACAAGTTGGTCGCTCGCTCGCTGTGGGAGAGAGCGCGAGTTTGCAAATCTGGTGTTTTTGTGTTTCGCTTCGGTTGTGTGCGCTGGCAAACTGAGACAGCGACAACGAGGGCGACCAGCGAGCAATCCAAGCGGCAGCATTGCCAACGCTTATCTCTCTCATTGCGGCAACGGTAGTAGCCATTCCCATTCATCATGACGCAGTTACTCATAACATTGACGCACCGCTTAGTTTTTGGGGTGCATAAACGAGACAGCAATAAGCCAACCTACCACCGAATGCAAAGCACGCTTGTGATCATCATCAGAGCCGATGCATACATATGTATGTACATATATGTGTGTGTAGACCAGCTAGCAGAGGGCGCCGCCGTTTCATTTCATTCATAAAGCAAGCAAGCACGCGCTCAAAACGAGTTTGGCTTGACGACGCCCCATTGCGTGTGTTGTGTGCGCCGACGCTGCTGTATCGACCAATCCGAGCATTGTCCTATACTGAGTTTGCTCTAACCTATAATTAGAGCGATGGCCGCTGAGCGAGTGAAATGGCTGTACAATTGGAACGCGCGTTAATGCACTAGTGCACCTTGTCTCTTCGGCGCTTCCTCGCGGTCCATTCTATCTACCAGTAGATAGAGCGCAACTTTGGGCATAGGCGTTAGTCTCTGCCTTCAGCGGAATACCAACGCGTGCGATCGCCAAATGTTGCGCAATTTTATCAAAGGCTTTCATTATTCATGTTTCGTTAAGCAGTTTGGTAAATGTATTCAATACATTTCAATTAAAAAATTTTCATCTGCTACGGCAATTCGTAGGGCTTATTGACCATAGCGATATATTGGCCCACACTGTGGCCAATACATTTGCCCCAACGGGTTAGAGATTTTAGTATAAGTGAAAGTTATATTTTACTTACTTGACAATGTACATACATATGTCTAAATACATACATTTGAGCATATCCACAGTAACAAAAGAAAAATTTTATAATTTTAACTACCTTTTTTTATACCCCAGCGGGTATTATAATTTTATCTTGAAGTGTGTAATGGGCAGAAGGAGACGTTTCCGACCCAACAAAGTATATACATATATTCAGAATCAGCATGAATAGCCAAGTCGATAAAGCGATGTCCGTCTGTCCGTCTGTTTCTATGCAAACTAGTCTCTCAGTTTTAAAGCTATCGTAATGAAACTTGGCAGAGACCCTTCAGGCAGTACATATGTAAGTCGGAACCGGTCGGATCGGACCACTATAACATATAGCTGCCATAGGAATGATTGTTCGAAAACAATTTTTTTTTTTTAACTTTTTTATTCATAAATGTATCCTCACTAAACTTTCCCAAAATCGAATCTCTAGAGAGTTTCTACAGTCTGACCAATTTTGGTTGAAATCAAACTTTTTGCTTATACAAATATTTCATCTAAACTGAGTGAGAGTTTTATTATACTTCAAATAGTTTACTATAATTTCATCATAGGAACAATCAGATAAAAATTAAGTTTTCTATAAAAATATACCCTGCCAGGTTATATACACTATAATCGAATCGCCGCCGTGCTTCACTATCGTAATTGTGTATTTGAGGAACAAGTTTTCCTTTAGGTCGTCTAAAATATCGTTTCCATGTGATCCGAACAATTTTTTTCATATTTTTTCGTTCGATCAAGGATCGGGGATGCTGTGATACTACGATACTGATATTGCGGCTATCTGGTGTCGTCGCAATCTGTAGGATAGAAGAGATAATTCTTATAACGATTCTGCCATCTGCTGAAGAGGAAATGCCTTTAAAATGGGAGTTCCAGCCACCACAAGCACACTTCGAAGTTGGTCAAGGAATAGTTTTGTCGAATTAGCTTGATGTTTTTCTCTTCCTCCTCCCCTGGTCCAGGACTTTTTGTTGGTAGTAAAGGGCGTTGAACACTTTATTATTGGAGCAGTTCATTATATTCACAATTTCTCCCATGGCTTTCCCCTCATTCTTAAGTTATAGCATCCCTTCTCTTTGGGATGAATTGCAATGTGGTGTGCGGCCCATCTTCGCGTTTCTTCGCCTTCCATTCCCAAAAATTCAACTAAGTTTTTCTTCTTTATAATTCAATAAACAATTAAGCTAAAACTCACAAGCCTGTTTTATATTGATATTTTGCTTTTTGAAAGTATTTACGACACGCGTCCCACTTTTTTTTTCCAACAAATCTATATCAAAGGACTCTCCTCGCAAATATTAATGTTATTATTCACAGAAATTATACATACGTTATCAAAGTGTCGTTATGGACCAACATTACACAGTAGGTACAACTAAAAATATGATGATAAAAAAAGATTGGTCGCATTGAACTATATACGTAGGCCTGTCCCTAATTTTACTGCCGCCGTTGTAGCTTCGGAACTCCGAGGCTAGCCGTTCTTTCTTGTTTTATATCTGAGTAGTAATTCAGTTGGACAATATTTAGTAAACAGAATAAAGACAATCGAATATTCCGATTAGAAGATATAAGCATACATAAGCGATGACGTTACGTTACAAAAATATAAGTTGGTTGTATACTTTTTACTCCCTGTACCCA
The DNA here is from genome assembly GCA_037075165.1 of Hirtodrosophila histrioides. NCBI lineage: Eukaryota > Metazoa > Arthropoda > Insecta > Diptera > Drosophilidae > Hirtodrosophila > Hirtodrosophila histrioides. Next base: position 44,235 of record JBAMCL010000578.1, on the reverse strand, counting down.
TAAAATGGGTAAAAAGGTGGTATTGGATTTGTGCAAAAGTATGTAACAGGCATAAGGAGACATCTCCGACCCTATAAAGTATATATATTCTTGTTCAGTATCAAAAGAGATTTCGATTTGGCCATGTCCGTCTGGGTGTCCGTCTGTCCGGATGAACGCGTCGATCTAAGCAACTATTAAAGCTACAGACACTAAATTTGGAATGTAGGTTCCTGTATACCATACGAGGTCAAGTTTGTTTCCAATTTCAGGTATCTCCCCCCGTTCCACCGCAATTCGATAAAAACGTTTTATACCAACAATTTTAAAGATATAGCTTTGGGATTTGGCATATATTATAATAGTTTAGTAACTCTTAATCTACTGTCCAAATTTGAAGTCGATCGTTAATAAACACAGAAGTTATTGACGAAAGAAGATTCAGTGCTGCAGCAAGGGGGGAAGAAGATGCACAGCCACCACTTAAAATGCATCGCTTACGCAGTGGCTGTGTGTGTTGCTTTGTGTATGTGGGTATGTAACTGTAAGTGTTCGAAGATATGATAGGAAGATTTGGCACATACCCTTCTTTTTGCTGCAGGCAGTAAATATGTTGGAACCGGCCGAATCGGATCACTATAACATATAGCTGCCATAGAAATGACCGGTCGGCAACAATGTTTTTGTATGAAAAACTTTTTTGTTTATAAAGGTATCCTTACCAAACTTTTGCATGCAAAGTCTCTAAATAGTTTATACAATCTGATCAAATTTGGTCAAAATCGGACCACTATTTCACTTCATCAAACTTTTTGTCTATATAAATATTTTGTCCAAGCTAAATGAGAGTTTTATTAAACTTCAAATAGTTTCCTATAATTTTTATCAAAATCGAACCACATAGGAGCAATCAGACAAAAATTAAGTTTTGTATAAAAATTAATTCGTGCTAGGGTATAAAGCTTCGGTACTCCGAAGATAGCCGTTCTTTCTTGTTTTTATATATGTATATGTATGTAGATGGAAAGCCATTTAAGCCAAATTTAAATAATGTCGAATGCAATGCTACGCTGTGCACTTAACAATTCATTGAAAACATTTTTTTAAGCGAAAAATTGAATTTTGTAATGTTTGTATTAAATTAAAATTATATCTGTGCAAATAAATATAACCGTCAGAAGGAGACATCTCTGACCCTATTATAATTAATAGCCGAGCCGATCTGGCATTGTCCGTCTATTCGACAGCTGCATTGTCGCGTCGATCTTACGAACTTAATGTGCTAGAGACACAAACTTTTTAGCGCGGGTTCTTGTATACTACACGCAAATCACATTTGTTTCAAGTTTTGAAAATACCCCCCAGCAGGACGCAAGTTGATAAAAACGTTTAACAGTAACAAGTTTATAAATGTAGCCTTTGTTCTTGGCACGTATAATTCTTGTGTGACTCTTTATCTATTTCAAATTGATCAAATAATAAACACAGGACTTATTCAATAAACTATTTTGTTTCAGTACTGTAAGAAGGCACATCACATCCACATTCGGCAGAAGGCCTTATCTTTATTTAAGCTACTGTTGACATGCATGACAGATTTTCCCATAAAATTTTTGCGAGTAAACCCATCTTCCGCAATTGACCAAAATCTATATCTCCCACATTCTTTTCTTTAGAAACATCAAATTTACACACAGACTATTGTTTTTGCCATGGCCCTTCCACCCCCACAAATAAGCGAAGTCCAACAGACTGAAAACATAGTATATTGTTGTCAGAATCTTTCGACTGAAAGTCATTATACTCTATTCCCGAAGTGAAAAAAACACGGTTTTCACAGGGGTAAATCTCCTACAGTTTCATAGCTAAAGTTACCTAATTTGGCATACAGACTAATGTTCACCCCCTGGACAAATCTGCATAAAAAAATGTTTGACTCCCCCATCTCCTCCCCCGTAAATGAGCAAAAGCTATCTCTCACACACCTGTACAGGTGGAGTCATCAAATTTGACATACAGACTACTGTTTTCTTCGCGGCTCTTTCCGAACCCACAAATAAGTAAATTATACCGGACTGGGAACAGAGTATTCTGCTGTTGGAAACGTTCGACTTCAACGTTCTTACTTGTTTTTTGGAGTAAACGTCAGCAACTTAATATATACTTAGAGAGTGAGTTGGGCAATACTACAAATGACCTGAGTAGCATGGCAAAAGCGCCATGTGCATAGCCCATGCCGATATCCAGACAACCTCAACTATATGTAGATGCTCTAATAAATAATAAACTTAGCATAAACGTTGTCAGGTGTGCTCTCAAAATTTCTAAGTGGCGGATTGCCTCTATATGAGCAACAGTAACAGCAGCTTTGTGCAATATTGAATTTTTAGCACCGGACTCCAATTTTTATACGGCAGTTGACAGCTTTGTAGTCCAATCGAGTCCAGCCAACTTCCCTCAAGAGAACAGCCTTGGGGGGCGGTGTAGAGTAAAGGTCAGTTTTCATTCACAGAGACTAAGGCCATGGTTGTGGTTTCTCAGCATCCATGCACAGTTGCCCGATTGCACTCCGGCCATACGACTCCCACCCCTGTGTTTATGGAAGAGTGTTCTACAACCCTTGCCGGTTGCGTGCACGTTAGCTTTTTGTGGGCGAATCAACGTCGTGCACTCTTTTATCTCTCAGCTTCTATCTCATTTTCTCTTTTGTTCAGACAACCGCATGCGTCATGGGGCTGCAGCCCCAGCTCCCCAACAGCAAGGCCAACACCGGTGGGTGATTACTTTGGGTGGTTACCTTTTTAGTGGCTCTGATTGCCTGTGCTTCGACCCTACACCCTCAGCATAAATATAAATGGCAAGGCGCACCAGCCAACCACAGCAACGATTGTGACGGGCAGTTTCCATGTGAATAAACATAATGTGTTCTTGTTTAAAACTTTAGCTGCGGTCCCACACGAGGATAACAAAAAATAAACATTTATTGGGTCAAATCTATCAAGAAGTACGAACAAATTGTAGTCTGATTAAAAAATGTTTTTTCTTAAACAGTTTATTGCGCTTGTGCAATGTCCGTTTGTCTGTGTAAAGCAATCTTTTTGCACACCCTTGAAACTAGAGTAAGCAAACTTAGTACACATGTTGTTGTATACCCTCAGTTTCTAAAACGACAAGGTCGCCATCACTTACACATTCCTCAAACAGTTCAGCGGCAGGGCAAGTAAAGCATTTTAGGTGGCGGCGGCGCTGCTTGTTATACATACATCAGGGGTGCCCAGCCCCATTGCTCATCTAGCTCATTTTGTTTTTATACTTGGATTCAAAAATTTTTTTTTTTAAAAAGAGTATATTGGATTTGCGAAATGTCCGTCTGTCCGCATGAACTCAATTTTTCCCCACACCCTTGAAGCTAGAGCAACCATACTTGATGCACATGATGATATATATCCTCAATTTATGAATAGTCAAGATCGCCACGCCACCCTCACCTTCTCCCCTACAATTTGGGGAAAACCCGTATCTTCTACAATTTTAAAGCAACAGTCACCAAACTAATGTTGAGATCCCTAACAGATCTGAATCAAAAATTTGTTGACACCCGCACCCCCGCCCTTGCAAATCAGCACATGCTATCCCCAAAACACGTTTTTCACAGGGGCTTATCTCATACAGTTTCACTACAGAGTCACCTAATTTGGCATACGGACTAATGTTCACCCCTTGGACAATTTTGCATCAAAAGACTTTGACCCCCCACCCCCTCCCGCACAAATGAGCAAAATCTATATCTCCCAAACCTGTACAGGTAGAGATTTGACATACAGACTACTGTTTTTTTTCGCGTTTCTTTCCGAACCCACAAATTACCAAATTATACAGGACTGGGAACAGAGTATTCTACATTCGGGTACGATCGAATGCAACGTTCTTACTTGTTACTCCCAGTATCCAATAAATGGGTAAAAAGGTGGTATTGGATTTGTGTAAAAGTATGAAACAGGCAGAAGGAGGCATCTCCGACCCTATAAAGTTTATATATTCTTGATCAGTATCAAAAGAGATTTCGATTTGGACAAGTCCGTCTGTCCGTATGTATGATCGCGTAGATCTCAGCAACTATAAGAACTACCACCAAATTTGGAATGTAGGTTCGTGTATAGAGGGAGCAGGTCAAGTTTATTTTGGATCCGAGATATTCCCCCCCTTATTCCCGCTTTTCGATAAAAACCGTTTAACAGTAGCAATTTTCAAGATATTGCTTTGGGATTTGGCATGTACAATACTTTATTCACTTTTAATCTACTGTCCAAATCTCAAGTCGATCGGTTGTCGCTTGTGCTGTGTATGTATGTGTCTTTGTGTATGTGTAAGTGTGGGAAAATGCTATCGACAATTTTTGACCTGGGTACAGGAAGTTTTGTAGTTGGGTATGCTCAACTATAGCATTCTTACTTGTGTTTTGGATGATACTATTATTTCTTTTCTTACATACATTCTCAACTACTCTGTTACCATTTCCTTTAATCTTGAGTTTACCCACTGTTACACAAGAGAATCGTGTTAATTTCCAGTCGGATAACCTTCTTTAAGTTATTTTCGAACAGCCCTGTTAGTTTTACTCTATCAACTAAAAAGACTGGGTGAAGCGCTCGATGTCAGAGTCAATTTTCATAGTGCAGCTGAACAAATAAATTAAGAAGACTGCCGTAGCCGAGTGAGTACTTATTTAAAAACCTTTCACATTTGTCTACCACATTTAAGTGCCTGTTTTTTCGTGAATTTATTTTATTATTATTTTTTTGTAATCTATCTATATAAAAGAGTTCATGCTGACTGATTGGCAATCATCACAGTAGGTTCCACCTATGATGAAAGTGCACACTAAGACGGGATTTTGGAAAATTTCTCCCACAAGCGTGGAAAATCGCGGAAAACTGCTCCAAACTCATATTTAGAGATCTACACAAAAATTAATTTGACACATATTTGACCAATTTTGGAAAATCCACCCCCATAGGGGGAAAGTGGGGGTCTCAAGGTTGTATGGGCGAAAGTCTAATTTTAGTCCGATCACCTTCAAACTCATATTCAAAGCTCTTCACAAAATATAATTCGTCACATGTGCTACCGGTTTTGAAAACTACACGTGGCTTTATTCTAATCTCCAAATATAAATACAAAAACCTCGTTACTTTGCGAGCAATACAACGGGCGGAAAACAGTTGAATAGATTGATTCTGGATTCTTAGTAATCTTCTTGAAATTGACTTCAAATGCCAAATGATTTTGGGCGGGAAATGGAAGTCAAGGACAAAAAACATTTGTCACGTGGCTCAACTATTTAGTTGTATTTCTTAAGGTTGACGAAAGTAGTCAAATTAAAAAAAAATGCACTTTCATCTAAATATTTTCCCGGGCAAGGCCGGGATATTACCTGCTAGTTATGCATAAATTATTGTCTGATGATGACCATACAGACGTTTTGATATGCAGAAGTTGATCCTGATTAAATTGTATTACCGTTTCATGCTTCAGAAGTTTTGGATCGAAAAAACCGTGCCTAGCCAATTGCATACCCATTTGTAAATCGTCAATATATTCTAGCAATCTTTCTATTTGATGGCGGGCAAGGTTTGCTCCGTGTAAATTTGGTCAATTACTTTATTAAATTTGTCATTACTAGACCTCGGAATTTTGCATCTTTTGTATTTTTCATCAGATTGGTACCAAAATTTTCATGCAGACGTCTTATCGTTTAAATATAACAAAACTTAATGCATATCGAAAATATGCAAAATATATGCAAAAACATATGCAAAAAATTTGCAAAATATATGCAAAATATGCAAAATATATGCAAAATATGCAAAATATATGCAAAATATGCAAAACATATGCAATCGAATTTCATCTTAAAATTGAATTCCTCTCGTTAAATATTAAAGGGCGAGCTATTATATTTCTACACTCAGAGATAAATTAAGTATTCTGTACTCAAACCATGTACAAACGGTGTCAAAATCCGACCAAGCTCGAAAAGTCTTATTATGAGTACAGAATTCTTATATTAGGAACGATTTTTTAAGTCCGAAATTCTTAAAACAAGAACTTTCGAGATATATGAAGAACACTTGGTAGATTTAAAAAACATATGTATATATTATCTCTAAGTATCAAACAGGATTAATTTCCCGAAATGCGGATGACTTCAGAATGTTTATTTTTAATCGTATCGTCAAAAGTCATATGTGTATGCATATGCGAATATATGAAAGATAATATCACTGTATGCAATCCGATAACCCATTATTTTTACTCCCTGTACCCATCAAATGGGTAAAAAGGGGGTATTGGATTTGTGCAAAAGTATGTAACAGGCAGAAGGAGACATCTCCGACCCTATAAAGTATATATATTCTTGATCAGCATCAAAAGAGATTTCGATTTGGCCATGTCCGTCTGTCTGTCCGTCTGTCCGTCCGTATGTATGAACGCAACGATCTCAGCAACTATAAGAGCTAGAGACACCAAATTTGGAATGTAGGCTCGTGTATAGCAGGCGCAGGTCAAGTTTATTTCAGATCTCAGATATCTCCCCCCGTTCCCCCGCAAATCGATCAAAACGTTTTACAGCCACAAATTTAAAGATATAGCTTTGGGATTTGGCATGTACACTACTTTGGTCACTCTTAATCTACTGTCCAAATTTCAAGTCGATTGGATAATAAACACGGAAGTTATTCAACGAAAAAGATTCAGTACTGAAGCGATGGGGGAAGAAGAAGCACAGCCACGACTTAAAATGCCTTGCGTATGCTGTGGCTCGCGTGTGTGCGGCTTTTTGTATGTATATGTGCGTGCTCGTGTAAGAGACGAATATATGATTGGAAGTTTTAGACCTGAGTACAGGGAGTTTCGTAGTCGGGTATACTCGACTAGAGCACTCTTACTTGTTGGAAATGATTTTATGCAATTACTTTAGTTTGCTAGAGAATAAAATTCTGAATTTCCATTTGAGGTTCTTGAAACATTGAACCCAGAAGATGCTGAATGTATAAAGCAGGCAAAAGAGTTTATAAAAAGTCCCCAACTGCATCGCGATTTTATATATATAAATTCGAATTTCGGGAGAGTTGCCGAAATAATAACTTCCTTGGAAGCAAAGAGTCCCCCATTGGCAAAGTCAATGGAGTTATTACAGGAAGCTGAAAATATGGTTCAAAACACAAGTGGTGCTTTTGGAATGGAGTTGAAGGCAAAATTTGAAGGCATTTTAAAAAGAAATCCTGACTTTAATATAATTTCAAAAATTAATAATATTTTGTCTCAATGCCGAAGATTTGTCTGGACTTAAGCCCGTTTCAAACGAAAATATAACAAAATACAAATTTGATTCAATTACTTCTTGTGATGTTGAAAGAAGCTTTTCCGCCTACAAAATGGTTTTTGGGAAAAACGTCAAAGCCTCTTAATAAATAATTTAGAGAAAATTATGGTAATATATTGTAATAATAATTATATTAAATAATTTTAATCCTATAAAATAAAATTTTAATGTGTACACGACACCCTGAATCGCTTTTATATTATTTCTTGATTTGTTTAAAATAGAAAAGTGTTTGCATATTTTGCATATTTTTTGCATATTTTGCATATATTGCATATTTTGCATATATTTTGCATATTTTGCATATATTTTGCATATTTTTAGCATATGTCATGCATATGGAAAATATGCAAATATGCCAAAAAAATAAAAAATATGCATATCGTTTTCACCTCTATTTTCAATGAAACGAATTTTGGTGTCATCAGAATTTAAATATCTTAATCCTTCAAGAATATGCAAATATGCAAAATCCGAGGTCTAGTCATTACCTATCATATTTTTACTCCCTGTACCCATCAAATGGGTAAAAAGGGGGTATTGGATTTGTGCAAAAGTATGTAACAGGCAGAAGGAGACATCTCCGACCCTATAAAGTATATATATTCTTGATCAGCATCAAAAGAGATTTCGATTTGGCCATGTTCGTCTGTCTGTCCGTCCGTATGTATGAACGCAACGATCTCAGCAACTATAAAAGCTAGAGACACCAAATTTGGAATGTAGGCTCGTGTATAGCAGGCGCAGGTTTATTTCAGATCTCAGATAACTCCCCCCGTTCCCCCGCAAATCGATCAAAACGTTTTACAGCCACAGTTTTAAAGATATAGCTTTGGGATTTGGCATGTACACTACTTTGGTCACTCTTAATCTACTGTCAAAATTTCAAGTCGATCGGATAATAAACACGGAAGTTATTCAACGAAAAAGATTCAGTACTGAAGCGATGGGGGAAGAAGAAGCACAGCCACGACTTAAAATGCCTTGCGTACGCTGTGGCTCGCGTGTGTGTGGCTTTTTGTATGTATATGTGCGTGCTCGTGTAAGAGACGAATATATGATTGGAAGTTTTAGACCTGGGTACAGGGAGTTTCGTAGTCGGGTATACTCGACTAGAGCACTCTTAGTTGTTTCAAATGTCATTTATATTTTCATTTAGATCTTCTAAATCGTCAGCATCTAATGTTCCATACAAGTATTTGAATGTCTTTCCCATAAAATTCATTAGGTCCAAATTTTGTCTGCCTGTGTTTGTAATTACTTTTACTTGCAAATCTAATTTATGTTATTCCCAATCTAAATCTTTGATTGATGCTTTGCTTATTGTTTTAATTATATTATTGTAAGTTTCTAAAATATAGGTCTCATTTATACGAATATAATGATGCGAAAAATTTTAAGGTATTTTTATATTATCCACTTCTAGTATTAAATAATTCGACACGTGTATTAGCGATTTTGGGAAATTCAACCCCATGGTCGGGAATGCGGTGGAAAACTCTTTAATTTTCATGCGATTGGCTTCAAACTTATTTTCAAGGTTCTATAGGAAAACAATAGGCGCGGTGGTTAAAGAATTTGGAAATCTACTCCCAGTCGGAAACTACGCGACAAACTGTTGTATGAATCTCATTAATTATCGTCCGAGTGACTTCAAACTCATTTCACATCTTTTCTGTTTATCAACCAATTATTTTAAAACTAATTTTCAAAACACATCACATTAAATAATTCGACACATGTGCTAACGGTTGTCTATGCCCACGGAAAAGGGATGAAGTCTGGAATGCAGCATTTTCGTTTTTCATACGCATAGCTTCGTACATATTTCTAAATATTAATAAAAAATCCTCGGTACTTTGCGGGGAATACAACGGGCGGAAAATTGTTAAAAAGCTTTGGTCTGGATTCTTAGTATTATTCTTGAAATTGGCTTCAAGTACCAAATGATTTTAGAAAATCCATTTCTACGCGTCGCCACAGGCGGGAAATGGAGGTCAAAGTCAAATGAGTGGGATTATTTGATTAGTTAGATCAGCTGCAAAGACATTTTCATTGCCCTACAGAAGAAACATAAGTCACGTGGCTTAACTATTTAGTTTTCTACCTCCACGGGAGGGAGTAATGTGATACGCTATTTATGTGTATTTCGTACGGTTGACGAAAGTAGTCAAATTCAAAAAAAATGCGCTTTTATTTAAATATTTCGCCGGGCAAGGCCGGGGTATTACCGGCTAGTCTATATATATAAAAGAGTTCATGCTGACTGACTGACTGATTGGCAATCATCGTACAGCCCAAACCGTAAGAGCTTGGATACTGAAATTTTCACAGTAGGTTCCATTTATGATGAAAGACGGGATTTTAGAAAATTCCAACCACAAGCGTGGAAAATCGCGGAAAACTTTTGTATGAAACTATTTTGCTTACCATCAGCTTCAAACTCATTTTCTGAGATCTATACAATAATTCATTTGACACATATTTCACCGATTTTGGAAAATCCACCCCCATTGGCGGAAAATGAGGGTCTAGAGGTTGTATGGGCGAAAGTCTAATTTTAATCCGATCACCCCATGGTCGGAAAATCGGTGGAAAACAGTGGCATTCGACATTTTTAATTTTCATGCGATTGGCTTCAATTTCATTTTCAAAGTTCTACATAAAAACATAATAGTCACGGTGTCTAAAGATTTTGGAAAATCTATCTCCAAAGTCGGAAAATTTGTGGAAAACTGTTGTATGAAACTTTTTTGATTATTGGCCGATTGGCTTCAAACTCATTTTCAAGGTTCTACATGCATGTGTGCGTGCATGTGTAAGTGGACGAACATATGATTGAAAGTTTTAGACCTGGGTACAGAGAGTTTTGTAGTCGGGTATACTTGACTATAGCATTCTTACTTATTATTATAACAGACAAACATACTTGAAATTAAAACAAGTAAGAATGCTATAGTTGAGTACTTAACTCCCTGTACCCAGGTCAAAACTTTTCGATCGCTTCTTCGTACATTTACGCATAAACACACACATACACAAAGACGCATTAGTCACGTTGCAAAAACAATTTAGTTTCCTACCCCCACGAGAGGAAAAATTGTGATACGCTATTTTTATGTATTTCTTACATACATTTTCAGTTGCGGCAACTGATTGCACCTAATCTGTACGGTTGCGACAATGTTGTGCCAACTAAATTCTGTATCAAAACCTTTTGTAACGAGCAGCGAGTTGCCGCAACTGGTTGTGGTGTAGTTGGGCTATGCACAACTCGATTGCCACAACTCGTAGGCGTTTCCTTTTTGGTTTTGTACTTTCTTGCTACTGTTTTCGCTTCTGTTTTTTCTGTTCGCATGGTACTTGGCTGATGTTTTGTGCGAAACATTTGAAGATCTTTTGCTGCCGTTCATAAGCGGCATTGTTCAGCAGAAAATAGTAAAATTAATGAAAATTCAGATATTCCTTTTGTTGTTTAATAACAACTACACCACATTTGTTAATAATTTAACAAATTCAAAATTTTACAAATTTGTTCTGAATTTTTGTATTTTGTTTATTAATATACATATTTGAATAGACCAATTAATTGCAATATTTAGTTTGTCAATTGCTTACCAATTCAATTTCTTATGCACTTGCCGACGTCATTTTTCTTATAAGAACGTAGTTGTCAACCTATGGAAGCTGTATGATAAAGTGAGCCGATCCAGCTGGTTTTCATATATGTTCTGCCTGCTCCGAAAACAGATATTTGTGCCAAGTTTCATAATCATAGCTTTACAATTGAGCGAAAAGTTCGAATGTACACAGACGGATGGTAACATTTTCTGACTTTGACTGTATATTATTTAATATGTATGGCACCTACAGGGCACCAAAACATATCAATCGACGCGTTGCGAATTTTCCTACAATATGTTGGCAAGATTTACTGCGACAAGAGCCGATTTACCTAAATATGTCGTCGATTGTCATACAATTTTTAATCGTGCGCGCACGATTGTATATTTGTGGAAGTGCTTTTTCATTACAGATTTGCTTTCTTGTAATTAGTTTTTTTCAGTGTACATTAAAAACAAAAAGTGTGGTTTCCCATATGTATTGGTGTGTGTTCTTCCCCAACAAGTGTTTGGGCACCCCCGCTTTATGGGTTCGAAAATGCCTCGTTCCGCCCCTAACCCAATTTTTGGGTGAAATTAATAAAATATGCTATTAAATATTTAATGAAATGCATCAAAGTAGCAAATTGTCTAAGCGTCACCCTTGTCATTACAAAGCCTCTTGTCAACGAATTTAAACAAATTGCAACTTGCTAAATTAAGCACTAATAGCTGGCAATAAGTACGTTATTATAATTGTTGACAGACACATCAAAGGAAAGTGAAAATCACCGCCATTAAAACTTCCGGACCCATAATCGGCCGAGCCATGTCTGATTTCAACTTTGAGCTAAGCCTGAAGTCAGATGTCAGTAAACGGTGACGTCTGCATCTGCTTCGTGCATTACGCGATTTAAATAATTTACATCATAAGTAATGTTTCCCTGCGCTTAATGAAATTGAACACACGGTTGAACTTCTCTAGCAGATTAGTTAAAAGTCATTCATGCGAAAACAGTGAACAGCTTTCTTTAAATTTTTTTTCCGTTGGAGTAATGTCGGTAAATTAGTTGTATTATTTGCATGAAAATTAAACAAAACAAGTTAAAATGTTCTAGTCGATTCTATTGGACTATAAGACTCCCTGTACCCAACTCTAATTTTTATACTATGTTTCCGAAGGGAAAAATAGTATATTGGGTTTGCGAAATGTCCGTCTGTCCGTCTGTCCGTATGAACGCAATTTTGTTGCCTTTATCTTTGAGCTAGAGCAACCAAATTTGGTACACATGTTGGTGTATATCGTCAGTTTATAAAGTGTCAAGATCAGTCACCAAATTTGGCATAGAGACTAATGTTGACCCCCTGGATAAAACTGCATCAAAAATTTTTGGACCCCACCACCCCCACCCTCCCAATGGAGCAAAACCTATATCTCCCACACCAGTAGAGCTAGAGTCACCAAATTTAGCATAGAGACTAATGTTGACCCCCTGGATAAAACTGCATCACAAATTTTTGGACCCCCCCCCCCCACCCCCACGCACCCAAAGGAGCAAAATCGCGTTTCTTTCTGAACTCACAAATAACCATATTATATACATAGGACTGGGAACATAGTATTCTGCAGTCGGGTGCGTCCGCCGTCGGACGCCGCCGCCGACTGCAACGTTCTTACTTGTTTTACACATATCTTTGTTGAGGTCCATTCCAACTGAGGCACTCGAAACACTACTGTGTGTCAATCTCCTGAACATCCACGCTCACCTGTTTGCCCAGAGAACGGCCCAACGTCTATGTGCAACGGGAAAAATGGCACTTCAAAGTTTTGGACAGAGTTCGATTGGGAGGGAGATGCAAAGAAGCACGGACTACATGACTCCTCGAGCTAACTTAAAAGAAACACAAACACGGGACCAGAAGATTGCTGTACAGGACTGGACCAACACGCTATTAAGATATTCACGGATTGCCCAAAAGGGATACAGGAGTAAGTGCGACTGTCTATTGTGCAAAGCTAGAAATATGGTTGCCGTACTGCAGCATATTCCAGGCGGAAGTCTTCGCAATAAGGAAATAGCAGAAGTACCTCTATCCATAACAACTAGCAACGAACGAATAAATATATTCGTAGACAGCCAAGCTGTTATAAAATCATTGCAGACGTCTTCCATTAGTTGGAAAAATGTCCAGGCAATCAGGGTAAATTTAGATTATCTAAGCACTGCTAGAACATTGATGGCAAGGAAATAGCGGATTGCATTGCAAAAGAAGGAGTCGGGTTACCTATGGAGAACGCACGAAATATACAAATCTCATTGCAGTCGCTATACAGCGAACTGGATGAATCCGCATGGGCTAAAGCTGGTGAAAGGTGGCTGAACACTACCAGCTGCAGAATCACCAAAATGATGTGCAAGCAACGAAACCAGAAACTCACTAACTTCCTGCTATATCTTCCAAGGAAAGACTGCAGACTTATGATAGGAGTATCGACTGGACATTGCCTAGAAGCAGCGCATGCTAAAATGCTGGCGATATTAACGGAAGACGGCTGCCGGAAATGTAAGGAATCAGGAGTTGTGGAAACCTTGGAGCACCTTATATGCAGCTGTCCAGCAACACTAAGACATCGATACTTCAACAGACATTGGTTCTAGAAGAAGCGGCCCGATACGCTCCCAATGCGCTGTTAGCGGTTACCAAGCGCACACGAATTCTATAAGATCAACAAACCTCCTAACGACCTTCAGTATCCGGCAACACTAAGGACTATGTGGGACCACCATGTGGTGGTCAACCGGTTCTACCTAACCTAATGGGTCTGTAGTCTTTTGGCTACACGTGACTGATCTTGCCTGCTTTTGGCAGGAACACGACTCGTGCAGTCCTCCAGGCCAGAGGCACATAGCCCCGTTTCAAACCGGAAACGTAGCCATGGGATAATCCAATGTCATGGTTATATTTAGCATGGCCGGAAAAATTCCGTTCAACCCGGGGGACTTATGACTCGTGAAAGAATCTATGGCCTACTGGATTTCATTCGGCGTGGTTAAGTGTGCGGGTAATTCCAACTGTGTTGTTAGGATAGGCTGAGATATGATAGGTTCGACGACTTCTGTACATCCAGAGAAGTGCGCATCTAAGAGAGCGCATATCGCTTCCCTACTGTTTTCCACCCATCGTCCATCATCTGTTTTTAACCGACTCTCTATGGTTGACTGGCTTGAGATCAGCTTTCGGAGTCTCGCAGTCTTTGGGACCTTACCTATGCTGGAGTAGAGATTCTTTAAAAGTTTCTTTTGGCTTTTCGAACTTCTTTCTTAAAGTTGCACAGTCGTATTTTATATTCATCCCAGATAATCGCCTCTGTACACCTTTCCTTAGTGTTTTTATGTGTAAAGTCCACCAAGGCGTCCTGGTCCTTCTTTTGCTTTTTAATGGTCTGCACGAGATGTGGTATGCTATGTTGAGATGATATGTGAGTGTCTCCAGGGACTTCTCTATTTCATCTACTGATGAGATTGTTGGTGGTGTGCTTTCTCCCTATTGTTGTTACAAACTTCTCCCAGTTTAGGTTCCAGGAATTTCTGAAAACTATTTGGGGTGGTGTGTAGTCGAATTGCACTTTGAACTGCATTTACTTGTAGTCCGAAAAGGAGGGTTTCTAGAGAACCTTTGATTCCGTCACTTGTCCCAGCTGCGAATGTTAAGTCTAGAACATTGGAGGGGGTGGGTCCCACATACGTAGCCTCACCCCCAAGACTTGCTATTCTTATGGTAGATTGTAGTAAAAAGTTTTAATTGGACTCACCTCTCTGATTGATATCCGGACTGCCGCACACAGTATTATGCGCGTTTGCGTCCGTTCCGACTATTCGGGGCTGCCTCCGCAGGCAGGCCTCCGTGACCAGAGTCTTCAATTCTTAGGGTGGTGCCTCCCTATCGTGCGCCATGTAACAGGATGTTACAAGCGTGGGCTCATCGCTATCACCATATAGCGCCACGACCGTGAGATCATCAGTACAGTAAAAAGACATTATGTAAGAAAAGATTGTGGCAGTCACGATATTTTTTTATTCTACCTAGTGCACATTGCTGGCATCATACGGAATCCACCGCAGCAACAAGTATGACGCAATCAAAGCAGCTCTCATAAAGGAGTATACCGATTCCGATCAGCGCAAATTAAGTAAGCTCATACACGAAGTTCAGCTGGGAGACCTGAAGCCGTCGCAGTTGTTGAAGCATATGAGGGATCTACAAGGTGCCAAAATTTCAGATGAGGCACTAAAATTACTGTGGTTAGAGCGCCTTTCAGAGAACGTCCGTGCCATCATATCAATTATCGACGCTGACTTAGCCAAGTTGCTGTGCAAGCAGACAAAATAATGGAAATGCAGAGCCAAGTTACAGTATCCACAGTGGAACAAAACGCGCATACACTCCAGGCTGAGATTGAGGAACTGCGTAAGCAGGTAAGAAATCTCGACCGCATGGCAGCTCCAATTCGCCAGTTCGCGCCCCATTCTGCTACTATCACAGCACATTTGGCTCCAAGGCCAAAAAATGCGTAAAGCCGTGCGACTTCCAACTCTTCAAGCCGGAAAACTAAGACCCACCTTGGCAGAGACGAAAGGCCAAGGGGGACCCATTCAGAGTCGTCGTTTGTTTTTGACGGGCTGCACTACATAAATTGACACAGGTGCTGATTTTTCCGTCTTACCACCCAGAAATCGCAACGCTTCACCCACAAGCAAACTTTACGCAGCAAATGGCTCACCTATCAATACATACGGCGCAAAGATTGCTACAGTTATTATTATTAGTGATGGGGGCGTTGCACTGCGACCTATGAGATCTATTGTGCCCCCTTCTAAGCCTAAAGCTCACTCATCAACCCTTTTTCCAGCATGAATGCAAGGATCTTGGTCGGATCTAGAGTACCTATATCGTTTGTCTGATGGAAAAACCCACCCAGGTGCCTGTTTCTTCTTCTGGCAAGGGCAGTGCAGTCTGTTAGTATGTGTGATGAGGTTTCAGCATCCATTTCACAGAATCTGCATGTCCCGCTTCTTTCAATTCCTAGCTTAGGTGGTTTCTCAGTCTACAGTGCCCCGTCAGAAGGCCGGTGACTATTCTAAGTGAATTCTTCCCCAATGGTATTAGTTGCTTGAATCTTTTAAGATCATAGTTTCCTAAGAGTGACTTGGCCTGTCTTAGACCTGGTGTATTTCTCCAGCTTGACTGCCTTCTGTTGTCCTCTTCTATCCTAAGATGTTCTCTTATTGTGTGTCTTCCTATGCCACAGAGGTTTTCCTGCTCCTAACTTAGCCAGTTCATCAGCTGCTTCGTTCTCGGGTATATCTTTGTGCCCTGGGATCCATCTGAGGGCAAGCCCATTTTTCCTGCCTAGTTGGTTCAATTTGGTTCGCACTTCTCGAACCAACTTCGATGAGATTTTTGGGCTGCTTAAAGCGCTAATTACTGCTTGGCTATCAGAGAGTATGGCTATGGCCATCTCCCGATGGCGCATACCTCAGCTTGGAAGATGCTGGTGTATCTGCCTAAAGGTTCGTGGTATTTAATCCGAGGGCCTACCACCCCAAAGCGCGTGCCTTGGTTTGTTAGGGATCCGTCAGTATACCACGTGATTGTGTGATTCTCCATGGGATGTACGTCCTCTAGCGACGTCCAGTTCTTTTTATTACAAAGATGGACTTCGAAGTGACGCTCGAAGAGTAGCTCGGCGGTCAATTCATCCCTCGGTTGCATGAGTAGGGGGAGTTCTCTTTCTAATCTGTTAGTATCTTCCCTGCTAATACCATTCTTACACACTCCTATGGATGATATTCTCAGAAGGGTAGCCTTTCGTTGGAATTCAATCGTGTGATTGAGTGGAGTTAGGTCCCTTAAGTCTTCTAGGGCCGCTATCGGACAGGTGGGCATTGCTCCTGTCATGCAGACGCAGGCCATTCTCTGCAGTTTTTGTAGCTGCTTCTGCATGGTGACGAGCTGTGCTCTGTCCCCCCAGGCGATGACTTCATATGTGATCATCGACGTAACTATCATAAGATATAGCCATCTTATTATATGGGGCGCTGTGCCCCACGATTTTCCTGCTATACTTTTGCAGGTATATAGTGCCCTAGAGCACTTATCCATTGTATTTATTACATGTGATGCAAAGTTCAAGCTGCTATCAAGGGTAACTCTTAGGTACTTAACCTCCCTGCTGGTTACTAAATTGGATTATATCGCAGAGTGACTCCTCAAACTTGCCTTGGGCTATGATAACTATATCATCGGCATACCCTTGGCATTGTACACCTTTGCTAGAGAGCCTATCCAGTAGCTCATCTACTAGAATGCTCCATAGCAAGGGAGATAATACGCCCCCTTGGGGACACCCTCTCTTGGTTGTGACTGTAATAGTGCTATACCCCACTGTTGCTGTGGCCTGTCTGGTTCTAAGCAGTGAATGAATCCATCTGCTAATTACCGCACCTACCCCCTTCCTACGCAAAGATGCATGGACAGCGTCATGAGACGTATTGCCGAAGGCACCCTCTATATCTAGGAAGGCGCAGATAGCCACTTCCTTGGTATCAACTGCTTTCCTCAGCGTTCTGTGCAGTTGGTATAGTGCTGTGTCTGTGGAACGACCTTCTCTGTATGCGTGCTATGCTGGGTGCAGCGGGTTCTGCTTTAGCAGAGTGCTTCTAATATTGTTGTCTACCAGCTTTTCCAACGTTTTCAATAAAAATGATGTTAAGCTGATGGGTCTGAAGGACTTGGGGTTGGTGATGTCTTTCTTCCCTGCCTTGGTGATGAAGACCACCACCAGTGCTCTGCTCCAGGCACTGGGTATATGACTCAGCGCTAGGCTACTTGCAATTATTTTCCTCAGGCTTGATAGGATTTGATCCTGTCCTTGCTGTCGGAAGATAGGTGAGATTCTATCCAGGCCTGGTGACTTGTAGGGCTGAAACGTTGCAAGGGCCCATTTTAGTTTCTCCGTCGTAACTATAGATTTTGCAGTTGCCCAATCTATGGTATGTGGCCTGGGTTGAACGGCAGGTTCGACGCAGTCATCCACAATAAGGGTACTCCCCGGGAAGTGCGTTTCGAAAAGTAGTTCCAATTTCTCCATGGTATTAGAGGTGAAGGAGTCATCTTTCATTTTCAGGGTCATATTGGCCTCAGGCGCCTGTTTTGAGAGCACTTTGTGCAGTCGGGCGCCCTCATTCACACTTTCTATGGATTCACTGAAGTCTCTGTAGTTCTTCCGTTTAGCTTTCCTTAACTCCTTGTTGTAGGTGGTAAGACTCTGACGGTAAAGGTCCAAGGTGTCATCCGTCGCTCTATTGAAGAGTTGACGGGTGGTAACGCGCAGTTTTTCGGGGCGATCGTTCCACCATGGGGCGTCTGTTTCCCTACGTTGTCTACCCAGGGGACAGCTTCTTTCAAAGGCATAAAATATGCTACTATTAAGACTATTAACATACCTCTCAAGCTCCAGTGGGTGTTTGGGTATACCAGTCACGTACCTGGGTAGCTCGAGAGATAGGTTTCTCTTGTAAAGTTCCCAGTTCGTTTTCCTAGGATTACGAGTAGCTGTGCTTTAAGGTTGAATAGGATTGTGCTGTGGTCGGACATGGACTCCTCTGGTGATACATGCCAGTCCCGTATGTGTGGCTTGAGGGACAGGCTTATCAGGGTAATGTCCAATACTTTTTCTCTGATTCTATTTACAAATGTCGATGAAGATCCGATATTTCCTATCTCTAGGGTATATTTGAATATAAAATCAAGTAGGCACTCACCTCTGGGGTTGATATCCTTACTTCCCCATACAACGTGGTGCGCGTTGGCGTCGCATCCCACGATGATCGGCAGTCGATGCGTCCTCCAGTATTCCACCAGACCGCACACTACTGGGGATGGGCAGGGCTCATCTCCTGCGAAGTATGCCGAGGGTACTACTGTTGTGGTGGCAGTTCCCAATGCCTGGACTGTGATTGGGACGCTGTCCCGGGTCAGGAATTCTGAAAGGATAGTGTAGTTAATGCCTTTCCTTACCATTATACAAGTTCTTGAAGATGTGCTCCTATGGTCATATACTACCTTTGAGTCCCTTGTGTAGAGGCCTTTTATGCCGTGGTTGAACCACGGTTCCTGTACAAGGGCTAGCCACAGATGTTGTTTGGTGAACATCATAGCTAGGACGGCCGAGACCGCCTTTGCACGGTGAATGTTCACCTGGGCTAGCCCGGTGCTGATTTCGGCCAATGGCTTCATCTTTCACCTTCTTCTTTGGCCTCTTTAGGCCGCTCACGGGGATCGTCCCAAAGCGGAAAATGAGCTGGTGCCCTCTTTCAGTCCCTATGACGAAGAGGGCTCCTCCCCCCTTATTCCTCCGGGACAATACCCTCCACGAATCGGTCTCGATCATGTTCATGCAGACTCAGCAAGGCATCGGTTGACCGATTCGCGCCTTTCGGACAGAAGAATGTGATGTTATGTGGTGAGGTTATGGCTTCACCTGTCCTTGCGTCCAGTGGTACACCCTTCCAGGAGTATAGCCTCGGCGCTGCGCTCATCAGCCAACCGGCTGACTCGTCGGTGCAATTTACGACCAGGTGGCCTACACGGAAGTGAATGCCAGTGTTGGAGAGCGCAGTGTCCCATCCTGCGACTTCGATCTCGTCGAGGATGGCCTCTTCTAGCGCGGATAATTCCCTGTGGCTGAGGACTACCTGGGGATAATCCACAGGCAACACACCCACCTTCACCTTCTTCGCAATCGTCGCGTACGACGCCCGAGGTTGGGTGGGCGCTGTTGGGGGAGGTGCTACTGCTGCTGCAGCAGCTGCCGATTGGGACGTGCTGGGGTGATCCACAGCCGCTTGTGCAGCCCTAGCGGTTGTCGGTCCTTGCGGCGCCTTCGTGATGTACGCCCTGTTTGGCGTGCTCCGGCGCTTTAGGGCCTCTTCCGGAGGGTACCCCTGCTGGAGGTACCTCAGGTACCACTTGACCCGCGAACCACATAAATTGCGTCTGTTGGGGGCATCCAGCCCCCCCGGTTGGCCGCGCAGAGGGAGGAATTCTTTCTTCTGCTGGCGCTGCGGCTGTTGATGCCCCTGTCTGTCGGCTTTCAGGGGCGGTCACATCGCTCGGTATGGTCCGGTCGAGCTTCCGCGCGTTTCTGCCGACGCAGTGGCCTGCCATGCTTGTTGGCCATGTGCTCCACGCACATGACCCTGCGGAGCCTGCGGCACTCTCCGATTAATCGGAGCTGGATGTGGAGGGTGGTCTACCACTGAGGGCCTCTCCCTATCTAGAAGCCGCTCCTCATAATGTCTTGCGACATCAGCCGCTGGGATATCCTGCGGGGATTTTAAAATATTAGTGTTGTTCTTTCTCATTGTTCCCACGAGCTGCGGAGAAATATACGGTCCACCCGGGCAGAGATCCGCCATACCCGGGTAAGGCTGGTTAGAACAGGCGGTCGCCACTTGCCTGAGCCCACACGTTCAAGACTGAGCTAGTTTTCAACCCGGGCCCCCAGCCAGGCTGATTCTCGGCACGGTCCGGATGACATCTTAGTCCGGCCCGGGATGAGATGTGGTGGATAGGATGGTGGTAGGTAGATAGTGTGGGTGTAGGGGGTTGTGTGAGGCTATGTTTGAAGACGGCGACACAATCATCTTGTCGGTACGCTAGTTACTGCTAGCGACCCGCTGTTTGTCCGGGACTGCTTATTCACGAGGGGTCTCGATATTCGCAGCTGACCTCGGAAGACCGTTCGCTATCCGAAACCCGCGACCCGCCTGGTAGCCTAAGCTAAGCCCCTTTAGAACCATCTCACGAGTTCTTTAGCCCAGGTGCTACAGTTAATTTCGGCTTGTGCCGAAAGATGAACTGGCAGTTTGTCATCGCTGACGTCACAAAACCAATCATCGGAGACGATTTCCTACATTTCCTACATGAATACGGTCTACTAGTCGACGTTCGCAGAAAACTACTCACAGACAGCTCTACAAAGCTATCCGTAAAAGGCACAATAAGCAGCATGGAATTCGGAAAGCTACATGTTGTTTCACCAAGAAGCAACGACCGTTTCGAATCACGGATCACGAATCAAGGACTGCACATAAACTCTTTAAAATGTATTTTTGGACAACAACATGTTGACTTTCTAGGGTACCACGTCACAAAGGATGGCATCACACCAACTAAAGATCAGATTCTGGCTATTGTAGATTTCAAAAAACCGACACTGCCATATGAGCTCAAGAGTTTCTTGGCCATGCTGAATGTATACAGGCGATGTCTACCCGATTCAGTCTATAAGCAGGGCCAGCTACAAAAGCTGATCATCGGCAACAAAGAGAAGGACAAGACTCCAATCGTATAGAACGCCGAGGCGGAACAGATGTTCGAGCGGTGCAAGGCCGACTTAGTGCAAGTCACAGCACTTACGCACCCTTCCGAAAACGCTAAGCTCGCACTGCACGTTGACGCAAGCAACTTTTGCGTTGGCGCCGCCCTGAATGAAATACGAAACGGATCGCTCAAGCCGCTAAGTTTTTATTCTAAACGTCTATCAGAATCTCAGAAAAAAGAGAGCACTTACGACCGCGAGCTATTGGCAATTTTTCTTTCTGTGAAATACTTTTCTCATATGATTGAATTACGCAGCTGCACGGTGCTGACCGACCATAAACCGCTTACCTTAATTTTTCAACAGAACCCAGAGAAATCAACACCTAAGCAAACTCGCCAACTTAGCTTTATCAGTGAGTATACGACGGATATTTGACACATTGCAGGTTAAAACAACGTAGTCGCCGATACGCTTTCAAGAGTGGAAGCCATCTTTAACGACGACCAAATTGATTTTAAAAAGTTAGCCATCAGCCAACAAACGGATGAAGAGTTAAAGCAACTCATGGAGAACTCTTCCCTACAGTTGAACCAAATTCAACTTGATGGCTCAACGACCATGTTATTTTGCGATATTTCATCAGAACGAATACGTCCATGTGTCACACATTGCTTTCGCAAACAACTTTTCAACTCCATTCATAATCTATCGCACCCAGGAAAGCGTGCGACAGTGAAGCTGATAAGCGAACGCTACGTATGGAAGGATATGAAGAAAGACATCGTGCGCATGACGAGCAACTGCATCAGCTGCCAGAAATCGAAGATCAGCAGACACAACAAAGCGGCTTTGCAAAAGTTCAACCTACCGGACAATCGCTTTAGGCATATAAGCATTGATCCAATTGGCCCTTTGCCGCTGTCGAACAATTTCAGGTACTGTCTAACGTGCATTGACCGGTACACACGCTGTCCTGTTGCCATTCCAATAGTAGACATAACAGCGGAAACGGTAGCCAATGCACTGCTAAATGGTTGGATCGCACAAAACGTCATGCCACAATTCATCACTACTGACCAGGGCAGACAATTCGAGTCAAATCTATTCAAGGAGCTCACACGGTGGACAGGCTCTAAGCATCTGCGAACAACGGCATACCACCCGCAATCCAATGGCATCGTGGAAAGAATACACAGGACACTGAAGACCGCAATCAAATGCCACACTAATTCCAACTGGATCCACAGTCTTCCCATCGCCCTACTGGGTCTACGAGCGACTTTCAAGGAAGATCTGAACGCCTCTCCAGCTGAAATGGTATAGGGCACGACGCTGAAGCTGCCAGGTGAACTTTTTGAGAAGCCCTCGGGCGAGTTCATCCAGAGCGAATTCGTCAAGCGCCTAGGCTCAACCATGTCCCAGCTGATGCCTACAAGTACAGCACATCACGCGACCGGCAAAGTTCTTGTACAGAAAGACCTCGCAACATGCACGCATATATTCCTGCGTGACGACACAGTCAAGGCACCTCTCAAAGCACCATATGATGAGCCCTTTCCAGTCATCAGCCGCACCGATAAAAACATTGTCGTTAATATCGACGGCAAGCATAGAGGCAGACGAGGCAAGGCAATCTCCGCCGGCAACTAATTGCCAAATGCAAGAAAAACTACGTAACTCCGCAGCTACTATAACCCGCAGCGGGCGCTAAGTTCGTCCACCAAAAAAATACGGGCACTTTAACAACATAGCGGCAGCATCGGAGGGGGAGTTTATGTGGCAGTCACGATACTCGTGAACACATCTAGTATCGATAGCAATGAACCGAGTCTGAAATGTTCAATGTAATTCGAACTGGTTCGGTTCCACGAAGCGTCACTCGCGCCAACACAAGCCAAGCCAATTGGCTCTTTTCTAAATACTTGATCATTTGTACTGTGTTAAATAAGTTAAGGATATAAACAAATAAATGTTGTATAGAACATATCCTAACAGATGCCTTTCCCAACTAGGATGGTTGTCCTAATCCTACTTAATGTTGTTGGGTGGAATACGTTGTAGTTCTAGACTTTAGTACGGACACATTGCTGCCCGCTGCCAACAACATCGGCGAGCCCTTGCTCTGAGTCTTAAAGGAGCTCCGCTGATGGTAGCTTGCTTTTATGCAAGTTGTGATAACATTGCCGCGAAATTTGGGACTTTTTTATTTTTGTTGACTGTGGTGCATATTTTCGCAGTGCATGGAACTTACGCTAGCAGAATGCGAGAAATGTGGGCTTCTTCTATATTTTAACAATTCAAATTCAAAAGTCCCAAATTTCGCGCAAAGCTATCACATGTTGGTACTATCCAATATCAACCGACCGCCACATGTATCGATCACCTTTCATTATATCGATGCGAATGTGAATGTGTATGCATGCTGCTGGGCTGACTTACTACATAATAATAATAATATTATTTTGTACTAAATCTGCCCAGCAGCATTTATATTCTATTAGCTAAAATGGTTCATAATT
This sequence comes from Hirtodrosophila histrioides, assembly GCA_037075165.1. NCBI lineage: Eukaryota > Metazoa > Arthropoda > Insecta > Diptera > Drosophilidae > Hirtodrosophila > Hirtodrosophila histrioides. Next base: position 20,358 of record JBAMCL010000578.1, on the reverse strand, counting down.
AATTAATAAGCTTCAATGATTAAAATTAACCAAATCGTAGTATAACAAAGATAATTGACTGCAGTACCACCGCGCCATCTACCAAAGATCGTTAGCAAAGCATAAGCAGAAGCTGAGAGACAAAAACAAAATGTGACGTTCAGTCGCACTTTTCAGATTTAGGGCCGAGAGAGCGATAGATCGCGAGTTTTATAGTAAACAATTATTTTTAACTATTATTACAAAATTCAAATTTGCTCGGTCTTATATAAGTTAAGAACAAAATTACCATGATTGCCATGTGCAAAACGGCCAGTGCAGAAAAATTTGTGATGCAGTTTTATCCAGGGGGTCAACATTAGTCTCTATGCCAAATTTGGTGACTCTAGCTCTACTGGTGTGGGAGATATAGGTTTTGCTCCATTGGAGGGGTGGGGGTGGGGGGGGTCCAAAAATTTTTGATGCAGTTTTATCCGGGGGGTCAACATTAGTCTCTATGCCAAATTTGGTGACTCTAGCTCAACTGGTGTGGGAGATATAGGTTTTGCTCCATTGGGGGGGGTGGGGGTGGTGTGTCCAAAAATTTTTGATGCAGTTTTATCCAGGGGGTCAACATTAGTCTCTATGCCAAGGCTGATCTTGACACTTTATAAACTGACGGTATACACCAACATGTGTACCAAATTTGGTTGCTCTAGCTCAAAGACAAAGGCAAAAAAATTGCGTTCATACGGACAGACGGACAGACGGACATTTCGCAAACCCAATATACTATTTTTCCCTTCGGGAACATAGTATAATAAAATAGTAAGAAAAAAATCTTATTACACACAGTAAAATCATAAAAACACACCACTGCAAACGCAATATAACTTATTCCAATCCTGCGATTCCTAATGAACCCTCCAGTGTAAAGGGAACAAACCAGCTACTGGATTTCAAAAGAAAAAAAAAGAAATTAGATTACCTAAAATTCTAGTCAAAATAACAAAATATTTGTATCTATCACTGAAATCAGACTCTTAGTGCAAGAAAATTAATGAGAACAAAAAGGAACCTATACGTTAAGTAATACTCGAAACACTAACTTAATTAATGGTGTTCAAATTCTAAAAATCGCACAAATAATTCATAAATCAGTCCGAATTATTCACCGAATTCTAACCGAGTATCGTCAGAATTGTGCACTCATTCCTATTCGTTTTAAAATCGTTTCATAGAAAATATGCCACATAAATTAATAGCAGATATGTCGGCCTAGACATAGCTAGTGGTTTTCAACCACCGCGGTCACCTAGCACACCTGCAGCTATCTCCGAGTTAAAGGTTGTAATAAAGTGCAGGATCAGAGAAGTATTTTCCCAAGAGACAGCAGCTCACGGGCACGAACATTTCAGTGACATGCCATTCGTGAGACATAGGTTAGGTGAAGAATCTGAGAAAGTACCTGACGTATGTCGTCTAATCAAAATTATTCTCAGGGGACAGGACATCGTGCAACTCATGGAAAAGGAATGTCGATCGAACTATGAGTATCTTTGAAGGTCAGTAGACAACGTACAAATATTACTTAGTAACTTCAGCTGTTCGAACCAAGGTTGTCGGTGAAGCTGAGACTGTCTTGGAGTCCCACAACACCCCAACGAATTGGAAGGCTATCTTAAAATGTCTTACAACGCATTATACTGATAAACGCGATTTAAGAACTCTTGAATACCAGATGTTAACGCTGACACAGGGACGTATGACCATTAACGAAATCTATCAAGCAATTTTAAATAAGCTGTCATTGATAACTACCGCGGGAAGGCTCTAGATACGTTCATAAAGGGCTTAAATGGCGACTTATCACGACATTTGGGAATAAAGGAGCCAAGAACCTGAGCCACGCGCTCCTTTTGTGTAACATATTGGAAAACCAAGAACACCGAAATTTCTTTGTTCCTAAGGTCAAACAACAGCCCCCACATTTGCCACCAAGACAGACAAGCTCGAGTTTCCAGGCGTACAAACCCTTTAACAACACCCCCTCTAATCAATGGAGAAACTTTGACCCTAGGCTTTACTATGCACCAAGTAGCCGTCCGCTAGTGGGGTATCAGAATCAGACCACATACCCTACTGCACCCAACAGTACAGGCACCCTCAAGAAATGTTACAACGATCATACCAGCAGCCATTCCCTAGAAACGGGCCAGGTTGCACTTCCGCGCCCGTCCGCTCCTAAACCGGAACCTAAACCAGTTCCGATGGATATTCACCAGTCCGTCCGATCAAATCGCATTTATTACATGAACAGACCACAATCCAATGATAAATCCAGCGAAATAAGTCACCTTATCAACAATTATTTATTTATTTATAAGTATAATGATAACTATTAGTTAAAACTATGAGTTAACATTGAATTTTCAGACATGGCTGCCAGTGCCTTCAGCTGGAGTTAAATTTTATAGTTATTATTTACATTATTATGGGGAATGTATGAAGTATATGTGTATATATGTATTAAAGACGTGTTATTTATATATTTACAAGATTTGTATGGATGTACGATATTTTGAATAATGAGCGCTTGTGAAATGTATAATTGGATATTGTGTTATATTTTATGTATCAAGTTGGTGTTGTTTAGGAACTGAAAAAAAAATTTTATGTTTTCATTGGTGGGGTTTGTAATTAGGGATAAAGGATCTAGGTTGTGAAGTAGGGATGTTCTGTGGGATGTAAAGGAGGACATGTGATTAGGATATGCCGTATGTTTATGGAGGATCTGTTGGAAAATGTGCATGTGTTGTTAAGGTTTTTACATATAAAATGCATGTTGGTAATGTTTGTGTGTCCAAGGCGTATTCTGGTGAGTTTGATTTGTTGAAGTTTAGTGAGATTTGTGTTTTTGAGGGAGTAGTTTGGGAAGGTGTTAGTGCTGATAAATTTGTACCAGTTGGATGTTAGGTTAAGTAATGTGAGTTGGTTTTGAGAGAGGAGTTTTTTTTAGGAATTGAATTATATCATTAGCGTTAAAGCTTGGGGTTTAAATATGTGGCTATTGAGTCGGCTTTTTCATTGCCTGCGTTGCAGATATGGCTGAGTAATTTTAATTTTTAAATTTTTAAATTTGGATAATTGTTGCTTTTAATATGTCTGATTTTTGTAGCGTAGAAGGAATAATTGTTTAGGTTAATGACTGATTTTATGACTGAAGCGAGTCAGAGCAAATGGCATATTATCCTTTTTTGTTTTCGTATATTTTCAGTGCCTGTATGTGCGTGTATGTGTAAGTAAACGCAGAATCGATCAAGAAATTTTCACCTGGGTACAGGGAGTTTTGTAGTCGGGTATACTCGACTATAGCATTCTTACTTGTTAATGTTTATGTTTCTGTGGTTATGCTGCATCCGGTAATATTGTTAGATTTGGAACCGTCGGTGTATAATGGCTTAAAACTGTTAAGTGAGTCTTTAATGGAGCTAAATAATTGTTTGAAAATTGTATTGGGGTTGGAGGTTTTGTTGTAAGATGATAGCGAAATATCTATTGCTTTGTGGACAGCTTGTATGTTGTATTTGAGGCTGTGGGTTGTTTTAGTTGGGTAGTTTGGAAGATTGAAGTAGGTACAGGATTGGATAATTCTGTTTACTGTGGAAGGGTATTTAATTTTTCTTTTGCGGCTGAGATTAGAGATGTGGGAGTCCCATTTGTATTTATTATTTGGTGTAAGTCCTAGTATTTTTAGGGTGTTGGTAGAGGGTATCTTTATAGTGCCTGAGAGAATGCTGTAGTTGCAGTTATGCTTTCTGCAAATATGTATGTGTTGACATTTGTCAGTAGAGAGGGATGCACCTGAGTGCATTCCCCATTCAGCAATTTGTTTAAATAATTGTTGAATGTTGATTGAGAGGTTCTTCTGTTTTTTTAGATCTATTAGGAGGTGGAAGTCATCGGCGTAGGCGCAGAATTTGATATGTTTTTGGATGAAATGATTTTTGTTAGGGCGTTGTATGAAATTAAGAATAGGATAGGTGAGATAGGTGAGCCTTGTGGAATGCCGTTGTTAAGAGGAAAGGTTTGGGATACCTATTTTAACCATAATTTTCCTATTGGTCATGAAGTGGGTAATATATGCAAGGATTTTGGAACCTATTTTCCATTCTTCTAATTGTTGGGTGAGTGAGTGAATACCTATTTTGTCAAATGCTTTTGCAAAATCTAAAGATATTATTGAAAGGTGTCGTTTGGCTGAGATGCTCCTTGTTTGTAGATGGTCTATGTATAATAGATTTTCTATAGCCGATTTGCCTCTCTTGATGTCAATTTGGTTATTGTGAATGAGATTTTTTATTTAGTACAAGCCACCACAATCTTTTTAAGATTATCTTATCTAAGACTTTTGAAAGACATGGGTTTAGTGAAATTGGTCTTTATGATTTAGCGTCTGTTTTGGGTTTGTGTACTTTTAAAATTGGTAGAGCTAGGCTATTTTTATTAGATTGGGGAGTTTGAGTGTTGAGGATGTTGTTAAAGTGTTTGACGATTCTGAGTTTGAATGAGGTAGGGGTGTTCTGTATCATGAAGTAGGATATTCGGTCATAACCTGGAGTGGAACCATTGAGTGAATTTAGGGCTGAATTGAACTCAAAGTATGTAATGCTTTGATCTATTTCCAGAGATGATTGACAACGTGAATAGTTGGCTCGGTTTGAGAGAGTAGTGTGCTTGTTGGTACGGAATGTGTGTGAGAAATTGTTGTCGTCAGCTTCATTAGACCATAGTCTTCCGAGGGTATTAGCTTTTGTGTTTTGGTCTGTTGTCGTAGTGTTAGTAATGGGGTTGCTTATGCAGTGTATGTTTTTGGAGGGGAATAGGCCGCATAGTCTTTTGATGTTTGACCACAGTTTGGCTGAACCACAGTTAGGGTGAATATCAGACGTAAATTGGAAAATTGATTGTTTTTTTAACTTCTCTAATCGCTTTTCTTAATTTAGCGTTCGCTTTTTTAAACTCAATTATATTTGTTGTGTTTATTTGTCTTTATAGTTGCTTCCATTTCTGGTTTTTCACTTTTTTAAGAGTTGAGAGGTCTTTATTGCACCAGGGAACTGTATGTGGTATGGTGAATGTAGTGTTTTGTGGGATTGATAAGTGCTTTGTATTATTGTTTATTTTTAAGATTGCTACTTCTCTGTTTTGATTTAGCTAGGGAGAGTCAAAGAGCTGATTTTGCTAATGGTTTTTCCAAAAAGGTCCCAGTTAGCTGCTTTGAGTTTAAATGTAGGTTTGGCAATATGTTTTTTACTCCCTGTACCCATAAAATGTGTAAAAGGGGGTATTGGATTTGTGCAAAAGTATGTAACAGGCAGAAGGAGACATCTACGACCCTATAAAGTATATATATTCTTGATCAGTATCAATAGAGGTTTCGATTTTGCCATGTCCGTCTGTCTGTCCGTCCGTCCGTCTGTCCGGATGAACGCGTCGATGTCAGCAACTATAAGAGTTAGAGACACCATATTTGGAATGTGGGTTCCTGTATACCATACACAGATCAAGTTTGTTTCCGATCTCAGATATCTCCCCCCATTCGCGCGCAATTGGATCAAAACGTTTTATCGCTACACTTTAAAATATATTGCTTTGGGATTTAAAATGTACACTACTTAAGTCACTCTTAACCTACTGTCCAAATTTTAAGTCAAGCGGATAATAAGCACGAAAGTTATTCAACAAACAAGTACTTCAGCGAGGGGGGAAGAAGCAGCACAGCCACGGCTTAAAATGCATCGCTTGCGCTGTGTGTGTGCATCTTTGTGTATGTGTGTGTCTTAAGAAATACTAAATATAAATGTTCTTCAGAATTTTCAAAAATTTCTGATATCTTTCGCACGCTATGCGGCGCGCCCCTCGGTCGGTTGGGTCACTTGAATGTACTGCCCGTTCAGTACATCAACGTCCGTAAGAATTAAACATAATGAAATGCTACGTCTATATCGACGATATTATAGTTTTAAGTCAATCAGAAAGTGAGCACACTCAAGATCTCGAGAAAATCTTCTCTACCTTGGCCTAGGCCAATATGAAGGTTCAAATCGACAAGTGCGAGTTTTTCAAGAAAGAGGCTTATTTTCTAGGTTTCGCTATTTCCGCTAACGGCGTTAAAACCAATATCGATAAGGCTTATGTTATCCGATCCGACTTACGATCCTTCTTAGGTTTATCTAGTTACTACAGACGTTTCATTCGCGATTACGCTAAACTAGCGTAACTGGTAACAACCCTACTCAGGGGAGAGAATGGTCGTCTCTCAAAAAATATCTCCAATAAAGTAAAAATAACGTTTGACCATAATTGCATAGAAGCTTTTCAGAAAATTAAGAATACATTGGTTTCGCAAGACGTGATACTGGCATACCCAGATTTCAAGAAATATTTGTAACTCACAACGGATGCTTCAAACTACGCCATCGGCGCGGAACTAGAACAAAATGGAAGACATATTACATTCATTACTCGTACGCTAACAAAAACAGAAAAAAACTACGCCACAAATGAAAAAGAGATGTTGGCGACAGTATGGGCTCTCCAAAGCCTGCATATGTACCTTTGCGGAAAAGCTACAACCACGACGGAGTTCGTGTATGTGTGTATGTGAATATGTTGTTTTTATAACTCCCTGTACCCATAAAATGGGTAAAAAGGGGGTATTGGATTTGTGCAAAAGTATGTAACAGGCAGAAGGAGACATCTCCGACCCTATAAAGTATATATATTCTTGATGAGCATCAAAAGAGATTTCGATTTGGCCATGTCCGTCTGTCTGTCCGTCTGTCCGTCCGTATGTATGAACGCAACGATCTCAGCAACTATAAAAGCTAGAGACACCAAATTTGGAATGTAGGCTCGTGTATAGCAGGCGCAGGTCAAGTTTATTTCTGATCTCAGATATCTCCCCCCGTTCCCCCGCAAATCGATCAAAACGTTTTACAGCCACAGTTTTAAAGATATAGCTTTGGGATTTGGCATGTACACTACTTTGGTCACTCTTAATCTACTGTTTAAATTTCAAGTCGATCGGATAATAAGCACGGAAGTTATTCAACGAAAAAGATTCAGTACTGAAGCGATGGGGGAAGAAAAAGCACAGCCACGACTTAAAATGCCTTGCGTACGCTGTGGCTCGCGTGTGTGCGGCTTTGTGTATGTATATGTGCGTGCACGTGTAAGAGACGAATATATGATTGGAAGTTTTAGACCTGGGTAGAGGGAGTTTCGTAGTCGGGTATACTCGACTAGAGCATTCTTACTTGTTTATTTTATTTTTTTTTTTGGGTCCGCCAGGCAGGTGTGAATTTTCGAACGATACTGCAAGCCCGTACTTGCAGTATGCACGATTCGCCAATGTACTAATCACACCCCCGCAGTGCGCTTAGTCTGTTGGGTGCTGATAACTTCCTACGAAGCTGGTTATTTGCGTCCAGTGCCGACGCCCATATTGGTGCTGCATAAAGTAGCACAGAGGCCACTACTCTCGCCAGCAGTAAGCATCTACCGGCTCTGGGTCCACCAATATTGGGAAGTTTACGCGAGAGTGCTGCCTGCATTCTCGAGGCTTTTTGGCTGACGTGTTCGATGTGGGGTCGAAAACTCTGTTGTCGAGTATTACTCCCAGGTATTTGATTGCCTCCTTTGACTTGATTGTGGTATGACCCTCCTGCACGCTCATACACTCCACCGTTTTTCTTCTCGTGACCAGAACAGCTTCCGTTTTATGGCTTGCGAGCTCAAGACTTGTGTTTAGCATTCAGCTGCTTACTACTTGTATTGCGGCACTAGCAGCCACCTACACCTGCTTTACGTCTTTGGCCACCACTACCAGCGCTAAGTCGTCTGCAAACTCAATCAGTCTACAGTCCCCTGGGAGTTGGAGCCTGAGAACTTCGTCGTACATTATGTTCCATAGGAGTGGATCAAGAACCGGCCCCTGTGGAACACCTGCCGTAACCTTGTACTGCCGAGGGTCCTCATCCGTATCGTATTCCAATATCCTGTCTGACAGATAGTTGAATTTTATCCTGTTCAGGTAGCTTGGTATCTCGATCTGATTAATGGCACGTTGGATACTCGACCAGCTTGCCGAGTTAAAGGCGTTGCGGATGTCCAGCGCTACAATAGCGCAGTACTCCTTCGTGCCCCATCTCCAGCGAGTTCCCTCGATTGCCTTAGCTGCGATGTCCACAATCAGCTTGATCGCATCCACCGTAGAGCGGGCCTTACGAAACCCGCATCTAATGAATCAGCTTGGGCTACACCATTGACTGGTCATCTGCTACGCTTGGTTTGTGGCGTTCGGTGGCGAAGTCTGTGATGATTGATGCGCCCAAATCACAGCCTTAACTCTTCCATCGTTGAGCTGGATAGCTACCAGCTCATATAACACTCTGATGCTCTCTATGGAGTCTCGCATGGGTTGGTGGATGGAGTGTCGCTTTCCGTCTTCCAACATCTCTACGAGACTTGATATCTCTTTTCCGAAGACGCACAATGCAAAGCTACTCTGCGGGCTTAGAGGCTGTGCCGCGTTTACACCTTGCTCCTTGGTGGCGGCAGTCAGCCCCGACTGGAGACCTTGGCATTTGCCCACTCCTTGGGAATACTTCGTTCTTTGCCGCTGCCTGGCCTAAAATTGGAAATCTCACCACTCTATTGGTCTTCCCGAACGCACTACTCTCGTCCTGTAAAGGGATAGTGTTCCTCCGCCTATCATCGATAAAATTGCTCATTTTAGTGGGTCCCAACTTCAAGTCGTTATTTTTGGTCGTTGTACAGTCGTGCTTCTGTGATCCCATGAATATCTATGCATGCAGGGAGGCCATGTGAGGGTTGACATGTGCCTTTATGAGGACGCATGTTCAGAGCCGGATCCACGTTAGTCAGGAATGTTACATCTGAGCCTGTACGTCTAAATTAGTAGATACGCGCCATTTCAGCTAGATTTTCTAGAATACTGTCAGCCCAGGGGTCGTCAAATCATAGAGGAGGTCCAGTTTTCTAACCTAGAACACTACTCGTCTCTGTCCTAGTCGCCTCCGTGTGTTGCTGGGCACTACACGTCTCATTTAGTCGCCTCGTACGACAAGCTTGACCTGGGGTGGTATTCTAAGACCCGCCACCACCACGGGTAAATGAGTGTATGTGTATTTTTGTATATGTGTGTGTTTGTTTTTTTTTTTAATTTTTTTTTTGTATAGGTGGAAGCATTCAAAGCCGAAAACCAACTTGACTTTCAAAACACTAATCTTCCTGCACAAAATAATATGTACTAAAGAACCCGCATATCTTCACGAAAAAATTAGATTTGCTACGTCCACGAGGACGAACAATCTAGCGTGCAATAGGCATAAGACGTTAAATTCAGAAAGACAATTCTTTATATATGCTATTCGCACCTGGAATCAACTTCCCCATCCTTTAAAAACTATTTATGGCGCCACGCAATTTAAGATAAGACTAAAGGCTCACCTACAGAACAATACCCAATAATAATTATTTTAACTGTTAACGATAACTTTAAACTCAAATTATATGAACTATGTACTTATTTTATATGTTAAATCGAAAAAAACTAAATGTAAAATTTATGTTATAAAATATGTTTAATTATAGTGACTAGTGCCCTAACTTATAAGCTTTAGCTTGTAGCACTAGGAATGATAAAATAAATAAATAAATAAAATAAATAAAAAAATAAAATAAATACAAAAAAAAAATAAAAAAAAAAGTGTGGGGCTTTCACCCACTAAACCATTTGTCTTGCGAGCTAAGTAGGATAACAAGTCGGTGACTATAAATGGACCCCCAATTACTAGACTTAGCTTTTCCCGTTCAGCAGGAATTCGAGGACAGGCAAAAAAGACATGTTCGGCGTCCTCTATGGCCCGTGCACAGTGTGTCAAAACGGATACGTCTCGTGCTTAAACCTATATAGATAGGATTTGAAGCACTTATGTCCAGTAAGTAATTGTGTTAGGTAGAAGTCGGTTTGTCCTTGCTTTCTACTCACCCAAGGCCGTAAGTCCAGGATCTGTCGTTTGGTACAGCTGCCATTGGTAGTAGCTCTCAACCGCTCCTGCCAGATATCCAGTGTTCTGGTGCGTTTTACGAGCTGGGGGTTACTGTGCTGGCTTTCAAGTGCCAGTAGGTCCAGCGGGATCATTCCGGCCAGCATCAGAACTGCGTCCTCCGACACCGTTCGGTAGGCACTGAGCGTGCGTAGTGCGCACATGCGGTATGTTGATTTACATACCCGGCTATATGTATCTATATGCAGCGCCGGCGCCCAAACTCTTGCAGCGTAGAGAATGATCGATCTCACGACAGTAGCAATGGGCCATCTGCTTTTCTGGCGTGGACCTCCGGTGTTCGCCATCAACCTCGCAACTGCGCTTGTAGATTTCGCGGCCTTTTCTCCAGCATAATTTAGGTGGTGCTTTAATGTGAGCCGGTGGTCAAGCATCACACCCAGGTATTTTATAGCTGGCTTTGATTGCACTTGCCAATTGCCAACGCATATTGGTGCCGTCTCCACCACTTTTCTGCTGCTGATGAGAACTGCCTCCGCCTTGTGTGCTGCCAATGTCAGTCCATTATTGGCGAGCCAGTTAGTGACTTGCTGGACGGTTGAGTTGGTGCACTGGTCAGCTACGCGCAGATGCTTTGTAACCGTGACCACGGCTATGTCATCTGCAAAGCCGACTATGGTAGTGCCCTCTGGGGTAGCCAAGCGCAGTACGGCATCGTACATTACGTTCCACCATGTTGGCCCGAGTACAGAACCTTGTGGAACGATACCTTATGCTCTCGTCGTCCTGTAGATGTGTCGTACATCAGCAGTCGGTTGTTGGAGTAGTCAGCAATTATAAACTAAGTACTAAATGTGGAGGTCTTGTAAGGCGCGTATAATGCTTGTCCAGCTGGAAAAGTTAAACGCGTTGTTGACATCAAGCGTTGTGACAAGGCAGTACTGCTAGCTGCCTTTAAGCCATCTGGATCCCTCGAATGCGTTTCTGGCCTTGCTGACAACCTGGCCTATGGCGTCCACAGTGCTACGCTTCTTTCTGAATTCGAATTGAAGATCGGAGAGTTCTTGTCGCACCTCCAGCTCCCTTTCGAAGCGGTTGCAGATGACGCTTTAAAAAAGTTTCCCAAATATGTCTAGCATGCAGAGCGGTCTATATATCGACGGGTCTTCGGATGGTTTCTCGCCTTTTGGTATCAGTACCAATCGTTGCAGCTTCCATCTTTTGGGAAAGCGGCGGTCACGGATTCATATATTAAACAGCTTCGCATAGGTGCCTGGTTGCGCTCCAACAATTAATTTCAGCGCGCACGTTGGGATGCCATCTGTGTATGTGTATGTGTATGTGTATGTGTATGTGTATGTGTATGTGTATGTGTATGTGTATGTGTATGTGTATGTGTATGTGTATGTGTGTGTGTATGTGTGTGTGTATGTGTGTGTGTGTGTGTTGTGTATGTGTATGTGTATGTGTATGTGTATGTGTATGTGTTTGTGTATGTGTATGTGTATGTGTTGTGTATGTGTATGTGTATGTGTATGTGTATGTGTATGTGTATGTGTATGTGTATGTGTATGTGTATGTGTATGTGTATGTGTATGTGTATGTGTATGTGTATGTGTATGTGTATGTGTATGTGTATGTGTGTATGTGTATGTGTATGTGTATGTGTATGTGTATGTGTATGTGTATGTGTATGTGTATGTGTATGTGTATGTGTATGTGTATGTGTATGTGTATGTGTATGTGTATGTGTATGTGTATGTGTATGTGTATGTGTATGTTGTATGTGTATGTGTATGTGTATGTGTATGTGTATGTGTATGTGTATGTGTATGTGTATGTGTATGTGTATGTGTATGTGTATGTGTATGTGTATGTGTATGTGTATGTGTATGTGTATGTGTATGTGTATGTGTATATGTGTATGTGTATGTGTATGTGTATGTGTATGTGTATGTGTATGTGTATGTGTATGTGTATGTGTATGTGTATGTGTATGTGTATGTGTATGTGTATGTGTATGTGTATGTGTATGTGTATGTGTATGTGTATGTGTATGTGTATGTGTATGTGTATGTGTATGTGTATGTGTATGTGTATGTGTATGTGTATGTGTATGTGTATGTGTATGTGTATGTGTATGTGTATGTGTATGTGTATGTGTATGTGTATGTGTATGTGTATGTGTATGTGTATATGTGTATGTGTATGTGTATGTGTATGTGTATGTGTATGTGTATGTGTATGTGTATGTGTATGTGTATGTGTATGTGTATGTGTATGTGTATGTGTATGTGTATGTGTATGTGTATGTGTATGTGTATGTGTATGTGTATGTGTATGTGTATGTGTATGTGTATGTGTATGTGTATGTGTATGTGTATGTGTATGTGTATGTGTATGTGTATGTGTATGTGTATGTGTATGTGTATGTGTATGTGTATGTGTATGTGTATGTGTATGTGTATGTGTATGTGTATGTGTATGTGTATGTGTATGTGTATGTGTATGTGTATGTGTATGTGTATGTGTATGTGTATGTGTATGTGTATGTGTATGTGTATGTGTATGTGTATGTGTATGTGTATGTGTATGTGTATGTGTATGTGTATGTGTATGTGTATGTGTATGTGTATGTGTATGTGTATGTGTATGTGTATGTGTATGTGTATGTGTATGTGTATGTGTATGTGTATGTGTATGTGTATGTGTATGTGTATGTGTATGTGTATGTGTATGTGTATGTGTATGTGTATGTGTATGTGTATGTGTATGTGTATGTGTATGTGTATGTGTATGTGTATGTGTATGTGTATGTGTATGTGTATGTGTATGTGTATGTGTATGTGTATGTGTATGTGTATGTGTATGTGTATGTGTATGTGTATGTGTATGTGTATGTGTATGTGTATGTGTATGTGTATGTGTATGTGTATGTGTATGTGTATGTGTATGTGTATGTGTATGTGTATGTGTATGTGTATGTGTATGTGTATGTGTATGTGTATGTGTATGTGTATGTGTATGTGTATGTGTATGTGTATGTGTATGTGTATGTGTATGTGTATGTGTATGTGTATGTGTATGTGTATGTGTATGTGTATGTGTATGTGTATGTGTATGTGTATGTGTATGTGTATGTGTATGTGTATGTGTATGTGTATGTGTATGTGTATGTGTATGTGTATGTGTATGTGTATGTGTATGTGTATGTGTATGTGTATGTGTATGTGTATGTGTATGTGTATGTGTATGTGTATGTGTATGTGTATGTGTATGTGTATGTGTATGTGTATGTGTATGTGTATGTGTATGTGTATGTGTATGTGTATGTGTATGTGTATGTGTATGTGTATGTGTATGTGTATGTGTATGTGTATGTGTATGTGTATGTGTATGTGTATGTGTATGTGTATGTGTATGTGTATGTGTATGTGTATGTGTATGTGTATGTGTATGTGTATGTGTATGTGTATGTGTATGTGTATGTGTATGTGTATGTGTATGTGTATGTGTATGTGTATGTGTATGTGTATGTGTATGTGTATGTGTATGTGTATGTGTATGTGTATGTGTATGTGTATGTGTATGTGTATGTGTATGTGTATGTGTATGTGTATGTGTATGTGTATGTGTATGTGTATGTGTATGTGTATGTGTATGTGTATGTGTATGTGTATGTGTATGTGTATGTGTATGTGTATGTGTATGTGTATGTGTATGTGTATGTGTATGTGTATGTGTATGTGTATGTGTATGTGTATGTGTATGTGTATGTGTATGTGTATGTGTATGTGTATGTGTATGTGTATGTGTATGTGTATGTGTATGTGTATGTGTATGTGTATGTGTATGTGTATGTGTATGTGTATGTGTATGTGTATGTGTATGTGTATGTGTATGTGTATGTGTATGTGTATGTGTATGTGTATGTGTATGTGTATGTATGTATGTGTATGTGTATGTGTATGTGTATGTGTATGTGTATGTGTATGTGTATGTGTATGTGTATGTGTATGTGTATGTGTATGTGTATGTGTATGTGTATGTGTATGTGTATGTGTATGTGTATGTGTATGTGTATGTGTATGTGTATGTGTATGTGTATGTGTATGTGTATGTGTATGTGTATGTGTATGTGTATGTGTGTATGTGTATGTGTATGTGTATGTGTATGTGTATGTGTATGTGTATGTGTATGTGTATGTGTATGTGTATGTGTATGTGTATGTGTATGTGTATGTGTATGTGTATGTGTATGTGTATGTGTATGTGTATGTGTATGTGTATGTGTATGTGTATGTGTATGTGTATGTGTATGTGTATGTGTATGTGTATGTGTATGTGTATGTGTATGTGTATGTGTATGTGTATGTGTATGTGTATGTGTATGTGTATGTGTATGTGTATGTGTATGTGTATGTGTATGTGTATGTGTATGTGTATGTGTATGTGTATGTGTATGTGTATGTGTATGTGTATGTGTATGTGTATGTGTATGTGTATGTGTATGTGTATGTGTATGTGTATGTGTATGTGTATGTGTATGTGTATGTGTATGTGTATGTGTATGTGTATGTGTATGTGTATGTGTATGTGTATGTGTATGTGTATGTGTATGTGTATGTGTATGTGTATGTGTATGTGTATGTGTATGTGTATGTGTATGTGTATGTGTATGTGTATGTGTATGTGTATGTGTATGTGTATGTGTATGTGTATGTGTATGTGTATGTGTATGTGTATGTGTATGTGTATGTGTATGTGTATGTGTATGTGTATGTGTATGTGTATGTGTATGTGTATGTGTATGTGTATGTGTATGTGTATGTGTATGTGTATGTGTATGTGTATGTGTATGTGTATGTGTATGTGTATGTGTATGTGTATGTGTATGTGTATGTGTATGTGTATGTGTATGTGTATGTGTATGTGTATGTGTATGTGTATGTGTATGTGTATGTGTATGTGTATGTGTATGTGTATGTGTATGTGTATGTGTATGTGTATGTGTATGTGTATGTGTATGTGTATGTGTATGTGTATGTGTATGTGTATGTGTATGTGTATGTGTATGTGTATGTGTATGTGTATGTGTATGTGTATGTGTATGTGTATGTGTATGTGTATGTGTATGTGTATGTGTATGTGTATGTGTATGTGTATGTGTATGTGTATGTGTATGTGTATGTGTATGTGTATGTGTATGTGTATGTGTATGTGTATGTGTATGTGTATGTGTATGTGTATGTGTATGTGTATGTGTATGTGTATGTGTATGTGTATGTGTATGTGTATGTGTATGTGTATGTGTATGTGTATGTGTATGTGTATGTGTATGTGTATGTGTATGTGTATGTGTATGTGTATGTGTATGTGTATGTGTATGTGTATGTGTATGTGTATGTGTATGTGTATGTGTATGTGTATGTGTATGTGTATGTGTATGTGTATGTGTATGTGTATGTGTATGTGTATGTGTATGTGTATGTGTATGTGTATGTGTATGTGTATGTGTATGTGTATGTGTATGTGTATGTGTATGTGTATGTGTATGTGTATGTGTATGTGTATGTGTATGTGTATGTGTATGTGTATGTGTATGTGTATGTGTATGTGTATGTGTATGTGTATGTGTATGTGTATGTGTATGTGTATGTGTATGTGTATGTGTATGTGTATGTGTATGTGTATGTGTATGTGTATGTGTATGTGTATGTGTATGTGTATGTGTATGTGTATGTGTATGTGTATGTGTATGTGTATGTGTATGTGTATGTGTATGTGTATGTGTATGTGTATGTGTATGTGTATGTGTATGTGTATGTGTATGTGTATGTGTATGTGTATGTGTATGTGTATGTGTATGTGTATGTGTATGTGTATGTGTATGTGTATGTGTATGTGTATGTGTATGTGTATGTGTATGTGTATGTGTATGTGTATGTGTATGTGTATGTGTATGTGTATGTGTATGTGTATGTGTATGTGTATGTGTATGTGTATGTGTATGTGTATGTGTATGTGTATGTGTATGTGTATGTGTATGTGTATGTGTATGTGTATGTGTATGTGTATGTGTATGTGTATGTGTATGTGTATGTGTATGTGTATGTGTATGTGTATGTGTATGTGTATGTGTATGTGTATGTGTATGTGTATGTGTATGTGTATGTGTATGTGTATGTGTATGTGTATGTGTATGTGTATGTGTATGTGTATGTGTATGTGTATGTGTATGTGTATGTGTATGTGTATGTGTATGTGTATGTGTATGTGTATGTGTATGTGTATGTGTATGTGTATGTGTATGTGTATGTGTATGTGTATGTGTATGTGTATGTGTATGTGTATGTGTATGTGTATGTGTATGTGTATGTGTATGTGTATGTGTATGTGTATGTGTATGTGTATGTGTATGTGTATGTGTATGTGTATGTGTATGTGTATGTGTATGTGTATGTGTATGTGTATGTGTATGTGTATGTGTATGTGTATGTGTATGTGTATGTGTATGTGTATGTGTATGTGTATGTGTATGTGTATGTGTATGTGTATGTGTATGTGTATGTGTATGTGTATGTGTATGTGTATGTGTATGTGTATGTGTATGTGTATGTGTATGTGTATGTGTATGTGTATGTGTATGTGTATGTGTATGTGTATGTGTATGTGTATGTGTATGTGTATGTTATGTGTATGTGTATGTGTATGTGTATGTGTATGTGTATGTGTATGTGTATGTGTATGTGTATGTGTATGTGTATGTGTATGTGTATGTGTATGTGTATGTGTATGTGTATGTGTATGTGTATGTGTATGTGTATGTGTATGTGTATGTGTATGTGTATGTGTATGTGTATGTGTATGTGTATGTGTATGTGTATGTGTATGTGTATGTGTATGTGTATGTGTATGTGTATGTGTATGTGTATGTGTATGTGTATGTGTATGTGTATGTGTATGTGTATGTGTATGTGTATGTGTATGTGTATGTGTATGTGTATGTGTATGTGTATGTGTATGTGTATGTGTATGTGTATGTGTATGTGTATGTGTATGTGTATGTGTATGTGTATGTGTATGTGTATGTGTATGTGTATGTGTATGTGTATGTGTATGTGTATGTGTATGTGTATGTGTATGTGTATGTGTATGTGTATGTGTATGTGTATGTGTATGTGTATGTGTATGTGTATGTGTATGTGTATGTGTATGTGTATGTGTATGTGTATGTGTATGTGTATGTGTATGTGTATGTGTATGTGTATGTGTATGTGTATGTGTATGTGTATGTGTATGTGTATGTGTATGTGTATGTGTATGTGTATGTGTATGTGTATGTGTATGTGTATGTGTATGTGTATGTGTATGTGTATGTGTATGTGTATGTGTATGTGTATGTGTATGTGTATGTGTATGTGTGTATGTGTATGTGTATGTGTATGTGTATGTGTATGTGTATGTGTATGTGTATGTGTATGTGTATGTGTATGTGTATGTGTATGTGTATGTGTATGTGTATGTGTATGTGTATGTGTATGTGTATGTGTATGTGTATGTGTATGTGTATGTGTATGTGTATGATGTGTATGTGTATGTGTATGTGTATGTGTATGTGTATGTGTATGTGTATGTGTATGTGTATGTGTATGTGTATGTGTATGTGTATGTGTATGTGTATGTGTATGTGTATGTGTATGTGTATGTGTATGTGTATGTGTATGTGTATGTGTATGTGTATGTGTATGTGTATGTGTATGTGTATGTGTATGTGTATGTGTATGTGTATGTGTATGTGTATGTGTATGTGTATGTGTATGTGTATGTGTATGTGTATGTGTATGTGTATGTGTATGTGTATGTGTATGTGTATGTGTATGTGTATGTGTATGTGTATGTGTATGTGTATGTGTATGTGTATGTGTATGTGTATGTGTATGTGTATGTGTATGTGTATGTGTATGTGTATGTGTATGTGTATGTGTATGTGTATGTGTATGTGTATGTGTATGTGTATGTGTATGTGTATGTGTATGTGTATGTGTATGTGTATGTGTATGTGTATGTGTATGTGTATGTGTATGTGTATGTGTATGTGTATGTGTATGTGTATGTGTATGTGTATGTGTATGTGTATGTGTATGTGTATGTGTATGTGTATGTGTATGTGTATGTGTATGTGTATGTGTATGTGTATGTGTATGTGTATGTGTATGTGTATGTGTATGTGTATGTGTATGTGTATGTGTATGTGTATGTGTATGTGTATGTGTATGTGTATGTGTATGTGTATGTGTATGTGTATGTGTATGTGTATGTGTATGTGTATGTGTATGTGTATGTGTATGTGTATGTGTATGTGTATGTGTATGTGTATGTGTATGTGTATGTGTATGTGTATGTGTATGTGTATGTGTATGTGTATGTGTATGTGTATGTGTATGTGTATGTGTATGTGTATGTGTATGTGTATGTGTATGTGTATGTGTATGTGTATGTGTATGTGTATGTGTATGTGTATGTGTATGTGTATGTGTATGTGTATGTGTATGTGTATGTGTATGTGTATGTGTATGTGTATGTGTATGTGTATGTGTATGTGTATGTGTATGTGTATGTGTATGTGTATGTGTATGTGTATGTGTATGTGTATGTGTATGTGTATGTGTATGTGTATGTGTATGTGTATGTGTATGTGTATGTGTATGTGTATGTGTATGTGTATGTGTATGTGTATGTGTATGTGTATGTGTATGTGTATGTGTATGTGTATGTGTATGTGTATGTGTATGTGTATGTGTATGTGTATGTGTATGTGTATGTGTATGTGTATGTGTATGTGTATGTGTATGTGTATGTGTATGTGTATGTGTATGTGTATGTGTATGTGTATGTGTATGTGTATGTGTATGTGTATGTGTATGTGTATGTGTATGTGTATGTGTATGTGTATGTGTATGTGTATGTGTATGTGTATGTGTATGTGTATGTGTATGTGTATGTGTATGTGTATGTGTATGTGTATGTGTATGTGTATGTGTATGTGTATGTGTATGTGTATGTGTATGTGTATGTGTATGTGTATGTGTATGTGTATGTGTATGTGTATGTGTATGTGTATGTGTATGTGTATGTGTATGTGTATGTGTATGTGTATGTGTATGTGTATGTGTATGTGTATGTGTATGTGTATGTGTATGTGTATGTGTATGTGTATGTGTATGTGTATGTGTATGTGTATGTGTATGTGTATGTGTATGTGTATGTGTATGTGTATGTGTATGTGTATGTGTATGTGTATGTGTATGTGTGTGTATGTGTATGTGTATGTGTATGTGTATGTGTATGTGTATGTGTATGTGTATGTGTATGTGTATGTGTATGTGTATGTGTATGTGTATGTGTATGTGTATGTGTATGTGTATGTGTATGTGTATGTGTATGTGTATGTGTATGTATGTGTATGTGTATGTGTATGTGTATGTGTATGTGTATGTGTATGTGTATGTGTATGTGTATGTGTATGTGTATGTGTATGTGTATGTGTATGTGTATGTGTATGTGTATGTGTATGTGTATGTGTATGTGTATGTGTATGTGTATGTGTATGTGTATGTGTATGTGTATGTGTATGTGTATGTGTATGTGTATGTAGTATGTGTATGTGTATGTGTATGTGTATGTGTATGTGTATGTGTATGTGTATGTGTATGTGTATGTGTATGTGTATGTGTATGTGTATGTGTATGTGTATGTGTATGTGTATGTGTATGTGTATGTGTATGTGTATGTGTATGTGTATGTGTATGTGTATGTGTATGTGTATGTGTATGTGTATGTGTATGTGTATGTGTATGTGTATGTGTATGTGTATGTGTATGTGTGTATGTGTATGTGTATGTGTATGTGTGTATGTGTGTATGTGTATGTGTATGTGTGTATGTGTGTATGTGTATGTGTATGTGTATGTGTATGTGTATGTGTATGTGTATGTGTATGTGTATGTGTATGTGTATGTGTATGTGTATGTGTATGTGTATGTGTATGTGTATGTGTATGTGTATGTGTATGTGTATGTGTATGTGTATGTGTATGTGTATGTGTATGTGTATGTGTATGTGTATGTGTATGTGTATGTGTATGTGTATGTGTATGTGTATGTGTATGTGTATGTGTATGTGTATGTGTATGTGTATGTGTATGTGTATGTGTATGTGTATGTGTATGTGTATGTGTATGTGTATGTGTATGTGTATGTGTATGTGTATGTGTATGTGTATGTGTATGTGTATGTGTGTAT